>CAXKWD010000011.1:27589790-27998690 GCA_964059195.1 Ectobius pallidus
AAGGATATGCCAAGGCAGGAAAACAATAGGAATGCTAAATTCGGTGTTATGGAGCAGCAATATTATGCCAAAAACAAAAATATCTATAAATCAATAGTAGAAAGTATTTTGTTATATGGAGCGGAAACTTGGTCATTAAATAATAAACAAAGAGCAAAGTTGCGTACTACAGAAATGGATTATTGGAGAAGGTCAGCAAGGAAATAGTGGAGAGATAGAATCAGGAACAGCACAATAAGAGAAATAATGAAAATAATAAGATATAAAACGATTGGCCCAAACTTTCCACTAAAAGTTCAATTAAAACTATAGGTAATGTATGTATATTGCAACACTTGTTGTAGTTAGTGGTTAAAAACGTAAATAAAATCGGTTAAAAACCTTACACTGCACTGTACGACGTCAGGGCCGCCACATCTCGCGAGTCGGGCCCAGGACCAGGACCAGGGCCTCTCACCGACCGCCAACCATCCTCATTCAGACAGTCGTCTCTTCCCTTCTCCGTGGAGCTTTCTTCTCGTTTCTCGTCTAGCAGAAAATTTTATCAAACTTTTCCAGTTTTCCATAAAAATATACCACATCATTGGGATCCCGCGGGCCCAGGTCCCTGGGTTCGGCAGCCCCCCCATGTGGCGGCCCTGTACGACGTTTCAGCCTGCCCCCCCCAGGCCTTTTTCAAGTAAACTGATTGCATGGATCTCTTCCACTTCCAATGGGTGTGTTATCCAACCGTTGTGTTGTTGATCGCTGTTCAGATGTTCCTCATAATCACGTTCCCTATATCTGTTGCCTCTTTGGTGTTCCCGTATCCATTCTTTGGGTATATTGAAGTTGATTTCCCTTCCTGGGGAAATATTGGGAAACTTAGGGATGGACCTCTTACTTTGTAAATTCTTTATAATGTTTATCCATTGCTCTTCCAAATCCCCCTCATAATAGTTTAGACAAGCTCCCCCGCTCTCGATGATATGACAAGCCTCGCATATTTTCCTGCGGATCTTGTCAGCCTCAACCTTTAATATCTTGAAGTGTCCTATGTTATGTCCCTCCCTAACTAAATGTTGGCTTAATCCAGTATTGCACTTTTTGTTTTTCAAATCTCTTTCATGCTCTTGTAATCTCAAGCTAAAGGTTCTGCCTGTTTCCCTTATGTTAACCGATTTTATTTACGTTTTTAACCACTAACTACAAAAAGTGTTGCAATATACATACATTACCTATAGTTTTAATTGAACTTTTAGTGGAAAGTTTGGGCCAATCGTTTTATATCTTATGATGTATTAGTTGGCTACTCACAAGTTACAATGCCATGAGAATCACTGTGGGTCAGATGAGGGAGCAGGGTATGAAACCTGACATGTTGAATCCCACTTAAGAATGTGCAAAAATTTGAAAGACTGTAAGAATTATAAACAGTAAGGTGGGAATGTAACCTTTCTCCTACCTAGAAACGTGGGAAAAGTATGAACCAATTTTAACATTAGTATAGAGTAAGCAGGATCCCAACCTTATGATTTCTCTTCTCACAAGGGTTGATGTTCAAGTCTTGTTTATATTTTAAAAAATTTATAAAAAAAAAATAATAAAAGATCCATGAATAACATGCAAACCTGAAAATCCACATATTAATAATCGGGTATTCATTTTAATCACTCAAAATATACAATTATCACTTTCATGGTTTCCACAAGTTATAAAACACAAAATTCAGAGAAGTTTGGTAACAGGAAATTGCAAGCACTTCAATTTCTAAAGGGAGTATGCTGTAAATGAAATTCATAATAACATGAATTTTGAGATATTTGGATTAAAAAAATTCCAGCCTTGTACGTCCTTAAAGCAGTATGGTTTAGTTCTATTAATGGTAACAATAGGGTTATTTGAGCTAGATTGATTTGCAATAATCACACACCTGAACTCTTGGAATGTGGCCTCATCTTCACCTTCCTGCTCGAAGTTATAGGTTTCATCATACCTCATCTTATGAACAACGGACACTAGGATATTTTGAACATATCTGAGCTGCTCTTCTGTCTGCAACACTTTGCCCTTCAACATCTGTAACAGGTTGATCATTAATATAAGATATTTTAAGATTTACCCTTCTTAAACTGTATTGTGTAATCCATCATATTATGCAAACCATAAGGTGGGAGTAAAATTCATGCTAGTTCCCTCCAGAATGAAGAGCAATGTTATGGGTTTTACTGCCCAAACTCAGTCCCTCTGTGGGATTGAAAGCAGTGAACCCTGGGTCTAATACCAGCACGATAACCACTTGATCATCAAGAGAAATTGTAGTGCACTGCATATAAATAATAAGAAACTTTATTCACTAAGTTCCTGAGTCTTTATAAACCTTACACAAAAGAAAAAAAAAATACTTGAGGCTTAGAAGGAAAGTTTACTTACATGCATGTATTCACGAGCAAATTCCAACACCGCAGCAGAAACTTCGTCATAGTCGTTGTTGAGAAATTCAATTAGGATGGGAATTTTCTGATCAATGGCATTCTGAATGAGCACAGATTTTTGAGGGGATCCACTCTTGGATAACCTAAACAAACACATGAAAAGAAAAAATTGTTATAAGATAGGGTTACAGTATATAACAAGGTAGTACTGCAGTGTATTTTAGCATAGACTATTGAATGCTTTAATGCTCTAAAATTTGAGCACAATATGCATATTTGTAGTTGATGAGCAAATGGGAAATTTCACTTCAGGAAGAAAAATCTAATGAATCATGAAACTTTGGAAAGTTTTAAAAACCGTTAACAGTTTTAGCGTAATGATTGTAACCAAAAATACATAGGAAAAACAAAAAGAAATTTGGAGAACACTTGAGACATATAAAGTATGGACAAACTGATAAATCGGCAATAGCTGCACATGTATGGGAGAAAGACCATGAAATAAATGTGGAACCGGAACTTCTAAAATGTGTCCAAGGACACAAACAGCTCACAATTTGGGAAAAGATTTATATTTACAAAAACCAGGACCAACTCATGAATTTCGAAATACCCACGGGGATGGATCTCATCAAGAAGTTCATTAAACAACCACCAGGAGTTGCTGCCAATACACAACAGACAGATGGAGTATAGCTGATGATGAGTCATGAAGGATTGCTCGAAACGTGTTCAGGTCAGTGCTTGAATTAAGTGAAGTTACGTATGTTAAACCTCCATCTCAAGTTTCAATTGATTATAACTTCACTATATAAACTTCCTACAAATTCTAGGATGATTTATACTACCAATTAATATTTTTAAGTAACTGTTTAATACTTTGCATTTTCAGACCAGTTTATCAACTTTGGCCTTTCTTCAGTTTTTTATGTCTAAAATTTTATCCCTCTACATTATATAGTTTAGTAACAATTGCTCATAACATTCTTATGAAAAAGATATACAAAGGAGAGGAAGGTGCCAGAGAACTTACCAATTGGCAGGAGAAGCTGGTCTTCAATTGGTGCTGGCTCTGGTATCATAGTACACATAAAAAAAGAGAGCAATAAAAACGAAAATTTTCGGACAAACTTTGCCCTTTTTCAAGGGCAAAGTTTGTCCGAAAATTTTCGTTTTTATTGCTTTGTCAAGGGCAAAGTTTGCCCGAAAATTTTCGTTTTTATTGCTCTCTTTTTTATGTGTACTATGATACCAGAGCCAGCACCAATTGAAGACCAGCTTCTCCTGCCAATTGGTATGTTCTCTGGCACCTTCCTCTCCTTTTTATATCTTTTTCATGCTTAATGGCCTAGAGCCACCTAACCTATACCAAATCATAACATTCTTAGTAAATTCTACAGTTCTTATGTAGCAGAAATTCATACTCATTGCTGAGAAATTAATTAGGAATTAAATTTTCTTATCAACGACATTCTAAAGAAAGAAAGACAGATTGCTTAGCCAAATCACTCTTTAATCAACACTATTATATGCGGGAATCACAGTGAAGTGATCAAGTTTTTTGTATTATAAATCAATTTTTGATAACCTAAACACAACAGAAGAAAGAACAAATAAGTATTGTAACATTTTTCTTCGAAAAAAAGACATGTATTTCATATGGATACATTTAATTGTATTGGAAGTTAACACAGTGAAGTTATGTACAGTAAAACACCAGTACAACGAAATTTAGGGGACCTCAGAAATGAATTTGTTATAGTGAAATGTTGTTATACTGAAATTTTACAGGTATACAATGTTCTGGACTTTATTTTTTTGAAAAAGTCAAAATAGTCATCAATCACTGCACATGAATTTAAAATGGAATCTGGTGTACTGCTTTGTGATAGAAGAAAATCTTGAAGACTGTGTGCCATGTGTTGCCTACACAAGAGTCAAACTCTGTTGATCACTGCATTGCACACCTTCCTCTTCAACCTCATCATCGACATGGATTTCTATCACTCAAAATATCTGCCACAATTCCATCATCTGTGATTTCTTGTGATGCAGTCAGTAAGATTCACCCTTTGTTGGCCAATCTTACTTTTTGGGTTCTCTTCTCTTTCTATGTCATCTAGCACTTCACTCCAGCTTTTCAAAAGCAGTCAGCGATTATTATTTCTTTCTTGAGTTTTGTCCATTCTGTAGCGATAATCTTAATGATTTATATATAGCGTAGAGCTTTATCACTGGTACTCACTACTAAATTGCGGTATTTTGTTACCTGTTGGAGCGCTTTCAACCGCATGGAGCGGCCATCTTCAGCAACTGACTTCCGTGGTGTTGTTGTTGTTGTTGGGAAGACATTTCTGGATAACTGTATCGTACAGCGCGTGCGATTTGAATTGTAACTGTTCGTTTAGGATGTTGGTGTTGTCTTGTGTGGTGTGTCTGTATATTTCATATTGTTCGAGTGTGTTGAGTGTGTGACCTTTGTGGTTAATGTGTAGGATTTCCATGTCTGTATTGATGTCTGCGTATTCGTGTCCTGTGGTTATTATATGGTTTGCATAGGCAGAGTCTGTGTTTTGTTTGAGAGCTCGTATGTGTTCTGTGTATCGTGTTTTGAAACTTCGGCCTGTTTGTCCTATGTAGAATTTTGGGCAGTCGTTGCATTTTAGTTTGTAGACTCCTGGGTTGTTGTATTTGTTTGTGTGTTGTTTGTTGTCTGTGGGTTGTATTTTGTTGATTGTTTTGTTCTTTGTTCTGAATGCTATTTTGTATCCTTGTTTTCTGAACTGTTGGGCGATTTTCTGTGTATGTGTGTTGAAGTATGGAGTGTGTGTGATGTGTGATGTGTGTGATGTAAAAAAGACAAATACATCACACTCACATACTTCAACACACATACACAGAAAATCGCCCAACAGTTCAGAAAACAAGGATACAAAATAGCATTTAGAACAAAGAACAAAACAATCAACAAAATACAACCCACAGACAACAAACAACACACAAACAAATACAACAACCCAGGAGTCTACAAACTAAAATGCAACGACTGCCCAAAATTCTACATAGGACAAACAGGCCGAAGTTTCAAAACACGATACACAGAACACATACGAGCTCTCAAACAAAACACAGACTCTGCCTATGCAAACCATATAATAACCACAGGACACGAATACGCAGACATCAATACAGACATGGAAATCCTACACATTAACCACAAAGGTCACACACTCAACACACTCGAACAATATGAAATATACAGACACACCACACAAGACAACACCAACATCCTAAACGAACAGTTACAATTCAAATCGCACGCGCTGTACGATACAGTTATCCAGAAATGTCTTCCCAACAACAACAACAACAACAACACCACGGAAGTCAGTTGCTGAAGATGGCCGCTCCATGCGGTTGAAAGCGCTCCAACAGGTAACAAAATACCGCAATTTAGTAGTGAGTACCAGTGATAAAGCTCTACGCTATATATAAATCATTATTATTTCTTATTTAAGCTATTTCCATTCAGCACTCAACACTCAGCATTAATCTCTCTCCCTGAGGCAATACTACACAGCATACATCGGAAAAAATAAATTATATACAGGCAAATAAACAAAATTTTATTTTGTTATACTGAAAGCTCTAAATTTGTTATATTGAAATGTTTTAACACATATTAAATAGGGAAAAGGGAAGGGACACAAAATCTTCACTTTTGGTATAGTTAACCTGTACTAGTTTTGGCGCCTTCGCTACCATTGTCAACAACTATACTTCAACTGAAGTTTACCTGTACTAGTTTCGGCGCCAAAACTAGTACAGGTAAACTATACCAAAAGAGAAATTTTGTGTAGCATTAAACTCTTGTATAACTATCATATCATTTGGATATGTTCTATTGCTTCAATTCATGAAGAAAAACAAAGAAAACCATATTGATAATTAAAAGTGAAGTAAATTAACAATAAGATGACAATCATTTTACTTACTTGTGATAAGCTTCAATTAAATTGATGCCAATTCCATTTACAAGCTTAGCAAGCTTGCTAGTGAAGTCAGTCTCATCCTCCTGAAAATAAGAAACACGAGGTAAAAACTGGGATAATCATTATCTGAACTAGCATATATTTCCACGAACACAATGGACGAGACACATCAGTTGCTCACACACTCATGCTGAAAAATGCGCAGATGGGACGGTGATAATGATAGCCAGGTGAAATCCAGGGACCACAAGGGCCTAAAATTTCCTGACACTCGTTTCACAGGTGAGGAAAAACACTAGAAAAAATCCCACCTAGGAAACTTGTCCTGACCAAAAATCGAACCTGGGCCTGCTATCCTTGCATTCTTTTTTAAAGCAAACATAAAGTGCTGCAGCAGTACCTTGTGGTTGCTGCAGCGGTGGTAAAGCGAAGTCAGATCTTGCTTTATGGGTTTTCTGAATGGACTGTCTGGCCGTTCTTTTTACACACTAGTTTGCTGCAGCAAAAATGAAGCGCTTTATGGGTTTGCTTTGAAAAAGAATGCATGGTATGTCAGGAGAGCAAACGTATAACTTAACCAGAGCAATGGACCAAACTTGTTGCTAGAAAGTTAAATTTAACTATGGTATGTTATAATTCAAAACTATAATCAGAAGGTATTTACAATAACTATTCAACTCATAAGCCGTGTGCTTTATATTGACCAATAACGTTTAGCAATTCCTTGGATATAGACCAATCACGGCCATTTATCTTGCAATATTCTATTGTAAGAATTGCGAGGATGGTATTTTATCATGATAAAATCATCTGCTCGTTACTGGAGACGAGAGTATCAGTGTGCAGTGATTAATAGTCCGATGCTGCCACTAAGCAGCATGAAAACAGATTATTTTATACAACATAACTTGTTTGGAAATTAAAATAATAGAAATGTATATTGATTAAGAACACAATTTCGATTCGGTGCAAGCCAGTTCGTGTGCTTTTATTGTTCTGCTGTTAGCTTACCTGAATGAAGTTAACTATGTCTTATATGCACCATTGGTAGCATTGATTTAAATCATGGGGGGTAGCTCGAATCGATTCATGGATGGTTGATTCATAGTATGCCGTGATCTCACAACTGTTAGTTTTGTTTATATACAACAAAGCACAAAAGTAATTATTATTTATATAATCCGTTACATTTTATTCATGGAATATTCTTAATAAATCCAACTCGAGTTGACAAGTTTCATCAGATAAATTTGCTCTGCTGTGCAGTCGCGAATCTATCGATAAACTCTTCAACTCTCATGGGATTACCTACGATCAAAATTCAATTAAATGATCAAATACTACTGGTTAACAGATCAAAACTTTGACCACTGACAGTAGCAATATACACAACATTTTAGAATTTAAGCCTACAGTTTTAACTAAATGTTATTGTAAACTGTTGTTAAGAAGAAAACACCCAACTTCATAGACAATGCGAGTACCTTAACTTCTGTGGTAAGCCTTTGATCTAATTTACTTTTTCACCTTTACATACAGAACCATAATGCTAAGTGTCATTTTACTAGCTTCAATTTGTCCTATGTTATTAAAAGAATATATTAATGTACATGTTATATACCGCTGAGCTCGATCAATGAAATAAAATAGACTTAATACAATAACTCAACAATGTTTTAGAAATTTTATTTTATAAATGTGACAAGATGTAATACAGTTTTGATTTTAATTATTGAGGCATCCAAACCAGCAAAAGAAGATGCCCTGAAGATGGCGGAAATATGCCGAAAGGCCTAGGCAAATTATAAAATCAAACACTGTTGACTTACTGGTTTTAAGTATATTTTATTTTATTAAAAATATTTTTTAAAAATAAAAACAGTGCTTACCTTAATTAGGTGTGTGTAACCACACATGGTTGTATTGAAATATATTTTACAATTTAAAAAAAAAATGTGTAGTATACATACAAATTATATACCAATCTAACCAGAAAACATGAAAGAATTTTTCATGGAAAAATGCAAAATGGCTTTTAAAAAGAAGCATTGTTAATTATCCTTAATATTATTATTCCTGATAATTTTAACTTACCGGCAAAGGCTTTAGAAGATTTGAGCTATGAAGAACAGGCACTAATGACTCAATAAGGCTAAGTTTGTCAAGGGGCTCCATTCCTTTGCTGATTATGTCATGAAGACAGTCTACGGCAGCTTCACGTGACTCTAATGAACTCATCAGGCTGAGGAGTATGGAGATAAAGCGGTCATTGGCAACAAGAGTTATGTCAATCCATGACACATAGGCCCCTATCACCTCCAAACACTGATTTACTATATCTGCATGTGTCTTCATGTACGTATTCTGTTGATGTAAAAACAAATATTATATAGATCTACTTGTTTTTACAAAAGAAAGAGAAAAGTACATACATACAGTAAAATCTCCAATTCTTAGCACTAAATTAATCAGAAACGCCAGAAAAACAACTTTTCAAAGCCTATGCTGAACATCAAAATTTATGAGATAAATTGTATTACATGAACACTACAACCAAGAAACGTTATGAATAGGACATGTACCAGTAGACTCACTGCAATTTGAGGAAAAGACAAAAATTAAATATCACCTAACTCTTTATTAAAAAGAAGTAAATAAAGTGCAATTTCACTCTGACCTTTTTATGATGCTGTAAATTTAATACATCACATTTTCTTTGGTTTTCAGAAAAGTGTAAAAGAAGGGTTCTACTTTTCCTTAAGATTAATGTTACTCACCAGAATAAGATACCAGGATTCTACAAGCTTGTCCACACAGCTCCCTCGCATAGCATTCTTAATTGTTGCATTCCTTTCTAGTTCTTGAGGGGTGCGGGAAATGTCACGGTCTGCAACCTGTGAAAGTATCGCATGATTAAACATCTTCGCAAACTTCACATGTAGTTAAATTCAGAACTAGTTATTTTTTTATAATGTATATAAATGGAAGAGTAAAAACTACAACTATATCTAATTGTGTTTCAGTGATCCTAAGGTTTCTAACCATTCCCATAAATAGAATTGTAAGATAGATTATATTTGCAAAATTTGGAAGAAGAATAATGCATTAAGTTACAACAGATATGGTACACAGCCCACATCAGAATAAGAACTGAATGCGAAAATCAGATTCTTCTGCATGGCACTAAATGGAAAAATCTTAATCAAGATAATAAATCATCATCAAAGAGGTTAAGAAATGCATTTGCTATTCATTATGAGTGAATGTCGTCAGAAAATGCCTATGACACAGATATATAAAACTTATCACACACAGCTTCAAACCATAACCAAACCACAAACACCAAACCACATTTCAAATGAAATGTTGAAATTTTGCAAGTACGAAATTTTAGAACCTCTTACCCACTTGATAAATCATTGCTTTACAACAGGCACATTTCCAGAAATATTAAATAAAATAATTGTAAGACCTTTATACAAACAAAAAGGTACAAAAAAGTCTTTAGAAAATTACAGACCAATTTCGTTATGTTCGGTATTCTCAAAAATTATGGAAGGTCTGTATCTCGAACAATTGCAAAATTTCTGCAATAAATTTAAAATTATGTCAAATCAGCAATTTGGTTTTCAAAAGAAAAAATCGACATTACTAGCCATTAGTAAAGGAAATGATGTTATAATTCAGGCACTACATAATAGAAAACATGTAATCGCAATGTTCTTGGACCTGTCTAAAGCCTTTGACTGTGTCAACAATAAAAAATTATTGGATAAATTAGATGGCTATGGTATAAGAGGAATTTCAAAAGATTGGATCAAGGAATACTTAAAGAACAGATCTCAAAGCGTAGAAATTAAACATGAAATAAATGATAACATAGTCAAGTACAGATCAAAATTTAATACAATAAAACAAGGAGTGCCACAGGGTTCAAAGCTTGGCCCTTATTTATTCTTACTATATATAAATGATTTGTTCCAGAAAGTCGAAGATGTTGGGGGAACTGCAATAGGATATGCAGATGACACTACAATTATAATCACAGACGATACATTAAAGGGTCTAGAAAATAAAGCAAACTCAATAATTAACATGGTGGATGAATACTTCAAAAATCTAGATATGGTAATGAATCTCAAGAAAACAGTTTGGATGAAAATCACTTTGAAGAAAGAAAAAACTTCTAACATCAAAATTAAAATAAAAAATGAGGAACTTCCAGAAGTCAATCACTCAAACTTTTTAGGCTTGGTTATAGATCAAAATTTACGATGGTATTTTCATATTGAGAAAATCAGGAAAAAAATAAATAAAGGTATCTACATTTTAAAACAGACGAGGCAAGTTATGGATAAAGCTACCCTAAAACAACTATATTTCGCTTTCATTCACTCTCACTTAAACTATGGCATAATTCTTTGGGGGTCTTCATCAAAAAATAAATTATTAAGTATATTCAGATTACAAAAAAAAGCCATTAGAGTCATAGAAAAAATACCTCAAATTCAATCTTGTAAAAATATATTTAAAAAACTAAAAATACTTACAATTCCTTCCCTATATATCTTTGAAAACATCAAATTTGTAATAATAAACTACATTCAGGACAAAAACCAAAACATGCACTATCACTACACAAGAAACAATAGTAATTATTTTAAGAAATCATTAAGAGGTTCTTTAGGCAATAAAAGTATAGAAATTAGAGCAAAAGACCTTTACAATCACTTACCGACCTCATTAAAAACCATTTCAAGCAATAATCTCAAATTAAGAAAAATAAAATCTTTCCTCTTAGAAAAAGCCTACTATTCATTAGAAGAATTTATAAATGAAAAGAATTAGTCATATATATATATATTTATAATAAGAAAGTGTGCATAAATTGTTGAGTGTTTAAAATTCTCAAAATTTTGTTAATTAGTGTCTCTTCTTAAGTGTATTAGGGTTTTTTCTTAAGTGTATTAGTGTATTTTCTTAAGTGTATTAGTGTATTATCTTAAAAGTTTTATTGTATTTTCTTAAGTGTATGTTTTTGTATATTTCATTCTGTGTATTTAATCTCTTGTATTATTTCTCAGCCGTGTACACCTGGTACAACTGGCTAACAATAAACATAAACATAAACATAAACCCGTGTTCGACACTCAAATCTAGGTAGTGTGTGTGTATATAAATATTTTTAATGAATAATGCTGATAACCTGTGCTACCCTAATTTAAGACTTCTTCACATTAAACATTTTTTTTTTTTTGAATAGCCAGAAACTATTACACAAACATTGTGGCATAATGTACCAACCCAAAAATTAACAGTAGGTGAAACTTATATTAAACAATGACTGATACTAAGTGAAAAATTTATCTTTTAGAGGAATGGTCGCTTACTAGAGGGAGGCTTTTTTTTTAGCAAATAAAACTACTTTCATTTAAAATACCGGTACCTTGGAATCTATGATCAGGAACTTTTGAACCATTTAAGTGACATGTTCACAGAAAGCGAAAAAAACTCTTCATACCATGGTTCAAGTTGGAATTCCATTCAAAATTTGCTCCTTCAAATTAAAGATCAAATTAATTTTAATTTTGGCACATTTGAATGTTTCCATTAATTTTCACTATTACAGTTTACTTTTATTATGACAAATAACGTTTATTGGATCCTCTAAGACAATTTTCATCTTACAGAATGTGTATGAGAAAATTTACACCATGCCAGAAGAACTGTTATAGAGAATGGAGGACACATCCATGAGTTGATCCTGTAACCCTTGTGCAGCAGTCACTACTGTTGCTAAAAATTTTAATGACAGACATTTACAAGTACACTTCTTCAAAAATTGTTTTATTCTGCCCCCACTTCCTTCTATATCAGGGAGATGACTACACATTTATATAGTAGTGCTAATGTTTGACAACTTTTGAACCAATGACTTCAATAAAAGAATTCATAAATACCTCACTGTCTATTGCCTTGAGAATCCGGACGTAAATATCAACTGCTCGTGGTCCATAACTTAAAGTCTTTATAAGATCCCCAAAAAAGTCTGCCCAATGCACTGGATAATCACGAACAAAAACTAACGCAAAAATCTGAGCAGCCTTGTTGCGTAGAAATGTAGGTTCGGGTCTCCTAAGCAGTGCAACCTGAAATGTCAATTAAAGATCATGTTAACGATTAAACTTGCTGGGTGCTCTACCAGAGCAATGTATCAAAGCTCACACTCATGTTATACAGTATTTCAAAATGAACAACATATGTACAATTTGAAAACACAATGAATCCAAAAGTTTTAAACTCACAATGTAAGTGTGATACAAAATTATGCATATTCTGCAGAAAAAGATCCGGAAACGTGAGATCTCAAATAAAGGTGACCTTGGCATTACTGACAGAAAACAAGGAAATATTTCCAATGAAACCACTGAAAACCGAAGTCAATGCCATGAATAATGGAGAAAATAATAAAAAGAAAAGGTAACCTTACAAGCATTCAAATATGGCTGTTTTCATTTCTTATAAATTTATAGTAGATGTGTAATTTGGCATACTGATGTTTCCCTTTACAGTCAGAGTTTTCTTAAAATAAGGAATGGGGTTTGTTTTTGTATTCCTGTGTAAATATATGTGAATTTAAAAGTGAGAATATACTTCCAAAATTTTTTCTTGAATTTGCTGTCTAACACGTACACCTGAGCATTATTTCATATTTCATATTTATTTTATCCAAATTGACCACAGTTATGCGGTATAGGATACATTATAACTTAAACTATTAAAGTACAACGGTACAAGAATAATATCAGAAATACATACAACACAAACAATACAAAGAAATTCAGGATCAAAAACATTACAACACTACAAAAACAATAAATAAAAAGAGCAATGTGTCAAGTAGGCCAAATAGTAGGTTCTGAAAGATTATTTAAAGTTTTTGGCTGCCTCAAAAAATTCATCATTATTGTAGAAGCAGATTTGTTTTAATTTCATCAGTACTAAGCCTTTAAAGTGTTTAAAAGTTAAATTTCTAGTAGCAACTGGAAGAAAATTAAACATTTTCACTGACATGTACCTAAAATTATGTTTGGTTGTTGCATCTGAATAAGTTTTAAAGTTAGAATTGTATATAGATTAATACTTTTTGAAGTCTATGTATGTGTAACAGAAATTTATGAAGGATATCTGACCAATTAAAATACGACGTTAACAGAACTCCCTATGTACTTACAATAAAAGCTTTCGATAGAACATTTTGTTGCTATAATGTGTACTCGTTACAGCCAAAGTGCTTATGAATACCTAATGACAATTAATATCTGTGGTATATTATATATTAACTCTAAAAATTACTCATAAGATGTGCTATTCATCAACAGTCCTGTAACTTATATCAGTTTACATTATACTTTCAGTACAAACAATTTACACTAATCTAATTTTGCACTGCCCTCTTTTATGACACTTTATGTAATGAACTTGTGACTACATTCAGAACGAGTGATTGACACTAAAATTATAATTCAACTTCCCTTTTAAGAATTTCTAGCAGTTGCAGACTCTTTTCAACCCTTGTGGAAGTCCAATTATTTCCATATCTCATTTATTTCTGAGAAACCATTTGGAATTCAATGGCCTAGGTCAATTGGGGCTTGTGGAGGGTAATATTAAAGGTAAAACTGTAGGCCTACAGTGGAATAGTTCTTTACAGAATTTTTACTGTCTGAACTGAACTCAAAAGTAAAAATTTTATTTAAAAAACTGGCATTTTTTATCGTTGGATGTACTTTCTTTCCCCTGCTTTACATTTGAATCAGCATTATTCTGAATCACACTATTTCTTGCTTGCACTGACTATTTCTAGATTATTATTCTTTCAGAATAAGTTCATTAATAAATTTGGTGTACCTCAATGTACAGCCCAATACCACATAACATGATTTGTTCATAATTACCTGTAGCTGTATCCAGCAGCTAAGAAATTCACGCAGGCGCTGCTTGTCTGTTGGATTCTCATTGTTGTAATGATTCTTTACATAATGTTCCACAACCTGATAGCAGAAAAACTTCAAGTGCTCATTTTGTGTTGCTCCATTCGTTAATGCTGACATACAGAAATGCCATCCTGCTTCAGAATTCTTTAGCTGCTCCAAATATGAAAGGGCCTGGAAAACAGGACAATATCCTTCTATTAACATCAATCACAGATTTCCTAATTAGCAAAGCATATTTGAAATGTACAGTAAAACCTCTGTTAACCAAAATGAAGGGGGCTAATGGAATTTCAGAAAAAGAAAATATTCCATAATAAATGCAATAGATTTTTACAGCAATAATTGCCATTGAGTAAGTAAGTAATGTAAGAAACCAACTTGTACCTAACAAGTTCAGAATAAAACTATTCATATAATGCATCCAGTAAGAACCATATTACAAAATGGAAAGAGCCTTGCTATAATTTTGATCTGTTAACTTCTATAGTCATGTGAGTAGTGGTCTAGAGGATTATTTGGAAAGGTTCTGGGCAAGTTCCTGGGTAGCTAATGACCTCAGCAACTTTGTACTAAGCACTATGCAGAAGTATTCAGGGACTGATCCTACCGCAAGATACCATTTGCTGTAACAAGTAGGCTATGTTATGTCAAGTCATTTATGTTTACTGAAAAGGGGGGGAGGCCTGCTTGTTTGGTTCGTTGTAAAGTCCTGAACAACAGAAGGAATTTCAACCTACAACTGCATTATTATTCTCATCATTCAAATGATTTTGACAAATATAAAGGAGAAGAACGAACTACTCTCATCCTAGGAAATACTACACTATACTACTTATACAATAGTTCTTAGTAGAGACAGTACGTTAGGCACTTTAATAAAAGGTTTAAATAGGCAGGCAAAAAGGCATTTAAAAAATTAAGAATAGGCAGATAAATTTGGCATTAAAACTGTTAGAGTAGGTGCTAAAACCTTTACAGACACATACAAAAGGAGACAAAGGTCAAAAAACGTGAACACATTTTGGATGTCTTGTTACCAATTGATATAAAACATTTAAATCATACAATATTTAATTAATATAACGTACTGATACATGAAGATTAAAATATTGCTAGTTTCATCAGTACACTTATCACTTTCAACAGGAAATGTGACAATAAAACAGCTACTTATTGACAAATGTAGTAGAAATACTTCTACTTAACCTCATCATCATAATAATTTATATAATAGATAGGCCTACATTTCAAGAAATACAACCTTTATGTTAATTGAAACTTTTCTCGTTGTTTAGTATTATTATTGGGTTTGTTTTTGTTCTGAATTTTTTTATGTTGTCTCTGTGGAATACAGAGAAGTAACAAAGGGGCATCATTGATATAGACTACTTACTGTTTTGATAATGAAAATAAATAAATAATTAATAATAATAATAATAATAATAATAATAATAATAATAATAATAATAATAATAATAATCATCATCATCATCATCTGTAAAGGCCTCTGACAGTGGGTATAAGAAAATTAAGTATAGTAAGCCTACAACATGTCACGAATTCATGAAATGCAAACTGCATGCATTTCAACCATTTTTACCTAATATTTCAATAAAATAGCAGTTTTTTCCCTGGAAAAGGAGCAATAGGCATTTATAGGAATCATAAGTTGAAATAGGCAAAAATAGGCAGATTTAACTTTATGAAAACAGTTCTAAGGATAGTGGATTGAATGTATATTAAGTCATTTTTATATCTATAGCAATTAAGAACAAGCACTTTGCCTAACATCATTGTCTCTAGTTATTAGCTTTTGTTACTTTTTAATTCGTTATCTGAAAGTAAGTTTAATAAGCTCATATGTCAGTTTACTATGGTTTCTAAAACCAAAAAAATCTTATGTTAAACATACAACTTCCTCTGCCCAAATGAAAGTTTTGCCTCTTAGTACCAGTACAGTATATTACACATATATTGTTAATAGCAAACTTTCAGACGAATCTAATATCATGTTGTAGTTGTAGTTATCTCATTCTGTAGATCCTGTGTTGAGTGGGACTCAAGGATATAGAACACGTCAGATTACAATATACAAGCAAGTAATAAATAATGATATATAATATACTACACTATAAACTTATTCAAACTGGAAATACTCATCCGTATTGTAGAAGGTGTGAGTCATCAAAAATTTCTTGAGAGATCCTTTGAAGGATTTGCTTTTTCTTTGAATACATAATAATTTAATGTTGTTTGGAAGCTTATTGTATATCTGTATTGCGGAGTAATAAGCGCCTTTCTGAAAAAGTTTTAATGCATTAACCGGTCTATGTAAATCATTCCTGTTTCTAGTAATATGTTCATGAACACTGCTATTAGTTTGGAATCTCTCAATATTATCTACCATATAACACATAACAGAGTATATATACTCCCCTGTGAGAGTGAGGAATTTTAATTTTTCGAAGAGCGGTTTGCATGATTCTCTCCTTTTCTTTCCACACATTATTCTAATTGCTTGCTTTTGTAGCTTAAATATTTTATCCCTATGGGTCGAGTTACCCCAGAATATGATTCCATACTTCATTATTGAGTGGAAATTTGCAAAATACACCATGCGTAAGGCATCCTGTTTTAATACCTGATTCAGGACTCTTAAGGTAAAGCATGCTGAACTTAGTTTTGGAATTATCATTTCAATATGTGACTTCCAGTCGAGATGTTGATCAATTTGTAATCCTAAAAATTTGATATTACTAATTTCTTCTATGCTTTGTGTTTGGTAATTAATTACAAGGTTTTGGGTACATCTTTGTTTTGTTCTGAATTGAATAAAGTGGGTTTTTTCGATATTAAGCGTCATTTTATTGGCTTGGAACCCTATATTTAATTCGTGAAAAGCCTTTGTAGCTACTCTTGCCAGTTGTTCCTGGGATTTTCCTGTTACAAAAACACTAGTGTCATCCGCGAAAAGCAATACCTTTGTTTCGTCACTTAAGTTATGTGGCAAGTCATTGATGAAAATTAAAAATAGCAAAGGTCCTAGGATTGATCCCTGTGGTACTCCACTTCTAACTACTCCTAGATTAGATTTGTTTCCATTTATTACGACATTTTGAGTTCTATCAGACAGGTATGATTTGAACCAATTCAATGTTAAATTATCTATTCCATAATGTTCCAATTTTTCAATTAATAGTTCATGATTTATACAGTCGAATGCTTTAGCTAAGTCACAGAAAATTCCCAACGTATATTTCTTTTTATCTAGCGCTTCCAGTATTTCTGTGGTGAGTTTAAATGTAGCATTTTCAGTAGACATGCCACTTCTAAAACCAAATTGTGATGGTGTAAGAATATTATTCAAATTAAGATAGTAAACTATGCGGTTATATACAACTTTTTCGAATACTTTTGAAAATGAAGTTAAGAGCGATATAGGCCTGTAAATTGATGGTAAATTTTTGTCTCCTTTTTTAAACAGGGGCTTGACAATTGCATGTTTCATTCTTTCAGGAAATATTCCAGTTTCTAGTGAACAGTTAAATATATGGCTAAGGGGTTTACTAAGTTCCGAACAGCAACTTTTTAATAGCTTATTACTTATGTCATCCCATCCAGATGAGCTTTTACTTTTAAGCAATTTTATTATATTTTCAATTTCTATAGAGGAAGTCAGTGTGATTTCAAATTTATGGTTACAAATTGTAGATTTTGTCAGAAGGTCTATTGCCTTGACACTGGTATTGTTGGTGGGAACACAATTCTCTGCAATATTTATGAAGTGGTTATTAAATGCATTTGTAATATCTGATAGATTGTCTAGTTTCTTATTTTTGTATATTAATGACGTACAATCATTTTTTTCCTTTGCTTTCCCTGTTTCATTTTTTACTATATTCCATATAGTCTTAACTTTGTTGTTTGATTTATTAATTATTTGTGAAAAATACCTGCTCTTTGCTTCTTTAATAACCTTTTTAAGCACATTGCAATATCTTTTATAATACACTTTCTGAGTTTGATTGTTACTGGTTCTGTATTGTAAATAGAGCTCTCTTTTTTTAGCACATGATATTTTAATACCAGGGGTTAGCCATGCTTTATTATTTAAATTGGGTATTTTAGTAGTTGTCTTTTTTGGAAAGTTGGCCTCAAAGTGTCGCAACACAATATTTAGAAATTCATTTAATTTACTATCAACAGTGTTATAGGTAAATATAGTTTCCCAATTTTCATTTGCAAGATCTTGTTTGAAACTTAAAATCGAAACATCATTCATTACTCTGATAATATTACTATGGGTATGTTTGCTAGTTGGATATGGTTCAGTATTGTTTAACATTACCATCTGAGCATCATGGTCTGATAACCCATTTATTATTGGGATTACTTCAAACTTTAAGTTTTTTTCTTTATTTAAGAATATATTATCTATTGTTGTTTGAGAGTTGTTTTGAATTCTAGTTGGGAAGTTCACTGTGAAGTCTAGATTATAACTACCTACTAAGGACAGAAGTCTTGCCTTATTTTCACTATCAGTTGACATGTCTACATTAAAATCACCACACAGTATCATATTTACACTATTATTATATAATGAATTAAGAACCTTTTCTAACTGATTGATAAAATAGTTGTAATTACCTGATGGTGCTCTGTAGATTGTTATTATTACAAACGTGTCATTGTCAGTTTCCACTCTTGCTGAGCAACATTCGAAATCCTGTTCCTTGCAAAAGGAACTGGTGTCTATATCATTAAAATCTAAGTTTCTTTTGTATTTGATCTCAATGGATGAAATAAATTGAAATTGAAATATAACATTCTCTTCATGTAAATTGGTTGTAAAAATTAAGATTATGTTACCACAAAATATGACATTTTGTCTTCATATGTTTTTTCATTTTGTTTCCAGAAACAGAAAACACACAAACAGACATGTTTTTGAAAATAGTATTTTTGGATTCAGGTGACCTCAAAACGTGTATTTTTGTTAACACTCAACTTCAGATTTCGGGGCAGAACTATGGTACAGACAGAGGAAGTAAAAACATGTTTGTAACAAAGACTAATTAAGAAAACAATACTCTTACATATGCTGTAGTTTGATGGACAATAATTAAATTATTAAATATTGTTTATTACTTTTTATTAGTTTTACAAATTTTTGTCTATTATTGGCATTTAATATTTTATTTTACGTTTGTTAAAAAAGGAACACTTTATATCGAACTTAAAATTAGAGAACTGTTCATCATGCATAATTTCTAGCATAAGGAATAAAATGGGTCGGTGAACTTGGTGAGTTATTAAGTTTAACGAGCTCAGTTTGGTTACTGAATTGCCTGTGGAAATTAATCATCATGTGTTTTAAATTATGTAAGTTTTAGAGTGAAACATGTACATTGTAAACTAAGCACCTGTAATTTGTGCATGACCAATAGACTATGAGGGTATAAGCATATGAGATACAGAAGATGATAGAATGACTGTACTGCCATGGAGCTGGTTTCACATCCCCTTTTTCTCCCACCAAGCTCCAGCACAATGACTGCTTGGCGGGGAGGTCTGTGCAGTGTGCAGCACAATCTAACAGGCCTGTGCATTCGGTTGACGACGACTGTTCTAGATTGAATACCTGAAAAACAGACTCACCTGCTGCTGTGCAATTGGGTTGGCCTTTGGCTTCAAGTTGGACAGCACTTCTTCCTCCATCACTTGAGGACCAAGCACTGCAAATTATTAAAACACTTCACATTATTAAGGAAAAATTAAAGTCTATGCATGTATCTTAGTAAAGGCCTAAAGGATAAGGATATAAAGGGTATGGTTAAACACAACTTCAGTTTTAGTTTTATAAATATTATAACCCTACATCAAATGTAAAATTGTCAAAATTATATAAAACATCCCTTTGTTTGAATGGATTGATGGTGGTATAGGTGAGTGGTTGGATGTAAAGAGGAGACTAAGGAGGGAAAATCCAGTGGTAAAAATCCCCAGCCGCCTGTGGAATGCATAGAGGAAGCAATATTTGATATTCCAAAGGAAGATATTTTAGGAATAGTGTTTTTATCGATGGTGGGCAAACGAGTTACCATGATGAAACTCAATCTTCCTTCTGAGCAGTATAGAATGAGTTATCACCTGAGGAAGACTCAAGGGTAGAGTTGAAACGTCATGTTTTTTATCTTTTAACTTTTATCCACTGGTTAAAAAAAATTTAAAAACATATTTTAATTGTCAAAATTATATACTGGTAATAATTACCCAAGCAGACCAGAGCCTAAAAAAATAGATACACAAATGGAACATCGATCAACATCGATACATAGCAGCTGCACATTAAAGGCTCTTTCAAAAATATATTTTACTAAATTCCATTAAATTTTTTTATAATATTGCAGAAAATATAAATTGTTGTGATATCAACATTTACAAGTGTCAGATAACATGGCAACTTGCAAAGATTCTTCAAGCAATTCATTTATTGGCAGATAAAATAAAAGAAAAAATTTAAGTGTGTGTTACTATGTTCTAATTTAACATAAATCCGAGTAGATGAATAGGCCCTAATTAAAATTTTAAAAAGTAACTTCCAAGTAAAGGCACTGGAAATTATAGCCTAGTAACTTAATGAACTCTTTGCTTCAAGACTAATTTTTAATTCTGATTTTCTTAGTTGAGAGATTAGGTTAATACAACATGATCATAAACCTTCAATTCAGATTTTCCTTCTGTTTGACAATATGTGGCTGTATTTAATCAACATAGATGCCATATCATCCAAAGCTTTTCCCCAATGATGTGGTCAAAACTGTTGGTCTTCTTTCCTTTTATGAAATTGCCAACTTTTATTCTAAATAAGCTGGCTGTGACTGCAGAATTTTTAGAGTAAGGCTGAAGGTAACATCAAAGTGAGATGTGATGTAATTTATTTTGGAATTTAGGATAATGGTATACCAAGATTTTTTTAGTTTCATACCTGCCTATAATCTAGGGGTACGCCGAAGCATAGTGGTTAAGGTGCTGCACTACAAACCGGAAGGTCGCGGGTTCGATTCCCGATGAGGTCATTGGAGTTTTTCAATTGGCCTAATCCTTCTGGTGGCACATGGCCCTGGGGTCGACTCAGCTTCTAACAGAAATGAGTACCAGGAGCAATCCTGGGGGTAAAGGTAGCTGGTGCATAAGGCTGACAACCATACCACCTTCATGTGCCGAATGTTCAAAATCTGGGAGCCTCAACCTCTTGGAACCCTCTGGGCCTCCATGGCCTGTATGGGGATCGTTTTACTTACTTTTACCTGCCTATAATCTACAATAACACATTTCTGCTAACTTACAAACTTCAAGACATGAAAGTTTACAACCTTTACAATATTGATTTTGAATAAACCAGTTTCAAGTTACAGAGCAAGACTAGTGATGAACAAAACTTTGTGAGAGAGAGCACAATTTATCAAGATATCTTTCTTAGGGGAAGAGTAAATGAGTGTTAGGGTAATTCCACACAAAATCAACCAATGGTCCAAACATCACGTCATCAGATTGTTACGATTTTTTAATATGAGGTAGTATTAGCTGAGTAGGTACAAAATGTAGATTTTTACCTTTTTTGGACTTATAGTTTTTGAGATAAAATATTTTGAAAAATTACATAATGACAGTTTTTAGGAACGTTTTGATATATTTAAAAGCATGTAACTCAAAAACGGTTGGTCCTAGAAAGCTCAAATTTGTACCATTCTTTTTAGAATTACAAGGGCTTTAATTTTAGAATTACAAGGGCTTTAATTTGACATGTAACTTGACTGTATATTTCTTCCAGAAACTCAAAAAGATTTTTTTTTTTATCAAAAACTTAAAATTGGAATTTTTAATTTTTATGAAAAAAATATATTTTATTCTAAACCTCTTTAGTAAGTTGTGTACAAATTTTCATGATGGCATTTTTCTGGTTTCATACTAAAATTAATTTTTATATGAATTGAGGCATATAGAAATTCTGGTAAATTCATTCATTGTTATTCTATTAAAAATTAATCATACTGTTGTATTTAAACTTACTCTAATACTAATTTACTTATTTACATTAGGGCCTTTACCCTAAAAGTTTGTTTGAAAAAAGTTAGGTCTATATAATAGGATGATGATGGTCCATATGGTAAAATAACAACTGAAACTAACAGGCCTTACTGAATCAGTGACATGTTTCTTTCCTCCTGTTGAAAATTGATATCTTATCTATTTTATTAAAAGACAGTTAAACCTACTTTAAATCATGGAACAATTTTCATTACACTCTAAATCAGTAGAGGTGGTTTTTCTTCTTTGCCAAAACTTGTCGCTTTGGCCATCTCCTCCGCTGGAACTTGGTAGGTTCTACCTGTTGCTGTGGTTGGATTTAGTTTGCACAAAACATAGTTCATTGGCACTGCTAGGGTATCTGTTCTCCTAGGATATGTGAATGATGGTGATGGTCCTTTTGGATGAAGAAAGGAAACATGAATTTTCTTTTCAACATCATCTTTTGAGTCAACATGCACCAACCACCACTCTTTATCATAAGCACAAGCAACAAAACCCACAACATCTTCAAATGGAATGTCTTCATCACCAGGGCTGATCTGTACTCTATGTGTTTCTGAATCATCAGAAAATGAGTATAGGCTACTTTGGTTTTTACCCTATTTAGGTCTAGAGGAATGAAGGCATGAAATTTCTGGGACCCCGAGATTGCCACAGCTTCTTCAAACCTTGATTTCAGAACTTTTTCTTCATCAGAATACTCTTCATTGGTTGTGTAGAAAAATGTGATGGATGGTAAATGTTGCACACCCCACTGAAAAAGCTGAAAAGGTGTTAAAATTTGATTTTCGAATGGATTTTGGAGGCTGGCTTTGGCGGCAAGCCTTTTGACTGTACCCCCTACTCCATCACAAACTCCCTTTCCATGTGATGTAGCATAAAAATGCCACTCAGCTTCAAGTCCATCAAAGTCCTCTTTGTGATAGCAGAGGTTCAGAAAATTCTTACGATTTTTGTATTGCGCAGCTGAACCGTCTGAAAAATAGTACAGCTTTTTCAAGTTTGCTAGATAATTTCTTAGATATAGCATTATTTTTTTCTGGAAAGCATGAACAAGAACAGTATTGTGTGCTAGGCAATCTGATATAAATACAAAGCTCCAGTTAACTAGCTCTTGTTTTCCTGTTTCTTGATTTCTTTCCTTGAAATATATTACAAAAGGGTGCACAGTAGCCATAGAATTGTTCCAATGAAACCCTTGAGCCTCATCTTGTAGAACAAATGAATAATTTTCGGCAAAATCACAAGTTACTACAGCTTCATTTTCTTCCAATGAGGATTTTGTTTCAGAGAAGAAAAATGATTGTTGTTTTGCAATAAAATCATGTTTTTTAAGATTACTCAATTGACTGCAAAATTCTTGGACGAACTCATCAACTGGTTTTTTAAATGTTTCGAAATTACACCTGTCTACAGTAATCCACTGTTTATAAGTAATGTTGTCAATCATTTCCTCCTCGAAACACTCGGTTAAAGCTTCTTTAAAGTCCTCAATTGTGGGACAATAGTCACATTCATTTAGGAAGCATGCCTGTAATGGTGGATTGCACATAACTTTAGCCATACATTCCTTGTAACTCGTTAGAGGACTGTCAGATCCAGGCAGTGTTAGTTTATTTAATCTTCCTCCTGAAAACATGAGCTTCATATTCTGGTGTGCAGTGCACACACACACACGCACACACACACAGAATGAGTGCCAGTGGCACCAGCAATAATGCAGTTCTTGGGCCTCAGTTCTGCAAACTTCGAAAAGCCAATTTTTAAATCAGGGAAATTTGATTTGAAAAGTTTGGAAATTTCACGCAAATTTCCCAAAATCAACCTTTTTTGAACATGGATTGGCTTTCCTTCGATGTCCTTACCCATGGAGACATAATCTTTTTCCCAGACATTTGCCTACTCACTTCATCATTATTATAAAATTCCTTTACCAAAACAGCTGTTTCAGGAGGTATAGTTTTTCCAGGTTTTGGGTCAGGAGTCGATAGTATCCCCTTTTCTTCAAGAAGTTATTTTGCTTTCCTTGCCATATAGTTACTAATACCAAATTCACATTCCATTCTTGCACAAGACCAACGTTTAGGTAAAAAAATCTACAGGCCCATATATAAAGTTATTTTGCCAGTTTTATTCTTAATTGAACAGTTATAATTAACGTTTCATATCATAAAATAATTAAATATGGTAGTCTAAAAGGCACTTATAAAAATGACACAATGACTGTAGTGAGAAAGAACTGCTGACTGAGTTTCAACAGGAGGAAAGAAACATGTCACTGATTCAGTAACTCTTGTTAGTTCCAGTTGTTATTTTACCATATGGACCATCATCATCCTATTATATAGACCTAACTTTTATCAAATAAACTTTTAGGGTATAGGGCCTTATGTAAAAAAAAGTAAATTAGTATTAGAGTAAGCTTAATTACAACAGTATGATTAATTTTTAATAGAATAACAATGAATGAATTTACCAGAATTTCTATATGCCTTAATTCATATAAAAATTAATTTTAGTAAGAAACCAGAAAAATGCCATAATGAAAATTTGTACACAACTTACTAAAGAGGTTTGGAATAAAATATTTTTTTTTTCATAAAAATTAAAAATTCCGATTTTAAGTTATCTATAAAAAAAAATTGGTTGAGTTTTTGGAATTAATATACAGTGATGTGATACAGTCAAGTTACATGTCAAATTAAAGCCCTTGTAATTCTAAAAAGAATGGTACAAATTTTAGCTTTCTTGGACAAACCGTTTTTGAGTTACATGCTTTTAAATATCTCAAAACGTTCTTGAAAACTGTCATTCTGTAATTTTTCAAAAACGTATAACTCCAAAACGAAAGGTCGAAAAAAATTAAAACTTTGTACTTTTGGTCATAGTGATGAACAGAACACAATCACTGAATATGAGCCATTTTGAAAACCTCAAGGTTAAAAATTATATTTTTATTGGTTGATTTGATATGGAATGACCCGTTAGTAAAATGATTTCAAGGAGTGAGTTTTAAAATGTGACTGTTTGAAGTAATTGCTTAATATGCCAATTGGTATTCTATAGTATATTTGAAAAGGAAATGATCAAGAAGTCACATTAGCCAAGGTGGTGCAGACAATATGGCATTGGCTTTTGGTATGATCCCGGCACAGGTTGACGGTATAATGTCAAGTCTGTAGATTTACAGGGAATTAAAAACAAACTCCTGATGGACTTAATTTCAAAACACCTATATGACCTAAGTTGCAGTAACCCCAGATGTTAAAATACATGTAACCATCAACCAACCAGCAATGAAGTTAAAATAAATTATGGATCCAAAATGCACATAAAATGCCACAACTTAAATTCATGTAGGCCTAAAAGCTTGACCAATGTGTGAGATATACATGCAGTTAACTTGAAAACTCATAGGCTACTCGCCTATATACTAAAGAAGATTTTAAACCATTCAAGTTGTGGTGTAAGTCCATCACAATGAAAGGATATAACAATATCCTACAAAATAAAAAATTACAGTTTATCTGATGATGATGAAGTGTTCGGCATGGAGGGCCCATGGCCCACCGAGGGACACTAGGCCGGATGATGCCATGTAGGGTAGCAAGGCCCTTTCGTGGGATGGGAATGGGAACACAACACCCAGTCCTGAACCAGGAAGAAAACTTTACATCTTTGTAAAATCCCCAACCAGGCAGAGAATCGAACCCAGGTTGCCCAAGTGGCTGGCAGTCATGTTACCAACTCACCCATGACAATGGAATATCACATAGTAGGTAAGAAGCATACAAAACATAGCTTCATATTTTAAAAGGAATGGTTGAAGTACAGGATCTAAACTTGAAAATTATTTGTACGGGATGTGCAAAGAGTAAAACTAATGTTAATGAATTTTACTAATTTACACATTTTCGGCTGCCAGCATAAAACTAGTTTATTACTAAGTAAAATTGCAGAAGTAATCAATTTTTGGCAAAAACCAAATACTTTCCGCACCGTAGCCCCCCCCCCCCCCTCACCGCTGCATGTTGCCTTGGAGACGGCCACTTTCCACTTCCCACCTTTCCCCTAGCTTGCTGCTCAATGCCAGTAATGCAACTCACTGTTGCGCCATTATATGTAACTGCATTGAATGTAATTAAAGTACAATCACCCCTACACCAAAGCGGTTATTTTCAGAGCCAACATGATATTTCATAATATTTCACGATTGTAATAAATGACCTTGGCACCAAAACGGCTATTATCAGAGCTAACATAATATTTCATGGTTATTATAAATGACCCTTGCAACAAAAAGGATATTTCTTATGTATTAAAACTCTCTAAACTTATATAGATCAATTATCCCTTCACTGCTCAGCAATCACTCGTGGCATAATGGTTAAGGATGCTAGCTATGATGCTAGTGGTCCCAAGTTCGAATACCGGTCAATCCAAAATTTACTGTTAGGAATAGATTCCAAATAGGTAGTTAGAGTGAATAGGAGGTGAGAGAAAGGAAGGAAGGAGAAGGGAAAAGCAAGAGAAGAAGAGATTAATTCGTTTTTTCCCAATTTCACCTCTTGCTTACTAGATGGCATTGTTGCCCATCGTTCCTACATGGGTCCCGCTATTTGAGTAGGAGTGGGGGGCTAGGGTACAAGAAGTATTTGTTTTTTCCCCGATTTTAAATATGGTCCCATAGATTATTTTCCCAAGACTATGATTGGCCGGTAAGATCAATTTTATTTCAACTGTGTCGGACAATGCAGCCTGTAGCTTTACACATGGGATGAAGAAGAAGAAGAAGCAGAAGGTTAATGATAAGTAGAACGAGGTTTGCAATATAATCTAGGTTTGTGACATGTTAGGTAGGTTAGCTAAGATTGGAGGGGGGGCTTATCTCCTCGACATTACAATTTTCCTTTTTTGGAAACAAACATGTCATTAAAAGTAGGTTTACTTACTTTTGTTAAAAGAATTTATTAAGAGGTGACACTAGTCAAATTTTAAACTTTTTCATGTATTCTTACTTACTTTCAATTCATTTTTATTATGCATAAAACACACCAGGCATATTACGGTTCTGAGCAAAGCAGGATGCCAACTGCAAAGCAGGATACCAACTGTCCTTGTATAATACCGCAACAGGCGAGGTGCCTTGTACCTACCTCTGCATTAAGATAAGTTGTCTGCAGATAATCTAAATAATGCATAACACTAACCACATAGTTAAGCGCACAAAGCGGAGGCGACAGCCGTAGCGAAGCACCCTTGCATTTTCGAATTATGTACGATACACTGTTTGTAGGTTTTGAAAATGTGCCATATAGGCCTATATCTCCAAGGTTTGTTGTATTGGACAACCCGATACCCAGAGTTCTAAGTCCAGTCGGTAACATGGCCGTCAGTTATATGTTATTAATTTATTATAATGAATTATGTATTTTAATTTAAGAGAATTACAGGATGTATTCTTATATATTAACAAATCTTTATTTTAAGGAACAAATTTTTCTGGACTCTTAATGACTTATATTTTCAAGGCTCAGAATAGAATGCTGCCGGAATACCTGAATAACATGCTTGTGAAAAATGCTGAGATTCATTCTCATGCAACAAGGAAGTGTAACCAGTATCATCTCGAGTATAGACAAACTAAATCATTCTTTCATATAGGTGTGTCAAAATATAATAAATTGCCAGATGAAATCAAGAACAGCAAAAGTGTTAATGAGTTTCGAAAACTACTATTTGGAAAAATTATGAGTGAATATTAATTGACCCGTGGATTGATATATTATTAGCACTCAGTGCTACCTTAATAACAACAACAACAAAAATTAAAACTGTCAAGTCGAGGAGATAGGGCTGGTCCCAAAGTTGGTTTAGTTTAGTGACAGGTAGCTTTAGCGGCAAGACCATAATCGCCGTCAACATCATCAGTCTGCCTATGTTTCACAATACGATTGATTCTGCACACCGTTCCTCCTGACATGACCACCTGACATAACCAGTACAAATTAGGTCATTTTTAGGTTATATAAGTGCTCACTTCAACACAATTTGGTATTCTTTCATTCTGAATATTTCTAGGAACAAACTGAGTTGATATATGAATTCTATAGGTTCTAAAGAACAATTACCTCAAATATGACCATTTTTCGCGTTTCTAAGAAAATAAATTACACAATGCAAAGTGCCAAAGAATCCCCGGCTGCTATATTAAAATTATGTTTGCATTCAGTTCCTATCTGAACCATATGGAGTGAATGGGTCAATTTTAGAGAATTTCACAACGTTTAAGTCATGTATGGCAATGAAGAGTAGCCAACTAGGTACGGAGAATCTATACTTAAAACACTGCACCTCATTATGTACACAATATCAAAACTTACAATAAGTATGCCAGGGTATAAAAAAGTTATACAAAATGTCATCCATGTGTCCCTCTCTCATTACAAGGAAATTCCTACCGCGACTTTAAAACTCTATGGAATATTATTTGCATTTAAATGTATTCTGTATGGAGTAGTATGTTTTTGATTCGTACAAAACTAATATCTACTAGCAGGCATATAGTAAAACTGGGAAACAGGTTACCGCATGGTTAGAAATTCTAGTAACGAATTTATTTCGCAGACTTGTTTACCCCACTGTGGGATTTAACGTACGGAAATGGTACAAGTAATTAAACCCAAAGACTAAAGAGACCTTCGGGTAAACGTTCTTTTTCACACACACAAACAAACGGCACAGCGAAATTAGGTATCTCTATTGAATCATTATCCAAAGGGAATATTACAAATCATATTCATAGTTATTAATGGTCTAAGCAACGTCTCACAAAGTTTACTCTAAACTTCTTTAAAATGCTTGTCACCTTACTTTTAATCCCCAGCTACTTGAAAATTAGATGGCAGTTCATAATCCACGTTGTCTACGCCAACATAATAATCGCCATTTTGAAAAACACAGTGCCAAGATGAAAGTACCAACTGCCAAAGGTAGAAGGGAAAACAAAATCTAAATATACCTGTACTTATGAATGAAAATGGAATATCGCACAATGTGCATTAGTTTTCAATGTATTTGTAGGCAGAATTGATTCAAAGTTTCGCTTCTGAGTCTACAGATCCATGGCGTGGTATCTATCACGGGATTTTCAACATCGGCTGCATCTGAAGTCCGAGCCAGGTTCTCTGAATGGTACATAGCTTGTGATGGAAGCCGTGTACTGCGAATCTGACCATTATGTGGCGTAATTCATAGGCTCCACGCTTCCATTCGTCAATAGTAATGACATCTCTTGAATAGAACTCCCACCAGATGTATCTTTTCTTTGACTGAAGATCTTGGAGTGGCGGTAGCAGCATCTGTGATCTTATTTCATCTATGAAAAATGGCCCTCTCGCCTGCTCGTACACCAATTTTGAGAGTGAATTTTATTTTATTTATTTTTATAAAATGAAATACACTCTCAATTTCGATAGGCACAGAGCTTTCTTAATGAAGGCGTCTTTCCCTTTCATTCTCTGCTCCAGACGATTTTATCTTTAGATATGGTCGTATCACATCTAATCCATATGTTATAGCAGGCGAGACTTTGAGGTTGATCAGTCTCATGGCCGTGGGCAAGGATAATTTTCGTACTTGCTTGATGTCGTTCATGGATCTCATTGCTGCGTTTATGCGCTCTGTCACATGCTGCGTGAATGTGGTGCCCGTGCACATTAGTGACGCACACAACTATTTAATTGTACTCGTTCTTATTACAATATATTTCAAAAGAATATTCATAAATAATTACCTAGATAGTCCATTGACGAAACCATTCTTTGTAAGAAGAACTAATGGTGAATAAAGATTTCTTTACAGTTGAACAAACCGCTCCTGTACTGCACTCAAACGAATAACAGATACATTTTGAAATTGTTCGTGTTCAGCAGGCTGCAGCAAGTACAGTTGTTTCAAATAATTGAAAACAGTAACCTCTTTAGTAATATGTTCTCCTAATCCACGCCAACAGCTTGTAAGAAAATTAACACGGGCGAGGTAGGAGCGATGCCTGCGTCATCTATCGGGAGTTTGTCGAACGAACTGTGGACACTTTCTTTTTATCCGACTGTACACACATCATTACGGAGAGGGGAGCCTGTTGGTTTTGTGAAGCATGGGAATATGTTAGAACAGTTACATGGATATACTTATATAAAAAAACACTTTAGACAGTAATACCCATCCGGGACACTATTTCCATCTATTGGCCCGAATTGATCGCTACCAGAACAGCTGATTTATCGCCTTTGGGACAGAGCTGTGCATGAAGTAATTTATTGTAGTATATTTCAAATTCTGATTAATTATATAAACAACGACGAGTTACAAAGCTGGTGTAATAAGTGCCATTTATTGTTGCACCTGTTATAGGTAGCAGAAAGATTCTATATCTTTATTTCGTTTTCCTAAAGATAAGGCGCTGTGCGAACACGAAACCAGAGCAAATGATTCCATATTATTACTCCTCATTAAATTGTACGCTGTAAGATAAAACCTCGTTGTGATGTATTTAATTGGAACTGTCAGCAGTGCAATCTGAAAGGCAAGAGGGCAGATTTTGATGAATTGTTTCGAAAAGAGGGCCCTGATAAATTCAAATTGTATAATAGCAACAGAATTTGTGAAGCTCACTTCAAAACAGAAGATTTCATTAATCCAAACCTAAGATCCCAAAGCAAGGAAGAACTAAAGGGGGGTCCGGACCCGCCACAAATATGACACTCTTATAGCTTCGGTTCGAAAACTCAATGTTTTGTGACACTTAGGAAGGGAAGATGTCAGTAATTTATGGTTAATCAGTTTAGGACCTCCCGGAAACTGATGTCCTAATATGAGTTTGTCCCAAGGGTAAGTTTCAGTGTCTAATAATAATATTGGCGTCTCTTGACGATTGAGAGTAATGTATATTATACTATATCTCTTATATTATACTGTATCTCTTTATATTTCAATGTATGTATTTCTAATATTATTCTTGTACCCTTGTACTATAATAGTTTGTTATATTGTTGTTATATTGTATCCTATACCGCAGAACTGCGGTCAAAATGGATTAAATAAATATGAAAATATGAAATATAAAGTACAGCAATAGAAATCCAAATCTGACCTAACCATTGAAGTTTTCTGTGCACCCGACGTTCCTCCGTACTACAACAAGTAGGCTTACCGGGGACAATACCTTCAAAACTATCATAAACGAAAAAATTCTAAGAGAGTCCTATGTTAGAGCATTAAAGATTCTTGCAAGCTTATAGGATCAGTATTTATTGGAAAATGAACAAGAGACCTTGTTACAGCAAATACATAAATATTTTATGACTGAGCTGAAACTGGGAAAGGAATGTAGATTCTGAAAAATTAATACATTCAAAAGTATTTTGAAATAACTAGGTTCTTAAATTTCCTCCCTCATCAAAAAGCTTCCTGGTTGAGTAGAGCTGGGATTTGTATATAATCAGTAATAACATATTTTACTCTTTATCTTCACACTATGGAAAACCATAAATGTCCATGGTACAATATGGAAAACCATAAATGTCCATGGTAAACAATATGATGATAATTTTAGTGAAGTTATTTTACATTTTTATAGGAATTTTAAATACTCTTTTGATATCATATTTCGATTTGTATAAATTGCTTTGTTGAAATTCAGAATGGAAGGATTGACTGTTATCACTTGCCCAGTAAGTGGATTAGAATAACTGACATCTCTTCAAGAGGATGACCACAGCAATAGTTAAACTGGATTCTTAAATGGGTTTGACCAAAGATTCAAACTAACTGTAGTACAAGACATGGCAATCTTCTCTCACAGCACCATACAAGGACTGCGTAAATTTAGAGCAGGTTTTACTGAACCTTTATCAAAGCTATGTTGTTTACCTACTCTATAAGTTGAATAAATAATATTTATACCCTCTTCATTATATAAGTAGGCTTTAAAGTATTTTCAATTTAAATTTAGGCCGACTATCACTATGTTGAAAATTTAATCATAATTATCATAAAAGCATTTTAAGTATGTGATTTGTACGATTTTAAATATTTAAATGATTATTTTTTTACGTAATCAGTCATTTATCCCTATATATTTATTTACATAGCCTACTTATACAGTATATGGAATCTATAATGTGTTTATTGTACTTATTGCTAATACATTGGATAAATTCTGTGGCAAATAAATCTAGTCTATCTATTCTATTCTATAGGTTCTAAAGAATAATGTTTTTGGCTGTTTCCTGTGTTTCTGAAAGCGAAATTTCACATCCAGCAGAGTGCTACATTGTCCCCGGTAAGCCTACTTTTGTACTACGGAAGAACGTCGGAAGCAAAGAAAACTTCAAAAGTTAGGTCAGATTTGGATTTTTATTGCTGTGCTGTATAGTATAATACACATTACTCTTAATCTTGAAGTGACGCCAATATTATAATGAGACATTGAAACTTAGTTTCCCTTGGGACAAGCACGTATTTAGAAATCAGTTTCCGGGGGCTCTAAACTGATTAACTATAAACTACTGACATCTTCCCTTCCAAAGTGACACAAAACATCAGTTTCAGGGGGTCTTAAACTGATTCACTATGAATTATTGACATCTTCCCTTCCTAAGTGACACAAAACATAGAATTTTCTAACCGAAGCTTTAAAAGTCTGAAATTTGTGGCGGGTCTGGACCCCCCTTTAGTTCGTCCTTGGTTTGGATTAATGAAATCTACTGTTTTGAAGTGAGCATCACAAATTCTGTGGCTATTATATAATTTATCAGGGCTCTCTTTTCGAAACAATTTTATTCATCTAAATCTGCCTTCTTACCTTTCAGGAATCCACTGTTGACAATTCCAATTAAATACATCACAACGAGATATTATCTTACAGCGTACAATTTAATGAAGAACAATAATATGGAATAATTTGATCTGGTTTCGTGTTCGTACAGCGCCTTATCTTTAGGAAAACGAAAAACTTTTCCGAGAAGAGCATAGTCCAGGGGGAACAAATCCAGTCTATACACATGAGCCAGGAGTGTTAGAGAGTGAAGTGGAATGGGCATTGGAGGAAATTCCAAATAACAAATCTCCAGGTAATGACAATATTCCAATAGAACTGCTAAAAGCAGTGAAGTGTGTAGCAATACCAGTAATAACAAAATTATGCAATAGGATATGGGAAACGTTGGAATGGCCTAAGGAATGGAAACAATCTGTTTTCATCCCCTTGCCAAAAAAGGGGACAACAAAGATTGCAACAACTACAGAACAATTGCACTAATACCCCACATTAGCAAGATTCTACTTAAAATCAATCAAAAAAGAATGGAACAATACATAGAAAGGGAGATTCCAGTAGAACAAGCTGGTTTCAGGAAAGGCAGAGGGACTAGAGATCAAATATCAAATCTGCGGTGGATTATGGAAAGGCAAGGAAAAGGAATAGAAACTTAGTTATGTGCTTTATTGACTGTAAAAAAAGCATTTGACAGTGTGAAACATACAAAGATGTGGGAAGTATTGAACAGAATGGGAGTACCTCAACATCTAATTGAGTTAATCAAGGCTCTATACACCAATCAAGAAGCAAGTGTAGTAACTGAACATGGAGCAACAAAGTGGTTCCCAATACAAAAAGGAGTTCGACAAGGGTGTATTTTATCCCCGTCATTGTTCAATTTTTACAGTGAATGGATCATGAGAGAAGCGGGGTTGAACGATCTAGAAGTAGGCATTAAGATAGGAGGTAGGAGAATAAACAATCTGAGATACGCAGATGATACGACACTTCTGGCCGAAAATGAGAAGGACCTAGCCCAGATAATAAAGAGAGTTAAGGATGAAAGTGAGAAAGCAGGGCTGCTGCTTAATCTTAAAAAGACCAAGGTGATGGCGTTGGGTGACAAGATTGTTGTAAATATAGATGGTGAGCAACTGAATTCAGTGGATAGTTTCAACTTTCTAGGTGTACTTATAACTAACAATGCTTGTTGCAAGGAAGAAATAAGAAGACGAATTAACTTAGGAAGAGCAGCATTGGGCAAACTAAAGAAAATTCTCAAACATTCAGACATAAGCAAGAAGACTAAGATCAGACTAATCCAGACAATGGTGTTTCCTGTGGTATTATACGGATGTGAAAGCTGGACCTTGAACAAACAGGATAGAAGAAAGCTGGACAGTTTTGAACTGTGGTCCTGGAGAAGACTGTTAAAAATATCATGGGTAAAGAAAAGAACTAACACGTCAGTACTAGAAGAAATAAGACCTCAACAATCTTTGGAGACGATGGCTACAAAATTAAAACTGTCATATTTTGGTCACATAATGAGGAAAGAAGAGTCAATGGAGAAGGCACTGATGCTAGGACTCATGGAGGTGATCTTTTCATGTAAGAAGTTGTAAGTTGCGCATTTTTTTATGTCGGATCTGACGGAAGGAATGGTTCTGTAAATTTTTTTATATGTACGTAGTAATCTTCAGGCGTTAATAAAAATGTTTTAATGGCTAAGGGAACGTTGACGCTAATTTAGGAATTTTATCCAACTTTTCATTCTTACAACCGCAGAATGATTCGGCTCCGATAAGATGAGGATTAATATAATATTATTGCTGAGTGAAGAAAAAGCGACAGTCAGACTATTATAATTATAGAAAGGATCTGAAGAAGATTCCGAGATTATTGTACACCAGTATCTTCCCCCTCAGGACTCTAAAAATCTCAGGAACGGTTATGTACGGTAGTAAAATTTACAGCAGTATGGGCAATACGGATAGAAACTTAACCGTAAACGTAAGAACGTAAACTTAAACGCAAACTTTAGCATGGCATTGAGCATTCGGAATGAAAACTTAAACGTAGATAACAACCAATCACAAAACGAGAACGTGAACACCTGATAAAATGTCTGCAGCAGACGAAAATACTTTCAGGTTTCTATTAAAGATATGTAGGCCATTAAAAATTGAAATCATACAATCATATGCAGACATATAAAAATTAACATAATATTATATGGGCTGTATTTACTACTGTAGTTCATTTTTTTGGGAACTAATGTTCATATATTTTTCTTCAATGTCGCATCTTTATATAATGGATGCCATTTATCCTAATGACGAGTTTCTCATTCGTGGACGCCATCTCTTGCCTACTTCCACTTCCGTCTCCTGTTCTGTTCTCTGATTGGTTGTATCGTTATTTTTCGCATTAACGTAACGCAGAAGCTTGGTGTTTGCAAGGTTCTGAGTTACGTTTAATTTTACGTCTAAGTTTCACGTTTACGTGATGCATTGTGAATGGTTACATTGAAAAACATGGCCCCAAACTTTTGAGTTTACGTTACGTTTACGGTTAAGTTTCTATCTGAATGGCCCATTATAAAGAAATATAGTATTCGAAAAATTATACAGCATGGGATTCGTCACGAAAAGTCCACAACACTGCGATGATTGATTATATTAAAGAAGTATCGGTATAATAATAATAATAATAATAATAATAATAATAATAATAATAATAATAATATACAATAAATTACTTCATGCACTGCTCTGTCCCAAAGGAGATAAATCAGCTGTTCTGGTGCCGATCAATCCAGGCCAACGGATGGAAATTGTGTCGCTGTTTGCCGATTTCGAAGGAGAGTGATGGGTATTACTATTAAACGTATTTTTTATAAGTATATTCATGTCCACAATCAATGCGATCGCTACCACTTCAGTAAATGTTCTAAAAGACTAAAGTCGCTGATGGAATACAGCAAGGAATAAACTATGGACATTTGTGCGCATTCCATTCTATATATGTATTCATGTAACTGTTACATTAACAGGTTCCCATTAACGGTACTGTCTGATAAAACGCAAGTGTCCACTGTTCATTCGTAAAAATCCCAGTAGATGGCACTGACATCGCTCCTATCTCGCCCGTGTTATTTTCGACCAATCTGAGGGCATGGATTAGGAGAATATATTGAGTAAAGAGGTTACTGTTTCAAAACATTTGAAATAAGGATTGCGCACAATGTGCATATAGCGAGAGCATTAGCTCTCGTCAAATACTCTCAATAAGAATACTGCCCACTCTACTCTATTCCCTTTGTTCAAACTGTCCACTAGCACAGAGGTGCCATCTGTTGAGTGGGAATGGGCAGCAGTCTCAGAAGCTACTTAATGAACCTATATAGCTGCAGAAATAAATTTGTTTTTAAAAGTCCTAATGACACAGTAACTTATTTTTGTGCTTGATAATGCAGGAATTAGGTCGGGAAATAACATAATTTACACTACCGCTAAACTAAATTATTTAAATGACGATAACGCTAATTTTTTAAGTAAAACTTCTTTAGCCGCGGTAGGGGTAAATCGAGAGCTTGTGTAACGCTCAAAATCGTCACGAAATTAGTGAGATGTGACGATACGGACTGCACAGAAAACAATCAACTCAATGATTAGGCTTATCCAAAACTGAAAAAGTCCAAAAATTAAAAAATCCAAAATTTAAAAAGTTAAAAAATCCAAAATTAAAATATACAAAAAATAAAAAATCAAAGATCCAACATTTAAATAATCTAAAATTTCAAAATCAAAAAATTCAAAGAACCAAAATTAAGAAGTCCAAAATTTAAAAAATAAAAAATTCAAAATTAAAAAATCTTAATATCCAAAATTTAAAACATAAATATCCAAAATTATAAAATTCTAAAATATAAAAATAAAAAAATCCAAAATAAAAAATAAAAAAAATTAAAAAATACAAAACTAAAAAATTCAATGATCTAAAATGTATAAAATTAAAAAATCCAAAATTAAAGAATTAAAAGATCAGAAATTTAAAAAATCCAAAAACCCAATATTAAAAAGTCCAACAATCTAAAATTTGAAAAATCCAATAATCCAAAATTGAAAAAATAAAAAAAAAGTTTCACTTCTGCCGCATGGCGTTCCACAGACACTTTTTTTAATAAGTATCAAAACTAATTGTTTCACTTTAATACGTTTTCGTGAAAATCAGCTTTAAATTTTAATTCATACGATTTGCAAGATACTTTGTACAATATATACTTTTTTTTTAATTTGAAAGGTTTACATGTAAAACAATTCGGATGGTAAGCCAATGAACATCTGAATAAATCAGTTTTGTACACACTCTAATTAACGATTTTACTTATTTCACTCTCAAAATAATTTTACTCAAGATTTTGCTCAACTTGAATGTGGGGTCCAGCAAGGATCAGTACTCGGACCACTGTTGTTTTTAATTATGATTAATGATCTTCCTTCTAATTTAAAATGCAACTCGATTTTATTTGCTGACGATACTTCTTTATTCGCGTCAAACAAGAATATTGAGGAATTAATAATTAATATGTCTCATTCATTTAGTGAGGCATCCAACTGGTTCCAGGCAAACGGTTTCAAACTAAACAATGACAAAACTCAAAATATTGTATTTACATTAACTAACTCTTGTCCTAAAGGTATGGAACAATCAGTTAAATTCTTAGGCATTATTCTGGATTGTAAGTTATCCTGGAAAGATCATATTGATGCAGTTTGTGTACGCCTCTCAAGGGTAATATATCTACTCTGCAATCTAAAGAGTCAAGTGTCTAAAACATTTTAAAAATGTTCTTACTTCGCCTTCTTTGAAAGTGTATTAAGATACGGCATTCAGGTCTGGGGCAACGGTAGCAGCATTCATAATGTTCTGGTACTTCAGAAGAAAGCTGTTAGAATATTATCTGGAGCAAAATATAATGACCACTGTAGGCCTTTATTTAAGAAAGAAAGAATTTTAACAGTAATTAATGTGTATATATTTTATACTCTTATTATGATTAAGTTAAACCCGGCCGAGTATGGTTATAGATCAGAGAAGCACCACTACTCTACGAGATTTAATTATTTTCTTGAAGTGCCTCAGGTGAGACTTGCCAAATCAAAAAACTGGTGTAAAAATTTAGGAGTATCCATGTTTAATAAGTTGCCCCAAGTGGCTCACAATGTAGATTTTAAGCAATTCAAGTTTCATTTACATCGTTGGCTGCTTGACAATCCATTTTATGGAGTACAAGAGTTTTTTGAGGCTCAAATCAATATAACATTCTAGTCTGGGTTTCCTGATTTATTGTTTTACCTATTTATGTATAGTATTCATTTTATTTAAATTGACGATGTCTATAGCAGCACAGTGTTGCTAACGACTAATTAGAAAATTAAATTAAATTAAATTAATTACAACCATAGACGGCACATATCATGCCACCTACATAACCGGACATTTTCTTTAGGCCTATGTTGTATTTATTATTTTACTCAGGGGTGTCCACCCCCAAAACTTCATTGCTCACCCCCCAAACTTCATTGCTCACCCCCAACCCAATTGCCTGTCGACAAGGGCGCCCATATGATATTTTCATGGGGGGGGGGGGGCAATTTTTTTAATTAATTTATTTTTTGTCGCTTTAACTTCTTGGGCCACTTTGTATTTTATATTAATAATATAATAAGTAGCAGAAAATAATTGCGGGGAGGGTCGGAAGTGCCGGGGGGGTTTGGAATACCCCCAAAAAAGGGCGGGGGGTCCATCCCAGAAATTTTTAAATATTGAACTAATGAAAATCACATTTTACGCTATTTTAGCACTCAAAAACTAGTTCAGAAATTTGTTTACCATACTCTAAGACATGCCAATGTAAACAAGAAAATGTTACCTAAGTCGGATGTCCACCTCGGGAAATTTTTAAATATTGAATTAATGAAAATCACATTTTACGCTATTTTAGCACTGAAAACTAGTTATGAAATTTGTTTACCATACTCTAAGACATTTCAATGTACATAAGAAATCATTACCTAGGTGGGGAGTCCAGCCCCGGAAATTTTAAAAATAATGAAAATCACATTTTACGCTATTTTAGCACTCAAAAACTAGTTCAGAAATTTGTTTACCATACTCTAAGACATGCCAATGTAAACAAGAAAATGTTACCTAAGTCGGGTGTCCACCCCCGGGAAATTTTTAAAAGTTGAACTAATGAAAATCATATTTTACGCTATTTTAGCACTGAAAAACTAGTTAGCAAATTTGTTTACTACACTCTAAGACATGGCAACTTAAACATGAAATTGTTACCTAAATTATAATACTTATTACTATTTATAAGAAAAGTTAAATAGCACATGGAACAGTGGACATAATAGGCGTACTCATTATGTTATGAAAAGAAAATAACTGCTATATCATATTTGACACACCAACAAATCTTGTTTAATTAAATAAATATATTTTTTAAATACAAATATAGAATTTTAGGTTTTGACTCTTGGGGGTCTGAACCCCCCTTTCCTACTCCACTGTGGATTTTGCTTCCATGTTGTCGATTTGGTAAAACTTCTGCAATTATAATAATTGTCTTAAAAGAAAAACACCTGACGATAATAATTAATAATATACATTTCTTTCCTTGCGCCCCCCCCCCGGGTACGCCCATGGCTGTCGAAATTCATCTTTAACTTTATAAAGAATTAAAAGAGACCTTTTGAAGTTATAGAACTTGGCCGTTTTTATTTATAACATATAAAACTCTAATTTTGCAACAATTTTCAACCCCCGGCCAGAAAATTCATAACACGATAATATGTCCCCCCCCCAAAAAAAATTTCAATGACGCAGTTTGCGTCATAACCCCCCCCCCCCCATGGGCACCCTGTTTTACTAGAATTTATATTATATTTTCGTACACAAAACACAACAGACAAACGTTAACTATATCAGCTGACGAGTAACTGCCCATTCCTGCTCACTGGCGGCGCTAGTAGTAGCGTGTCCCGGAAAAAGACAGGGAGTGGACGGTATTACTTATTGAGAGTATTTGCTCTCGTGACAGAAGTTCGTCAGAGATTCATGACGGCCCGGGCAGAACATTGCATGGTACCTTTCACATGTCTTATCACACCTTTCACATATACAGTTTGGTTCTGGTTCATGATAACGCTTTGTCTTACACAATTTGAAGTGAAAGCCATGCACAGCGAAACGTGTTAAACAGTGTCTGAGTTCATCAAAACATTTGAAACAACTGTACTTGAAGCAGCCTGCTGAAAACGAACAGATTCCAAAATTCTATCATGTAAACTGTTAAAATAACAGGTTCCCATTAACGGTACAGTCTGATAAATCGAAAGGGTCCACTGTTCGTTCGTAACAATCCCAATAGATGGCATTGACATCGCTCCTATCTCGCCCATGTTAATTTTCGACCAAGCTGATGGCATGGATTAGGAGAACATATTGAGTAAAGAGGTTACTGTTTTAAAGCATTTGAAACAACTGTACTAGCAGCGGCCTGCTGAAAACGATCAAATTTCAAAATGTATCTGTTACTCGGTTGGTTGCAATACAGGAGCGGTTTGTTCAAATGCAAATAAATCTTTATTCACTATTAGATCTTCCTACAAAGAATGGCTTCGTCAATGGACTATTTAGCTGTTACTTCCGCCGGTGCCTTGGCTTGTTTTGCTTCAAATTATCTGCGAGCTTCAAGACAGTAATTATTGCAAGTCTTGTTCATGTAATATTTACTTCATTATTTTATGTTTATTTGTCAATGTCGATACATTTCTTGTAAATGTTTAGTGACAATAAAATTCTATTCTATTCAATGAGTAAAGTAACAGTTACAAGAAATATTCCCCATCTCTTGATGAACGGAAACGGGAACGATACGTTATAATCAGAGGCGTAACGAGGGGGGTTGGGGGTTTGAACCCCCCCCATTGTTTAAAAAAAGGAAAATGTTACAATTTTTTAAGTCTGCTAATAATTACTTAATACGAGTATAAAGCGTGGGAAGCTTAAAACTCGTTACTGTGCATCTAAATTTTTTAAATTTTTTAAATTATTCATACGCCCAGACCCCCCGGATATTATAACCCCCCATATGGTCGGCCTGGTTACGCCTATGGTTATAATGATGCCTGTAGTCATTCATAAGGAAACTTACTTGTATATGTGTGTGTGTGTGTGTGTGTGTGGGCACAGATAAGATGAGGATTAATATAATATTATTGCTGAGTGAAGAAAAAGCGACAGGCAAACCATTATAATTATAGGAAGGATCTGAAGAAGATACCGAGATTATTATACACCAGTATCTTCCCCCTCAGGATTCTAAAAAGCTCAGGAACGGTTATGCATGTAAAATTTACAGCAGTTATAAAGAAATATAGTATTCGAACCATTATACAGCATGGGTTTCGTCACGAAAAGTTCACAAAACTGCGACGATTGATTATATTAAAGAAGTATCGGTATAATAATAATAATAATAATAATAATAATAATAATAATAGTAGTAGTAGTAGTATGAGGAAAATACTAATTTAGGATTTTTTGCAGACTTGTCAAAAGCATTTGCTGTAATATATCATAACATTTCACTTAGCAAACTTCAAATAAGAGGTCTGGCATTCAAATTGTTTCAGCTCTATCTAGAAAACCCGTAAATAATTAGTAAAAGTCGTACACAAAGGTGAAAGGACAGAAACAATCAATAATGTATATAGTCAACTGAATACCATATTAAGTATGATGTTCCACAAGGTTCCAATCTTGGACCTGTGATGTTTTTAATTTAAATTAATGATCAGATTTTGATTGTTGATGGATATATTCGGACCCTGACTGGGTGATTTGAAGGGTTGCCGTCTGTTGGAAATTTAGGTGGAAGATTTCCGGGGGAAGCATACTGGGTTCTGTAATATAGATTGGACAGATGAATTTATGTAGAGGAGATCATTAAAAATATACCAGAGGGGACTGTTCTGAAAAGCAGTAGTATCCTGTTTACTGTGATTGATATCTATAATGCATTTGATTTTATTGTATAATGGGTTTAAAGTTATGCTTAACAGTTCTGTAGAAAACCTCAAACCTAATGTTAATGTGCGTCCTTGAATCTTGAGGAAGGTGAAAATGTCTTCCACCTTCTGATACGTTGCTTTCCTGGTACATTAAAGGTTTCTTTAAACGTTTGATATACGTTGTTTAGTGTGATATATTTTGTTGGGTGGCCATTGTAACTAGATCCGAACTACATTCTGGATTGCACCAATAATGGAAATAAAATGGGTAGAGGTCGGACAGATTCGGAACGTCTATGGGGGCTAGTCAGCAGACCTAGGAAATGACGCAGTTTGCGCGCGTTCTGTTCTGTCCTGCCCTGCCCTGGTTGGTAGTGGTGGGGAAGCGCGACATTGTGTGCGCATAGTCATTCACTGTTTAGACCTGTGTGTGAACGTTTGTTGTCAACCAGTGGAATCCGCCTAAGGAATATAATTATTATATTATATTAGCACGTGCCCGCTGCTTCGCTCGCGATTATTTACTCAACTGCTAGATGTTTTATTTAACATTAAAATAATTAAAATATTATATTTATTAACGCTCACGTTGTTTTTACAGAAATGGCAGGAATTACATAAACTTTATATATACTAGCTTAAAAGGCCCGGCGTCGCCCGGGTTTTGTATTTTGTAATATGAAATTAACTTATGGAGAACTTTCGATTTTGAAACTCTAGGTCCTTATATAATATGTATGTAGAATTCGAAATGAGGAAGAACGACATATGACACTCAGACAATTCCCTCAGAAAACGCTAGATATAGCTTTTTATGACTCTCAGAGGATGTCGAATGTTGCATTCCATTGCTTCTACACACCATGCCTGGGAGGAGTGCAAATAAGAAGAAAAAGAAATTCCGGTTACATAATATTGTATTGTCTTGACAGAAAATTGTATTTCTCACTCTCATATTTCCATACAACCGTTTCGGGGCTGAAGTAAAAAATAAATTCAATATCACTTTCATACTTTCCTTCCCAAAAACCTGGGACATACTATAACTTACTGCGCGCGTAGGACTGAAAATGTTCCATCCCATTTTGTCTTCTTTTAGTTGCTTAGGGCCTCTGATAAACATCCCTAGGTCTATTTCTCAACTTTTACAAAGCCTACAGCTATGAGTGACGTATCAGTGGATAGAATTTGTTACCGACTTCCGATATAGCATACTCACTGCAACTAAGTTGTCCCTGTAATACGACCGCTTATTCTACATCAAAATGTGAAGTGAAAAAATGATGTTTTCCATGTCGAGGGTAGAGAAAGTTTTGTGACTGCTCTATTTTCGTGGATTTTATTCTTCAAGAATTATTTTCACATTTACATCGATTGTATCAGAATTTGTTAAAGCCCAGTAATATAATATAGTTTCCAAAGTCCTATGCGAACACCGTAAACAAAACTTTCGTTATGTAAACAATTGAAAGCAGAACTTTTTAACTCTGCCTCATTTCACATTTCCGACTTTTCCCGTGGATTTTCCAAAAATTTTCTTTCATACAAACCTTGTCCTGACAATTACGAACACAACAAAAAAAAAAGAATCAGCCAAATCGGTAGAGCCGTTCTCAAGTGATATTTATGTTGTGTCATAATTCATATGTTTCTGAAGGATCTATGTGTAAGATTTCATAAAAATTAACCAAAGAATGTAGACGGGTATAGAGATTATATATTAGCGGTATAAAACAGCTAAGGGAAGGATAGTATTGTTGAATAGAATTTTCTCCTGATTCTATAGGATCTGGTTTTGTATAATCCTTCAAAGAATTTAAATTTGTATAGGGATTGGAAAATAGGGGCAGAGAAGAGCTAAGGTATGATCCTTTTCTGTTATTATTGCTGCCTTGAATTGTCTTTTGATTCTGCAGAATCTATTAAAAATCTGCTAAAAATCTTTCGAAGTATTTATACTTATATATCGATTATGTAATAGGGTAGAAAACTGTTCGAAGAATGTAGATTTGTACAGACATCACAACGTATGGGTAGAAAACAGCTAAGATGTGAACTGTTCTGTTATTCAAGTTACTTAAAATGTTCTTCTGATTCTACAGCATTTGTCTTTAAAATCTTATAAAAATCTCTCAAAGTATCTAGATTTGAATAGAAATTATATAATATAGGTAGGCCTATACAATAACTAATGGGTGATTTGATCTAATATTTTGTTGCCTAGAAAATATTTCTCATTCTAGAGGTTATATTAGTATAATTTGATGAAAATTTGTTAAAGTATGTATCCTATATTTGTATAGCAATTACACCTTATAATAAGGGTAGAAAACAACTACGGGAATTTTTATATATTAATATTAATATGTACAGTACTAATATTATTATTACATTGTGTAGACTATTGTAGATTATTAATTTGTATTAATATTGTCATCATAGCAATACATTAATATAAATAATAAATAATAAGTTATGTAGGTAATGATTGGTGAAACACGGCCAAAAGTGTAGATCTGTATACAAATTATGTGACAACAGAGATAATATAGACCTAATAAACTAAGGGATGGTTTGTGAATTGCAGAGCAGGGAAACTTTCATGAGCAGCACAACGAAAAGAGGCGCAGGATCTTTAAAATCGGCGTCTCAACATCAAAAAAGGACACACATACGCACAAATTGCTTCGCAATGCATTCTACATAAAACACACAATATTTCAAAGGATTTTTCCATGAATTTTTCATTAAAAAGTACCATCGTCTTGCCCTATCTATAACCGGATAGCATGCTCTTAAAGCCTCGGCAATTCACCGCCCATTTTAACTGTAATACGTTTTCATGTTGATAAATTATATTAACATATGAAAAGGGCGTAACAAGATATTAAACTAATAAGGCATTTGATAAGGTAATTAGACATAAAAGTTACTAGCAAAAAGGATCAAAATATAAAATAAATAATTCAACAAATATCTAAATAAAAGTAGTGCAGATTTACAAGATTAGGAAAAAGTTTAATTCATTCTCTTCCCCAGCGGGTCAATCTTTCAGTATGGATACAAGTAGCCAGTAAATATCCTTTATTATTGAGTCCACGAATAAAATATTTAAGGATTTTTACGTAATTGCTAGTAGGCCTATTTTATAGCCTATATATTTTATATTTTACAGCTTTAGCGCTGGAGTAATTACCACTCTATTACTCGTAAACCATTCAAAATATAAACGTGGTACTTGATGTATAATAAAATTAAAATATTTCCCTAAAGCTTACATGCTTGAATCATTTTCTGGTCACAGAAATAAACAAATTGTCGCATAGTCAAATATGCTTCTTCCTGAACAGTTCACGGTCGTCACAAATCAGTCCGACAATTGAAGCGCATGGAATAATTACCACTCAATTACTCGTAAACCATTCGAGATATAGAGCTGGAACTTCATTTATATGAAATTTCAATTATTTCACTAAAACTTTCTCGCTTGAAGTTTTTTCGGGACACAAAAATACAAAAAATTGTCGCATAGTGAAATTCGCTTCTCCCTCCATGAATTTTGTGCAACGGGTGATGTTTATAAAATAAAATAAAAACATTTGTGCCCGCTTTTTTAAGGCTCTGTTTTAACCAACAGTAGGGCTGATGTGTGTAGATTATTCCTGCACAAATTTCACAGGAATCCGACCAAGGGTTAATTAAAGATTACGAGTTTAATCACGCGGTGTAAGGATTTTCTAGTCTGAGTAAAAGCTGACTCCCAGTACCCAGTCTAGCCACCACGTAGGCGTGGTGATAGCTAGTAGGTAACTCGCAACGAAGCTGCTAATAGGAATCACTCATAGACGTTACGGAAATGACTGAGCTCTAATATGCTGTAAGGAATGCCATAAGATTTGTTGGATCCTGTCCTAAAGAGACAAGTCACATTAGATTTGTTCTTGTTACTATTTCCATGTGGGTCATTCCTTGTGATGATAGTCAAGTTCAATACTAAATATAAATAAATAAATAAATAAATAAAATTAGCCTGTAATATACCATTAAGGGCCAAGGCCTCCTGTGAGTGCAGGGATAGCTAGAGAAGCTCCTTAGGGGTGCTATTCCTAAGGAGGGTGCTAGGACGTCCCTCAATTTCTACATAAATCACTTTCACACTGCTCTTTTCACACTTCATTGATTCCACTTGTGAGCTCCTTCCACTCCTTATGGTCTTTGTGCTCTCCTCGACCATTGATCGCCTGCCACTTTCTTGAATATATCTGCCCACCTGGTTCTTTGCCTTCTACGTTTTGTTTTCCGACTCTTCGGTCCCACATGGTTGCTCTATGAGCCCATCTTGTACTGTCCATCCTTGCTACGTGTCCATCCCATTGCCCTTTCAGTCTGTCTGCCCTGAGCGTAACCTCATACATGCCTATTTTTTTCCTTATCACTTCATTTCTTATTCTATCTTTTGTTCAGCAACAAAGGAATACTAAATACCTGATGGATTTTCTTGTTAGGTTTAGTTGATTTCCAAAATCAATTGTCCTGTTAAAGTATGTATTCTTTCTTGAAAATAATGTACTGTGCTTTAAATTCGTGAACTGACTGGCCCGATTTATTAATGTAATGAATGAGACTGTGAATATCTTGGTTGGATATTTCTTCACCAAATGCCAAATGTTCTCGTGGGTAAAGTAAGTAGATAATATGTCATCTGCAAACTATTGTACATGCGATTCTATTCATGTTTATTGGCATATTTTGTCAAATTGAATAGGGACTAAGCTAGTTTCCTTTAGGTAACCGTCAGATGTTATCCTGGTTGCATCGTTCCCAAAAATTGGATTCAGGTGGAGCCGTCACATAAGATGTCCAGACATTTCATTGAAATCTCATATAAAACAATTTATTAGGGAATGGGTTGAGGACGTTCGAACAATAAGCTTCAGTAATATCCATTTCTTAAGTAACATCTAATCTAGTTGTTCTGTGTAAAGTAAATATCAGTCTGCAAGATAAAATATATATTTTGAGAGGTGTCAAACCCTCTTCTGAAATTATATTATCATTTCAACTAAATTCTATTTTTCTGCAATGAGTAATTTAGTCTGTCTGCTATTATTTTTGGTCAAAAACCTTACTGATGGTATTCGCTAGAGATATTGGTTGGTAATCAACTAATCAGATATAGAAGTAGCAGACTTATTATGTTTTATTATGGTTTCTAACTAGAAGTATCACTAATTGGGGGCTTCAAAGATTCAAAGATTTTATTAAGCCATTCAGTATATGTACAATAGGCCAAGTCAAGTTAAACTAAAATTAAGAGGAATGATTGATAAAAGGGTTATGCAGGACGATGGCAGATTGAGTCATAACTCATATAGATTGTCTGGGCTTGGAGTAGTTGTTTTATTTCCTTTCTGTTAGATGATGGAAATGATTCGTCATTGGAAATAATTGCCTGTAATAAGGGGTCTTCGTGAAGAATGAATGCTTGTATGGAGTGACCATATCTGGAGTAAGAGTTTTCAGAAGATCTACCTGTAAACCTGGGCCTCCCAAGATTGGAGTGAAGTTGTTTCAGGTGTTGGTCTTATTTCAGCTGAGTTCCTTCCATATGGTAAGTGTGGGGATGGGGGACTGAATTGATAAGTATTTTTTTCATCCTAATAGTTTACAGTGACCCAGTGTACATTTCGTACTTGCTTCCTAAGCCTTTGCCTGTAGGTAATTTTATCTGCTGGGTTATAATCTATGTACATTATAATATAAGCATCTAATCGCAATAGCTTTATTGCAGTGCAGGTGTCTTGAATTAGGACAGTTTTTCTTGCAGGTTCTTGAGTGAAGCGACATCATTTAATATGTTTCTAGAAGATCCAGTATGGAACAAATTTAGCTATCATTTAGTGTTGGTTTAGGTGTTATACTGTTGCTGTGTATTTCATTCCCTAGATAGTGGGAGAACTTTTCCCTTTCCATGAATTGCTGATTTCATTATAGAGATATTGTGCGATAAATCATGCAATATCCAGATAAGATCGGGTTGAATATCTAGTACAAAGTTCCTCTCTGAGTGTTACTACAGAGTGTTAGTACAGAGTAATTAATTGTAGTTCAATTTTGGAATCACTGACAGTTGGGAATATTAAAACCTCCACACCAATTAAACAGATGCTATTGGATTTATTAAAAATGCTTTGCCATTGTTTGAGGGATATCTTGGTCTGAAGCTTCACATATTTCAAAAATGGTTATGGAATTTCTTAACTGTGCCATTATTTGCACTTCTTCAAATGTACTGTATGATGAAATTTGGAATTTGTTGGATGTTCACTTAGTGCTATAAATGGCCAATGCTCCCCCCGGTCCCGACTTTGGCAATTAACGCATGATTTTACTTGAAAGTACCGTTATGATTATGCAGTGGATGTGCCCATTGAAGCGAGTGTTGAACTTCCTGACTTCCATGGATTACCCGTGTCCAGAGTAATAGTTGATCTCATGGTCAACCTGATATTACGTTCCTAAATATACTTTGTGTTAATTTGAAAAGTCCCATAACATGGTTATGTTCAATGATAATTCTCTCACACTGGCCATGTGTAGGCTAAGATGGACATTCTGACTTCATGAGTCCATGGTTATGTTCAGTTGGACTAAATGAAAATCTAATCTAATCTAATCGTTTACCAATGCCCGTTCTAATGGGTACCCGCTGACTTTGATTGAGCAGTACTTTCTTATTTCAGTGTTATCGTATCCTGCAGATTTTTTTTTTTTTTTTTTTTTTTTTAGTACTTAAGCTGATACTAAGAAGTGGCAATGCAGTAGCCTATAGTATTTCACTTTATCTTTGTTAATATCAGTTTGAACATTAGCATACCTAGAGGGGCATGAGTGGGGAGCAAAGGAAAGCTCACTTCTAGAAATTTACGGTGAATAAATATATTATTATTATTATTATTATTATTATTATTATTTTGAGGAGACGCAGACTTCCTTTCTTGGATTATAGACCTAGCTGAAAAGTAAATTGACATTTGGCTATTTTTCTGGCTTCGTATATTTCTGGCAAATCATGGATAGTCTGTTTTATTTTACTTTCTAGAGCATATGCTGGGCAGTGATTAATGTCAGAAGTACAATGATTCTGTTTGCAGTTTATCTGTTGTACAGAGTGTGTTTTTGTCAAGTTGTTCCCAACAATTTAGGCATCTAGTTTGAGATCTACGAAATTGTTCGCTTTGATTAAAGAGTCCACAGTTTAGGCATTGTACTGTTACTACTACCTTATAATGTAAAGCATTGTAACTTTATGGTATGGCAGATATTGTACAGTATTGTTTTCATCTTTGACTATTTTATTCTTTATAGTACCAACCATTGTCAAATGCCTGACAACATTACGTACAGTATTACTCTGCTTATGAATGTCTTTGGTTGAAAACATTCTCCAAATTGAGAACCCAGAATGTTTTTGGCTTGTAAGTATGTAGTAAAATGTACCTCCAATTGATTGTATCTTCCATAATTCAGGGCATGTACATCGTATTGTTTTGATAAAATCATTTCCCCATTTTCATAGGATACATTTTGTTAATACTTTTATTTCCTACCATACTTTTGGCAAAACCGGCCTGATAAAGAGAAAAATGTCTATGTTCGGATGGTATATGCCAGATTATGTTCCTGAGGGGGCTTATGCAGTGTTGACTCAACTGAAATTATTGGCTGAAGGTTTATTATTGTAAAAAATTAATGTAATGTAATACAATCAGTACATTGCCAGGCTTATTGAAACGGAAGATTTGGCACTGTCTACCCTTAAAGTGCGAGTTTACTGGCTATATATATAGTTATTTATAACTTAGTGTATATATTATATAATATATAGGCCCCTAATATAAGTTTATAGCGTAAGATCTGCCATTACTGGTGAAATTGTTATGGGCAATCCCAAAAAGGAATGTTTCTGCTTGAAACTAAACACCTATGAATAGAGTTCAAAATCATATTAGTTGGCCTTTTCGAGAATTTGCTACCTGTTGAATCCCTTCCGACAGGATGCATACAACCTTTTTAGTCACATAAGCTGTATAAAAATTGGTAGTCATTCCTAGAAAGAGTGATTTCAGACTAAAATATATACATTGGATGGATTTAATTTCGTGGCTTAACTTAGGTGAAAACTGAATAGCCACTACTGGTACCCAGCAAAGAATGGAAGGGGTGGTTTAAAAGGAGAGAAAATTGAAATGGATTGGCCATACCTTGAGAAGGAGTCAACATATTCCAAATCAGGCTCTGGACGGGAACACACAAGGAGCCAGGAGAACAGGTAAGGTAAGAACACCCTGGCACTAGACCGTCGAGGCTGATGTGGCTGTCGTTGGGAAGTCGGATGACCTTCAAGAACATAGGAATGAACAGGATCAGATGGAGTCAGTTCTCTCTCACGCTTTATCTTTTTGAGGCATCTTACCAAATTCCATCATGTTTTCAAATTGCAGAAGAAAATTGTTAGAATAATGATACAGATATCAATACTAGCTTACACTAAATCAATTTACAAAAATATTACTGGTACATATTCTTCCATTAGTTTGTCTATACTTATTACAGAATTTAATATTCATACACAAATACAATCTCTTGTTCAAATTCAGTAACGAAATACATAATCACAATAAAATAATATTGAGCAATATCCACATTAACCATCTAAATTGGCTAAAATACTAAATAATTCATCCCAAAAGAGAAGACCAACTCTACAGTAAACTATCGTACTTGTTATAGTAGATGATCTTGGTGATACATAGATGGACGGCTACCTTTGCATCTGATGAGTGATGTTTATGGCACAAACCCTGCTAGAGTCAACGGATTCTGTATATCATAAAAATTTGGGGCACAAATGCTTTGGGATTCTGTATCGTAATTTACAACACATTAAAGAATTCCAAGCTGAAATCAGAGTCTCTGAACACAATTTCCAGAATCTTTCATTCCCTAGAAGTTCCTTCATTTCATACTAGATGGCTGTCAATTTAATGGACTTACATTCTGTCTCTCTGCTTATAACTAATAATTCATAACTAAAAATTTGTCGTAGGTAATGAGACCTCCTTTGGGAGGGCCTGATGTTCACTTCATGGCCTAAAACGGTTGACTAGAATACATTCGTCTTAATAAGAAATCTAAATAACACTCAATTAAAAAGGACAATAAATACCATTCAATTAGAAAAAAAGAAAGGGCTTATTTAGTATAACAAGAAATAAAGATCCAATAAATTAAATTATGAAATAAACAACCTTGATTAACAAGAAATACCAGTTGATCTACAAGTATGTTCTGCCAATTAAGTAGAAAATAAAAAATTTCATCCAGAGAGGCAGAAGATGAAAAGGTGCCCATAATGCTGGTTGTGTTGCATTGTTGAATAATAATTCCTATCCACTCCTGTATATAAAACTTCACCCAAGGATCATTTGTAATACACACTAATTGGTAACCAGTAGCATTTATTAGGTCTTTTGCTTCTAAAAACCAGGGCCAAGTATTTCAACTCCAAAAACCACGAAGAAACAGTTATCAGAAATCTCTCGGTACTTATTTCTTTTTTCTGATAATGGTTGAAGCTGCAGCAGATCCAGTGAATTTGGACATAGAAGCCAAGTAGGACACCCCTTAACATGGTTTTCGTCTAGTCCAAGGGTTTAAAGTCAAATAGTCAGGACATTTGCCATCAGACCAAGAGCATCCAAAATGATGGGACACCCATAGATGACAGTGCCCTTTTAAGGATGTTATTTAAGGAGGCATCTTGAAAATCTCTTAGAGCTCTTTGTGCAGGTCAGAGCACAGTGTTGTTAACAGTCTGCGATCTAACAACAGCACTGATGCTGGTGACATATTTTGGAAAACAGACCTAAGGCTGTAGCAATTCTGAATGATAGTGTATCCATTAGGGTACTGATGTTAGAATAGGGGTTAGCTGTAAGCAAGGAACTAGCTTTTTTCCTTTAATGGCCAGAAAGCGAGCAAAGCAGAAGTGCAGGATGAAGGCAGTGAATAATGGATCTACAGTGTGTTTTATGTACGGTACGAGTTGGCAAATCATGCAGGTTTCTGCATCACGGCAGTCACAGAACTAACTACTGGGCAATCGGTTGAAATATCTATGAAAGTAAAGCCGCTAATGGTGTAATGATTCAGGTTATCACAGTTACAATTAAAATTACAATGAAAATAACCATGTACCTCATCACAAGGGATGTTGGAAAAGTCCTCCTCTTGCATCCACACAACATTGACACCTTTTTAGGGAATTTTCTTTCACATGCATATGCTCAGCTTTGGAGATAGAGTTAATTTATCTTGTGATATTGCCTTTAAGTTCTTCTAATGTATGGGGTTGACCTATACACTTTATTTTTCAAGTTCAAATTCGGGTGAAATATCTACGTAAGAGAAAGATAAATTAACTCTATCTCAGAAGCTGAAGTTAGGAGCATGAAAGAAAATTTCCCAAAAAATTGCCCAGGAGTCAGAGTTGTGGCCACTGCAATGCAGAAACCCACACGATTGGCCAACTCATACGTGAAACAGACATAGAGATAACCGAAACCCATTCCTTTTGTACTTTAGGACTAAGTGGAGGAGCTTGAGAGTCAATGAAGACATTCCACTTCTGTAAGGCCTCTGATGACATGTAGCATATTTTGAAATCGTCACCATAGACTAAGACTTGTAACTTTACAAAATCCAAAACATCATAAGGAGAGGCAAAAAAGGATCGTAAGCAGATATCAGTCAATTGTTTGATGCTTAAATTGGCGGAAAATTAAAAAAATTGTTGCACCAAAACAGGATTGCAGACTTTTAACTTTTTTTTTTTTTTTAGCCTGGACACGTTCTTTCACCAAGAGGCAAACATTAGATGGAAAGCAAGAGAGTTTTAGCTGGAAAGGAATGCAAAAGATCTCTTAAGGGGGTAACAAGTTTGGTTCGGAAAGGGTTACATAGAATGGTGGAGGATGCAGTAACTGTACTTTATATTAATACTTCCGAGACAATTGGGAAACAACATCTTGAAAACGATCTCATTCACATCAACTTCTGAACACAAATCAGTACCAGTATTACAATATGTAGTATATTCTATGTTAGAAAAAGTTCAAAATATAGGCCTCTCAGATAATTTTCTGGACATAATATATTCTCGAAAATATTATAATGAGACAGAGGAAGGTTACTCATTCACACTAATGTCTGTTTCAACACTGTTTTATCATTTAAGTGGGTGGAAGAGACGCCGATTTGTTGGAATGGCAGCTTGTATATTGTTGGTATCCTTGATATGCACACGATGAAGTTGTACATATCACAGAAGGTGGAATTGTATCTGTGTATTCACACCGTCGTACACTCCCATAACGACAATCATTAGTGTGAGTATCTTGAGCTATATATCCATGTGGTGTGTTCTTCACACCACAACCCGTCTGCAAAGAGAAAGGAAAATTGTGACATACTAACTACTGTCTAAAGCTACTACCTACCTAACATCCTCTGCCTTTTAAAATCTAACATAATTATTAATCTTGCTACTGTTGTCCTTCTTTGTCTACTTACATCACTATTTGGAGTCCAGGTGAACACTGTGATGGGTTCAGGGAAAAAATAAAGTCTAGACACATAGTTACCATACTTATTTTTCTTAAAATAAATAACTTCTGAAGTAAAAACAACAGTTTGAGTATCACAATATGGTTATAAACAACAATAAAGTTTTGACATGTCTCCCTTTACAATAACATGTAGAAGGCTATGAAAGAATTCTTAAATTGTTTTAAATCTATAAAGTATTTTCAGAAAACAGCAGGTTTTGGAAGGCATGCGAATCCTGGATACAAAGTCCTTCAAAGGACTTAAACCCTGGAACCTGTGTTGTAAATTTTCTGTTTTTATCTTTCATAGTTGTGAAGTAATCAGGTTGCAAGTTTATAAAATTTGTAAGAAATTTTGTTTATAAACAATTAGAAAACATTTTTCATGTGAAATGTATTAATATATAGCCATATATTATATCCAGTCTTCTTGAGAGTATTTTCCGGAAAACAAAGTGGAGGAAAAGTTATGGAATTAATATGAATGGGTACAAAATCACAAATCTCAGATTTGCAGATGATGTGGTCCTGTTTGCAACAAATGCTCAACACTTACAGGAAATGATACAAGAACTGAATAATGCCAGCATCCAGGCAGGGTTAGAAATGAATATGACAAAAACCAAAGTAATGACCAACAGACAGACAACCCCAATCAAGGTAAATACGACAGAACTTGAATATGTATCAGAGTACGTATATCTGGGCCAACTCATCTGTTTCCAGCAGAATATGGAGAAAGAGATTAGGAGAAGGATGGCCATAGCATGGAAAGCCTTCTGGGCACTAAAATTCATCCTACTAGACAGAACTCTCAACAGAAGACTAAGGCTGGAAGCACTGGAAACAAGCATCTACCCAACAATGTTATATGGATGCCAAACATGGAACCTGACGGAAGGACAGAGAAAACGGATTCAAAGCTGCCAAAGAAGAATGGAGAGGAAAATTCTAGGGATAACCTGGAGGGAGAGAATTTCAAATGTACGACTAAAAGAAATGACAAACTCTAAGGACATCTCACAAAAAGCCATGCTTCTAAAATGGAAATGGGGAGGACATGTGGCACGACTCAACAACAACAGGTGGGCACACATTTCAACAACGTGGGACCCCCGTAATGGCAAGAGACACCGTGGAAGACCAGGTACCAGGTGGGCAGATGACTTCAAGGCGGAAGCAGGCGTACACTGGTCCACAATGGCAAAGGACAGAACCAAGTGGAGTTCAAAACTAAAGGAAAATGACAAGACAGTGCTATAAAAACAGTGGTGCAAAATCAGTGTTGTGGAAAAGACAATCACAAGACAGACTTCAAGTCAACCTTAGAATGTTGAAGATCATATGGACTAGCCCTCCATATGTGATACCTAATCGAGCTAACCCTAATTAGGAGGCCATAGCCCTTCATGGGACAAATAAGGCTTATTCATTCATTCATTCATATTATATATAAAAAATAGAGTCATAATGTTTAAGAATACAATTTTCATACCTAAAAGTGTACGTATAAAGCTGAAATTACAGCCTTTGGATCAAATTCACATTCAAGTAACCATAGAGGGCTGACGAGCTGATGGGCCTACCACCTATCATTGTGCTCTCTAAAGGAAAATTAGAATAACTGCATTTGTCTTCAATAACGAAACCTCCCCAAGAAGGCATCATGTCTGCCATGGAACAAAAAAGATAAACACACACCAGTGTATGATTTGTAGGGGGTTGCAGGGATTCCCTGCCGATGATTGAACTATCCCAGCCTCTGGATACAGATGACATAACCCTGCCAGGGATAATTATTTCAACTCACTGGGTATGTTAAATTTACATAAATATTTAATTCATACTCTTACAGTTAGATACCCGGTACTAAATTTGTTTTGTTAAAATATTAAAATTTGTATTTTTCTGGGAGAGGAATTTGTCTGTCTTTATTTTCTTTTGATATGGGACTGTTGTATTTTCAGCAGTTAGTTCTTTTAATAGTGAACTTGTGTAAAATGTCAAACTGTGAAGAATGCACCCTGCTGATTGAATTGCTGATTGTTCTATGCACATCACTTAAAAAGTGTACCTCCTATTTGATGCAGTTCAATTGGCCTGAAGACACTGAACATTTATTAACTATAAAACATTTTAGAAAGTATTGATGCTTTGATCTATAAACTGAGCTGAGAACATTTGTAACCACTTAATCATTGACAAGTTAATGGAAAATTACTTGCCACTGCCACATCTACTAATCCTTTTACTATATGCTCTGAAATTTAATTAAAGACACACTTCCCCTAATTTTTCCTTCTGTGGAAAACCTACTGTGAAAGATTTATTGTTTACAAGAAAACGGTTATATATTAGATACCGGCACACTATTTGTTTTGTTTACCAGTAAGTTGTGTCAGTTTTCAGGGAGGCATAGTATAGGTCTACATTTATTTTAAAATTTGAATTGTGGTAGTGAACCTATTAGGCATTCCTCTCTGGTAAAATCGCATACAAACATGCACACAATATTATACTGACTAGCCTTAATAATAATTATTTTTATAATATACTTGCATTTTTTGAATGACACCAGAAAGTAGAATCAGCACAAAAATAAGAGAAAAATTATGGAACAGTATGAATGATATCAGATGGATTACAGAAATCAAGGAAGGTATGAGGGAACTAGAAATTACAATAAAAGACTTAAAAAACAAAAAAGACCAAAAACAAAAGACTCAAAAATAATCAAAACAGACTAAAAACCAAGATCAACAAACAGAAAATGGGAAGCATGATTTCAGATGAAGAAAGAAAGCTAAGATCCGAGAGAATGAAGAAATACTGGGCTAAGAGGAAAATGAAGAATCCTTGGTATAAAAATAAATAAAGTGGTCTAATGAAAGTCAAAAACTTAAATAAACAATACTTTCTTCATTAATAAAGCTGTTTCTACCCTTCTGTGAATGAGCTGTTAAACAAGACATTGGTTGCTGTTAGCATTGGTCTTAGTTTAGGGAGATTTTATTTTTCCATGTTTTAATATCTAGAGGAAAATTATAACAATAAAACAATGTATTTAACCAACAATATATTTATAGACACCATCACTAAACAGAAAAGTAGGTCAAATAAAGTTTAGCTACTTAAACCACACTGTGGGGTCATGTATGAACCGACTGCAAAATAAGTACACAACAAAACAGAAAGAAGGCGCTGATATTGTTGCCAACTCAACTGTTACTCAAACACTGAAAGTAAGAGGAGTGCTAGCTTGGTATCCCTGTTTGGCGCATGCGCAGATGAGAATGCAGAAGAGCTGGGTCTTTAATCCTATTCTAACAGTTAAATTTCAGAATTATTAGTTTTCTGCACAGAACCTCAGGTTGTTTTTAAATCCACATCTCTTAAAATAAAATACTATTCATGCACAATGCATATTTATTAATGATCTGCTCTCTATTGATTACATGAGTGGTTGGGTTGCCACTTGTCATGGATTTCATAGACAATCCACAATTTTGTGGTGTAAGAACTTCTCCAGGTCAAATAATATTAAAAATCCACAATTATGTTTTGGTGTTACAAATTTTGGGCAACTTAGAGCCTTTTCACACTTGGTCACTTGTGATGGTCACCAGCGAAGAAGCATTGGTTTAAAAGGGAGCGTTCACACTGGGTCACAAGTGATGGTCATCACATTTTATGATTGCCAACAATGCAAGTTGTATATACATAATTCAGTTGTATAATCGAGCTCAGCGAAACTAGTTATCCAGCCATGAGTTTAGATTTGATTAATATTGAAGATTTTATAAGTGAAGTGGAATCTCGATCTGACATTTGGGTTGTCAAAAGTGATTACAAATTGTTTTAGCATGTAGCTACTATTGGCAATACTAGCAATGACCGTCACAAGTGACCCAGGTGTGTTCACTGCAAAAACCGGTGACTGTCACAAGTGACCCAGTGTGAAAAGGCCCTTACATTGCTGCCAGGTCACTATATTCTTGCCATTAGTGTAATGAAACTGTACTCTTTTATTTTCCCTATATTTGTTGATGGTACAATTGTGACCAACTGCCTCAACACAGATGCTATTAATAACCCATAAATATTTAAAAAATATGTCCTGCTCTAGTCCAGTACAACGGTTTTAAGGAAGGAGTCAAAGAAACTTAAATCTAATGAATGTGACAAGGACATTAAAATCTAGTAGGATTACTGCATTAGATATAAAGTATTCAGAATTTGGTTTTAGTCTCGACTGATAATATGGTGATGATGTGATAGTCATAGGTGTGTACAGGTGTATTTTATTCGGGGGTGTCTCAAGACAGTTAATTGTTTTTTGGTGATTTCGAAATTAGCTTTTTTTTATGTTACAAGCCACTACAATTAAGTTATTTGTACATTAATTATGACGAAAAGTTAAGTTGTTACAAAAAATGTGTAAGTGCAACTTGGATTTCTAACCTACAGAGCCAGACATGTCTCATATGGCACTATATGGCACGGTATAAAGTTATTCAATAAGCTACCTACAACTATAAAGTCTATAGAAAACAGTAAAATATTTTTAAAAAGGCTAAGGTCCTTCCTGCAGACACATTGCTTTTATTCAGTGCTTGAATTTCTTTCTTTATAGGATAAGCTAATAAAGAAATGTTAAAGGATCTAATAACTTATAGAATAAATTTCAGGAAAAAAAAAAAAAAAAAAAAAGATACGTCGGAAAGATAAATTCTAAATTTCTAAAAATTCATTTTCTTTATGTTTCAGGTAACCTGGAGAGTCTCGAGATACTGACATGTACTGACTATAGTACTCATGACAACCATAGCTAAAAGGCATGAGAGTAATTGCAATATTGTTACATTTGTACTCATCTTTCAATAACTAATGTTAACTCTATATCTACCGTATATCTTGTATTGACTTTAATGTGTAAATATGTATTATATATTATTGTAAATATTTGGACGCGTCCTATAACATGAACATGTTTGTGAAGGACTTAATAAATTCTATTCTATTCTATTCTAATGCCTTAAATTCCTCACTAACATCATTTACATCTATGAACAAAGTCATTTCCTGTTCAATATACAGTAGGATGAGGGAATTAAATCACTGTGACATCTCGCTTCTGGTTTTTTTTTTTAATGTGTTACCTTTGAAAAGCTTTGCCAGCTTATCTGGAAGTTGTCTTGCCTGATAGATTTTGTCAGGAAATCATAATATGCAATTCTTGGCCAACTTCCAGATAGGTTCTCCATCTGGCAGATAAAGATGATATCAGGGCCCTATTTCATAAAAGTTACAATTTTACAGGTGACAGGTGACATATAATTGTTTTACAAGTTTACATTTTGACAATTCCGTTTTTCATAAAAGCTGACAACTTTAGATAAATGTCATGACAATTTTACATATTGTTGTTTCTCAAAACTTTTGAGTTTACAGGTAAAAGTCTGACAAATTTTAGGATACCTACCATTTATGAAACATTACTTTTTGTTGACATATTTACAAATTTACAAAAAAATGTAGAATTGTCATTACAGAAGTGACAGGCAATCTTTCATATGTAAGCCAAGTCAGTAGGTTATGTAAATGTGTGGCATAACTTGGCCAAGTGTTTTTTGTGATTTAAACTTTCTTGTTAATAAACTTGCTAAATTGACTTGTTAATAATGAAAACTAGTAGTAGTGATATTGGTAGCAGTGAAAGTGATGAATAAATAGACATGAGACCTCGCAGGGTTTTTAGGCAACGGATTAACCTAACTTTCAATTTCAGTGACTTTGCATTAAAAGAGAAATATAAATCACTTATTTTCGATAGTAATAATAAATTGCTTAGGTATCACATTCAATGCTGAAATCGATTATCGCACGCGTATATGAGAGCCCTCTGCAATGTACTAAAGTAATCTTTAGGTGACATAAAATTGTCCTGTTTATGAAAAGGGTTCTTTTAGTCTTGACAATTTACATGAATTTGCCTGTAATGTAAGGAAAAATTGTAATATTTATGAAAAATACAATTGTCATAACATATTGACAAATTTGTCAGATTTGACATAATTGTCGTATATGTCACACCTGTAGAGTTTTATGAAATAGGGCCCTGGTGGTCGTCGTACAGGCCGTTAGTCTTGCTAACAATGGATCCCCATTCTCAGGCTTTATCCTCAATAGGAGTTACTTGATAAAGAAGTAGTCAAGTCTAGTCCATCAAGAAATCCACCAATAGCAGCTGAGGGAGTCAGCCTGTTTACTACATGCACCCTTCTAATCCTACCATCTACCAATGAAGTAAAAATACAGAAGTAGTTGATGAAGCAGTTGACTAATCCTCCCATGAAATTTAGCACAAGGGAATTTATTCTGATAAGTCTATTCCCCACTTTGTAATCTAATCAAGTTAGCACTGTTTTTACTTTCAGATATATGGATTAAAAACACTATGGAGTTATGTGCAGGTCACTTAATAGTTGTGAAATTTAATAGTGCAGGATTAGTGGACCAGCTATTCCTGTGGATACTAATTTTTATGATCCCTTTTCAATCTAGCTCAGTAAATGAATAGCACATAGCAAACTTACCTGATGTTGACTTGGTAGGTAAATATAATCATGAGAAGATTTGGAGCCTCCGTTCAGACTGGCCTGATAAGATGTTGCTATTACTGCTTCATCATGGTGCTCTGTTGAATGAAAAGGAAGGAATTTATGTTAACACTTGATTATGTTGTAGAATAAGATGTGCTATGACACACTATGTTTTGCAGTTAATCAACCCAATGTAAATGTAAAGAAACAAAACAGATTATAGCATAATACCAAGTTTTACATTTGCTGCCATGAGATACTCTTTTTTAAGAAGTTGTGATGACACTCTCACAGTGAGATGCGTCCAGTCTTGATTGCGTTAACGAAGTTTCTATAATACTTAAACACTTGATGTTGCAAACTAGGATTACTTTTGGTGATCCGGATGGTCATTTCGCACTATATTAGTGCATCATCAGCGGTTTCCGAATTGAGTAGCAGTTTGCAACGTCAAGTGTTTAAGTAATATAAAAAAAATTCCTGAAATATTGTGAATTGACTAACACACTTAAGTATTCCACTACCAAAAATTCGTAAGTTATATTCACCAATTTTGTGGTGTCCAAAGAGAGGTCCCATCCATAACAACCACTAAAAGTGAATTAGTACAAATAAAATGCATAAAATAAGCACAAATTTTGTGGTATCTTAATCAAGTCAATAATAAGTAGGCCTATGTTAAATGACTGGTAGTAACACTTTAATTTCCTATTGGCAACATTATAATATACTCTCTCATGAGTTCTACATTTCTCTCTGAAAGTCTCGTCTTGTGACAGTGGAATACCTGATAAGCAAAAATACCTCCAGAAAAGGAATGATCTAAAACAGCGGTTCCCAACCGGTGGGTAGTGACCCACTAGTGGGTCATGGAAGGGTTACAGGTGGGTCGCAATTCGATCCTAAAACTATCAGAAACCATTGAATAAACCATCAGAAAGATAAGAAAAATCGAAACAGATCAAATTTAGCAACATTTTGGATGGAAAAAAGGACAGAATATCCAACAATATCCATAACTGCATTGAGGTTTCTGATGGTATTCACCACTTCGTACTTATGTGAACGTACTTTTTCGACTTTGGTTTTCCTAAAAAACAAATACAGAAATCAACTCAATGTTGAAAGTGACTTAAGATTAAAAACATCTTCATTCAATCCTGACATTGACGTGTTAGTTCAATCGAAACAGTCCCAAAAATCTCATTAATATAGTATTCTCACTTAAAAATAGCAATTTTGCCTGAAAAATTAAAATGGTCGTTGTGTACTTTTATAATTGAAGTTTTTATCTTCACCTAGGAACACTTGTTAGTGAGTAGGAAACCACTGTTTGCATATATTGCCAACATATATCTATTGTTAAATAAATAACTGTTTTGCTACGAAGTGCTTATATTTTGTCAAGCATTTTCAAATCAGAACACAAATTGTTTATCAATAATCAATCTATATCTTCAAAAAACCATCTTATATATATTTGCAATATTTGATGGTAAATTATATATACCTAAGGAAAGGATACGATGCAAATAAGGTTTTTACTCCAACATGGACCAATGGACCGTGGAGGTATTCCAATAAGGAAAGGTGGGTCGCCAGCTGAAAAAGGTTGGGAACCACTGATCTAAAAGATAAAGATCTAAATGAAACATTCAGACACAACAAATTTAAAATGCTGTTTAGAAAGGTGATCTGGTATTTGATATTTGATTACATAAATGAAAATAAGAAATTGGGGTTGATTTCTAGGATGACATGTATAGCCTACTCACGCAAGAATTGCTGACTAGTCATGGTTGCACAAGCCATGCCTTGTGGAACTGGATTCGTTGTGTTTACATTGCTTTCTGCAGAGATATTTCTCATCATTTCTGTGGATCGTTCTTCTAACTCTAACAATTCCACAGAGTGTGCCAGATAGTCATTTGCCAATAAACTCAGCATATGAAAAGAGCCTGTTGAAAAACAAATACAAGTTAAGTTGGATTACATAAGTGGGCCTAAAAATGATTGCCAACAAGACAAAACTTATGACAAACCATCTGGAAGAAATCATAGAGCTGGCACCCAACCATCCACTTGACTACGTAAAGGAAATAGTCTACTTAGGACAGACTATATCATTCTCAAAAAACACAAGCAAGGAAATAACCAGACGCATAACTGCTGCATGGGCAAAATTTTGGTCACTGAAATTCATACTACTGGAAAGATCATACAACCTAGAGATAAAACGACATATCATGAACACATGCATTCTACCAACACTGCTATACGGCTCGCAAACCTGGAGCACTACAAAGAGGGATAGAACAAGGCTAAAAGTGTGCCAAAACAAAATGGAAAGAAAGATACTGGGAGTCACGTGGGGCGAGACAGAATGCGGAATGAGGCCATAAGGAAAAAAACAAAAATAATAGATGCAGTAATCACCAGCACAACCCAGAAATGGAGTTGGGCGGGCCACATCATGAGACTCAACCCTATCAGATGGGCGTACAGGGCTACAATCTGGGATCCAAGATGCGGTCAAAGGGATGTAGGACGCCAAAAGACACGATGGGCTGATGAACTCAGGAAAACCTTCGGGAACCGCTGGACAACGGTGGCCAAGGAGAGGAAGACATGGAAGAAATGTTTAAAGGAAGCAGCCCAAACCATCGGTGGTTAGAGAAATGCTCAATAACAGACTGATAACAAGGGACCAACCAAAGCACCAAGGCACCATACAGGGAGCAAATTGCTCCTAGGGGGATCGTTCCCGGCATGGCTACCCGGGATCGCCTTATCAAGCCACCTTCCTTCAAAAGAAGAGGCCCGTGCCCCGAGGGGACAAAAAAAGGGCTATACATACATACATACATACATTGTAACAGATATGCTAAGAAGTAGTCTAGGCAACTATGCCAATACATTACAGTGCTATTAACACTATCAGAAGTAATTTATTGAAAACACTTTACTAGTGTAGGTGAACAGATGTCCTACTTTTAGCAGGATAATACTTTCTTTTAACACTGTGTCCTGCAACCCACAAATAAGCTTGGAAATCTCATGAATTCCCCCCCCCCCCCCAATATCCTGCAAAATGTCCTGCCTAATGGATTTTTATGAGAAATTCCATACTTTCTCGAGTTCGTTGATTTAAGTTTAATGCAAACAATAATACAAAATGGATATATCTCAAAAGAACAAAGCTGGAAAAACCAAAGTTAGAATACGGGTTAATAAATGAATCTACATTAATCAATTACTTAATATATATTTTAGTGATAATTCACTTTATAAATTGCAGTAATTTGTTCCCCGCAATTCTAACCTGGTCTTCTACCATTCCTATAAAGAATATTATATCTAACAACTTTTACAACTGATTAAAAGAAAATTAAAACAAATGTCCTTAACGACAACTATATCTCATTAACTACTGTGTGTTTCAATGTTGTAATATAAAAAACGGTTAACGTGAATAATATTAGTTCATATAACTTAGTTCGCAGGCTTCCACAGTTGGTGTTATACATAAACAGATAGTAATTGCTATCCTGGTTGGGCTGTATCGTGTTTTTAGTGTCTTCTGACGTTTCGGACATCATATTGTGTCCTTCTTCTGAGAAAGAATTGCAATAAAAATAAGTGCCTGTGGAGAGTAAACAGTCGCAGTTGTCATGACGTCAGTTTTAAAGTGTTAATTGTTTCACACCAGATGTCACTGATCTTATACCCATCTTCCCTGTTTATGTTATGGGGATGTTTAATAATTTCTATGGCTTCTGTAACAAGTCTAGGGAATCTTCTGTTTTCATGTTTAAAAAGAGTTATGTAATCGAAAAGTATTTTGTGGCCCGTTTCGTCCAAATAGGCTAGCAAGAATTAATAGTAATATACAGTGGCGCCAACTTTTGAAGAACATTGAGTGGGCTCAAAGATTTTAAAATTTTCACTCTCCCAACCCTTAAGGTTTATGAAATGGTTTTATAATGTGATATTGATGTGACTACAGATATATAGAACTGGGCAAGAAACGATTTCAGTGTTTTTAATAACAATCACATTTTGTAATTCAACTGCCAAGAAAGTGGTGTGTGGCCTGGTCAACAATTTTTTTTAAGTTTATAATATTGTATATACTTAGTTTTTAATTTTCGGTTTTAGGCAACTTCTAAAATAAAATTATGTAGCACGATGTGTTGCAAAATATATTTCTCCTGACTGGAGTTCCAATAAATTCGTCACAAGCATCCTATCGTCATTTTCTTTGTCAGTAAAACTGAATTGACAGACGTAAAACTTGAATGAATTTGACTATTTCAAACGACCGTAAGTAGTTTCGAACAAGAGGAGATCGTACAATACCCTGATTTCCGCTTTATAGTGATTCAACAAAGAAACACCATTCTTAGTAAGAGCAATAAATAATAATAAATCATAAATAATATACGAGTAAATAATAAATCATAATAATATATGACAAATTATTGGGTGGGCTAGAGCCCCATGGGCCCATATAAGTTGGCGCCACTGGTAATATAGTTTATATGCAACATCTTTTAAATTAATTTTAATGCAGATTATTTAATTTGTTAATTGCATCCAAAAAGGGTCTAGCGTGTCATGATTTACACTTCAAGTACCAGCTGAATGACGATTGGCTCCTGCTTTTTTGTGTCTGATTCTGGTCACCCTATACTAGTGTATGATTCTCCAAAAGTAAAGTAGTTGCAATTCATTAAATCTAGAAAGATGAAGCAAAAGAAGTTTTGCTATTAAGGACAGAAAATGAGTTATTAATAATAATAATAATACCAACAACAATAATAATAATATTAATAATAATATATAAAAAACATGTAAAAACTACAAACTGTAAAAATTGTACCGATAGTTATATCTGTGGATGGTCTGGTCTCAATAGGGCTATAAAAATCATCATATCCCACTGCCTCACCCTATACTTCACCTTAAAGTACAAAATCTTAATTTTATCAAGTAAAAAACTCTAGCGTGAGGTAAACTCACCAAATGAATGAGTTGAAGTGAGAGTCAGATCACGAAGTACCCTAGTTCCAACAGTTACCCAGATAAGCAGGAAGTGTCTTGCAACCCTTTTGACTGGACAACTACGTTCTCGAGCAGATGATGTCACACACCGATCAACCACTGTCTCGAACCACTGTATCAGTACATCCAGCCCAACTTGGCCTTCCAGAAGGTATTCAAACTCTTTGAACACTGAAAATACATAAAGTTTTTTTTCTTATAAGTGGGCACATACTGGTATCTTAACACAAGAAGGATGGTACACGTCAATTTGACTTGTGCACAAACTTTAAGGTGTAAGAAAATGAACAGGTGTTATTTTATATCACCTATATTTCGTGATTTTTAATGAATTTTAATGGTAAATAAACCCTGAAATATCTGACTTTTCATCATCCACAAGATGAGAAATATTAATATTCTTTACCTTAAAGGATTAGGAGCGGTCCTTTTGACCGGTACAAGCTGGTGCGAGTTTTATGTTTGCAACCAAGATAGTGTATAGTTAATACTTTTCTAAATATTTATATGTATATACAGTGTTTTTATTTTTTTATTTTTAATTTTTTTATTTTATTTTTTAAATTATGGGGTACTCTTGATTTTGATTTGACGGAATGTTGCCAGACTTACTCACATAATTAGAAAGACGTGGAACCGTTACAAAACTATGATTTTCAATGAAAATGGAATTTTGGAAAAGCTACAAGCAGTCCTCAATATCCTTACAACAACTTACTTACTTACTTACTTCAATCACATCAAAAATTGAACTTTTTGAAATAGTTTGTTGGCTCTACCCTTATATATCCCTTTCAGGCAACTCCAGTGAATAAAATTCCTATGACATTTCTTATTACAGCAGACAAGATGATAAGAAGAAAGTGCTATAAAAGAAATCCTCCAGCTACCTCACGACACCCTGAATAGTCTGTGATATAAGCTAATTCTAAACATAAGGGTTTATCGATAATGCATACTACATGGGAGGTGTATCTACCACAACTAAATATTGTATCAGCTTGGAGCTGAAGCATTGGAAGATCCTCATGTTGATGTTTTCAGAAATTACAAAACAGACCTAGTTAAGAACACTTGCCTAACCAACTTACAGATGGACCCAGCTGATGCTGACCAGATTATCAAGCAACTTAAAAAACAGCTTCAACATTGGGAATATGAAACGAAGTGTGCCTACCACTAAAAGGGTAAAGGTGTTCATCTGCTCATGGAAGTTCCATCAACAAATTTGTGGGTTCTATAGAAAACAGGCCTCTCTAGTTCCAAAAGGTGGGATATGCTGAAAATGACTGACTTGGTAGCATGGGTGCAATCCCTCCCAGGATGTTCCATAAGCAAAATTTACTGCAGACAATGTAGCGAGAATGAATCTCTGCCCTATGTGCTCCAGAGCTGTCCCAGGGGTGTATTGTTATGGATCAAACAATTTAACACAATCAAAACCATGCCCGTCGATGTGCTTTGAGCCAAAGCTTGGAGGTCTACGAGGAAGTTCAGGCTGAAAACTCAAGTCACCACAGAATAGACATCATCTCCATTAACAGAACGAAGAAGCTTGCAATTGATCCTACTGTGAGATTTGAGCCTTCCTCCTGCCAGCCATTTGAAGTAGATTTTGAAAAGAAACAAATCTACGAACATACTATTACAAATTTTCAAACATCATATCAAGCTCAAGATATTGCAGTAAGGTCTTCTTCTGGGTGCAAGAGTCACCACTATGCTCTTTGAGAACTGGAGAGTTAAGTGAAAACTTCCTAAACAACTTCAAGATGACATAGTAGGCATATTAATTGTAATTAAATACTGTCATGATATTTTGTAATCATTTATATAGTCCTAGTAAATTTTAAATTCCATAAATTCCATTTTCTTTTCTTTTAATTACCTATAAATTATCATTTTTTGTGTCTTGTAAAGCTCATTTTGTACTATTCTATGTCGTTTGCAAACCCCATACATGGGGTAACACTTAATAATAAAAAAAAGAAATATAATACTTACAGCTGAACATAATGTGCCTAGTTTCAGGCCAACTGCTGCCAAAAGTAACTTCTGAACATATTTGCTCAACATTAGTGCCTCTCCAGTCAATAAGCATCTTGGAAATTGAATCTTTGTTCTGTAGTAGGAGCGCAACCGAGATCCATATCTGATTCAAGGAGATGAGTCTCCGCAAAACACGACAGAAGTGGTGAGCCACTGTAAAATAGTGAAGATGAATCTAAACAGTAGCTCCATATTTCTTAATTTTGTTTAATTTTTTGCAATGCTTCTCCATATTTCTTCTCTGATTTTTTTTTTAATATCTTAAGAATTGATGTAACCATTCAAACTTAAAGTTTCATTAATTTTTAAAGCTTCCTGCAGTAGGCTACAAGGATTATCTTGACAAAATTGACAACATATAGCAAACAGTTTATTAAGTAACGTTGACACTTCACAATGTTTATAAAAAAAAACAGTATATTCATAATTAACAAGGTTATGGAATTGATAATATACTGCACAACTAAACAGAATGTACGAGGGTCATCCAGAAAGTAAAGAATGATTTGCCATAACTAAATAATAACAAAAGATATCAACACAAAACTTTATTTATGAAGATACAGTACTATTTCTATTTCTATTTCTCAATGTAATCACCATTGCTGTCAAGGCATTTATTGTATAGTTGCCTTGCTCATAGTGTTGATGGGCGGCTTGCTTTATTCTCATATTACAATGTTTGTTGTTACTGTAAAAGGTTTTCTCAAAAGAAACCGCTGACTGAATTCATGTTGCCAATTCTCTCATTGCTCAATGCCAATGCCATTCTGCATCTATATCTTCCCGCTCTCTTTTTTAACACTATGCAGTGTGGCAACTACGCCAAGCGACAAGGTCGGGTGGCGACTTCTTTGATCCTAACTGTCAACGCAATGAGCGAGGCGACTATAACATGGTACCAGTTTTTCAATGCCGATGTTATACTCTTCTACCGCCAAAGACCTGAGCCTGGATTTTCTGCCAAGAAGATAAGGAATAAATGCAGAGGCCTACTGTGCAACTCTTCAATGCCTATGTTGCACTATCCAAAACAAGAGACATGAAAAGTTGTCTGAAAAGGTGTTTTTGATTCACGACAACACTTGGCCTCATTCAGCTACTCAAACACAGGCACAACTTCAACGTTTTAAGTGGGAAAATTTTGGACATCCTCCTTACAGCCTGACCTGGCACCCAGCGATTTTCACTTGTTTCTGAAACTAAAGGAGTTTTTGGGGGAAATGAGTTCCCAACCAAAGAAGACCTCAAAGCAGCAATGATATCCTGACTCAGGTCTTTGGCGGTAGAAGAGTATAACATCAGCATTGAAAAACTAGTACCACGTTACAATAAATGCCTTGACACCAATGGAAATTAAATTGAGAAATACAGTAAGGAATTGTATCTTTGTAAATAAAGTTTTATGTTGATATCTTTCGTTATTATTTAGTTAGGCCTATGCCAAGTCGTTCTTTGCTTTCTGGACGACCCTCGTAAATATTAACAATGGATCTACAAATATTATGAAATCAACAGTTGCTTCAATCAACTAAATGTAATTGAATATCATTGTGGAAAAACAGTTCAAGCGATACTTTAATGGAAAAACGTTACAAGCACTCTGTTCTTTACTTTAGTGAACTCTGGTGAGTAAAAATGAAAATAAATCTTTGAATGTATGTGGTTGAATGAAGAAGATTGTGGGAAAACGTTATAATGTGGCTGACTTAAAAAAATGTTTCCTACTTGACAGTGCTATAAAACAGATGAATAATAAGAAAAAATGAAAGATTAAGTTTTAGAATTGGAAGACAGAAGAGCAAAAGAGATTGAAGAATATTGGGAAAGTGTACACAACATACAAGGCAGCTGCACCTTTGAGACCCACCTGATACGGTAAGTGGGAAAAAGTTACAAAAGTACCAGTACTGAGTATTGTTTTAATAAAATAGGCCTACTCTTTCCACAGAACTACTATTTTGAACAAACTAAAATAAAGTTTCTTTTGTTAACAATCCCTAAAATAAATATAAATACAAGCTGTATTTATTTTAGGTTTTAGTTCAATAATAATTCAGAATATATATAATCTATTATGTCTTTGTGACGTTCTTCCCATTACAAAAGAAATCAAAACAGGTTATTTCCTCCAGGAAAGTATTAACTCAAAATGTATTCTTTGTTTTAAAACACGAACAATGTCAAATCCTTGAAAATTACTTGTACCAGGTGTTTTATCCTCTTCCTGTAAAATTTATAATTTGTTGCTTGAAACGTTTTACCACTCAGTTATTCAACTGCCAAAATTTAAAGAGAATGAAATGAAGTTTAGAGCCCATGCAAATAAAATTTGCCACATAATATTTTATGGGGATAGAGAAGATAGTAACAAACGAGAATAGACCCATTTAAGTGGACGTTGCTACCATAGGTCGCAATCTGTTAACTAAACGAAGTTTTCTTGTTTCAAATTGATTTTAGCTATTTTCTTTTTTTAAAGATGTTGTCAAAGAGAAGAGATTTTCTTTCAGGATAGTATTTACCAACATCTAGAAAAATTATCAGGTAATAAGAAAATTAATAACTTGTATTACTTACTATTTCGTTTCACATTGCAGAGATTTGGAGGCAATGTCCCCAACATTGTATAGAACCATCCATCTAGTAATGGAATCAACTTCTTTAACATTGCGACTAGGACTGTTGAAGTCTGCACAAATAGAACGACTCCATAATTTCCACTTCATTTCATTATTATTATTATTGTTTATTTTTTTGATCAAACAACAAAATTGTTAGAACACATGAGTGGAGGTATTATACACTATACTTCACTAGATTTTACCACTTACCACCACAGGTCAGTGGTAAAATCTAGTGAAGTATAGTGTATAATACCTCCACTAATGTGTTCTAATTATTAACTTCACTGTGTAAACTTCCTACAATACTTAGATTATAATTGGCTAACAAGTCATAAGGAAGTAAATAATACTCCAAGAAAGCATTCATCTCGGCCAACATCTGAAGCTCTTACAAAGATGGCACAGGTCAGTGGTAAAATCTAGTGAAGTATAGTGTATAATACCTCCACTCATGTGTTCTAATTATTAACTTCACTGTGTAAACTTCCTACAATACTTAGATTATAATTGGCTAACAAGTCACAAGGAAGAAAAAAACTCCAAGAAAGCATTCATCTCGGCCAACATCTGAAGCTCTTACAAAGATGGCACAGGTCAGTGGTAAAATCTAGTGAAGTATAGTGTATAATACCTCCACTCATGTGTTCTAATTATTAACTTCACTGTGTAAACTTCCTACAATACTTAGATTATAATTGGCTAACAAGTCACAAGGAAGTAAATAATGCTCCAAGAAAGCATTCATCTCGGCCAACATCTGAAGCTCTTACAAAGATGGCACAGGTCAGTGGTAAAATCTAGTGTTCTAATTATTAACTTCACTGTGTAAACTTCCTACAATACTTAGAACAAAATTGTTATAGATCTCGTCACCATATACAAAATAAAATATAATAACAATTAGAATGCAATAGAAGAGTGATCTGATTTATAAAATCCAGCTAAACTATAAGATGGGTTAAAAGTCAACCACTGATGAACAATTATTTTAAAATTCTTAAATTTAACATCAATAGCATTGCGAGGCATCAAGTTAAATATGGATGCAGAAACAGAGTTGAAAGAAGACATGGTACAATTGAGTCTGTTCTGTTCAGGATACTATTGATATTTCCACCTAGTATTGTAGCTATGGACTTGATCACCTGTTACTAAGCTACTATGCCTCTGTGTAACATAAACTAAACAGACAAATCTGGTTTCCCATATCCCCTATGTTGGGGCGAAGGGCCTCCAAGTGGAGATTTCTGTTACCTATGTGAATTTTGTTACACTTATTTTCTGGAAAAAAAGCAGAGGGGCAGGTGGTAAGCCCATCACCTCTCAACCCCCTCCGGAAACTAAGGTATTACTTGGACGTGAAAGAGCCGAAACATTTTGTCCAGAGGGTCTAATTTAGGCTTGGAGTTCTTTTACATGCTGTAAAACTATGACACAGGCCCCCAAGCTTAAAGTCCCTCCTGGAGGACTCCGTGCCCAGGATTTTTATGTCCTGAAAAATCCATCGACCGCGGCCGGGTTTGATCCTGCGAGCTTCGGATTTAGAGGCGGGCATGCTACCTCCAGACTAGCCGACAAACATACGTACTGATTAATGACAGTCAAAATTTTGTTTTTTATGAACAGAGGTTTACAATGATCATAGTAACAACTAAAATTCATAATACTGATGGCAATCTTTTGTAACACAAGTACTGAATTTATGCTTGAGGAATTATCCCAGAACAACAGACCATAGCATAGCACACAACGAAACAGGGTAAAGTAGACAGTTCTGATGTAGTGACTAGGAAATGTAGGAATGACAATGGCAATCCAACTTCAGGTGGTCTAATTATATGGATCTGAGTGATGTGTTGTTTCCCATTAAAACTTAATGATGTCACTGATAATGACTTTCCTTCCATAATACAAGAATAAAATACAGAAATGCACTTACTTTGCGTGTGGAAGGTACGAATATGCTAGCAATGCTTCTGTAAAGCACTGAATCGCAGACACCCACCATGTTAACAACTGCATTTGTTTCGAGAATTCCCACTAAATGCAGTGGAACTCCTTTCCAGAAATGCGACAGGAACTCCTGTACCTGGAATATCATATTATTTACAAAAATAGATTAGATTCGATTTTATTTAGTCCTTCTGATTATATATAAGCTGCAGGACCCGTCAAGTACAAGTGAATGCATAATTATAGATGTACAATCTTATTAGATGTTATTATTTAGATGCATAAGGGCATAAATATCTTAACTTAATGCATGAGTTTGGCTTCAGAAGATTTTCAAATGTTATTAATAGACCATCTACAACTGATCCATTCATTGATCATATTCTTTAAAAATAAAAAACAGAAAGCTGACAATTTTACCTGAAGTTCATCATAGTTCTATAACTGATTATTATGATACGTTTGCCCTCTTTGCATTTATTAATGATTATTTTGAACAAGTGATTCTTTTAAGTGTAAATATAAAATTAATTTTGAAACCTTAGTAACTGATATACAGCACACGAAAAATGGGATATAGTTATTAATTGTCAAAATCCCGATAGCTGCCTTAATCAATTCTATATTAATTTAAATTATTTAATAAAAACTTACTACTAGTAATTACACTAAGCAACCACATAAATTTAAAAAAAAAGAATTGGATTACAGCTGGCATTGTTAAATCAATACGCATGAAAGACAAATTGACTAGAACACTAAAAATAAAGAACCTTTTAATATGGAACTAAGAATCAAATATTGTAATGTGTTAATCAATAATATTAAAATAATGAGAACCAAGTAGGCCTACTATTCCTATAAATATGATCCTAAAAAGTTCTGGCAAACTGTTAAAGAAGCAACAAACGTTGAAAATATTAAAAAAAGAGACCATTGATGAAATGTATTTTAAGGGGGGAGTACTTATAACAGATAAAAAGAAACTAGCTACAGAAATAAATTCATTTTTCATCAATATTGGTCATATAAAAGTCTTTAGTATAAATATACTAAAACAAACAGGTTCAATATTGAAAAGCTATCATTCCCTGGTCGTAAAGGTTTCTCATTTAGCATTATTAAGATTTTCGATAGTAACTTCATTCGGATTCTGTAACCACTGTAGTATGTCTGCTTTGTCGCATTTACTAATTTTATGCACTTATCATCGAACCAGGTTTATCTGGTCTCAGTACAAGCGGACATAATTTTTCTTTTGCAGATACTTTAATATTGTCTACAATGCCTTCCCATGTTTTATCAATATTCATATCTTCCCTAGCTTCTGTTCTGCAATTGAAAACTATTTGAAATCTTGGCTTAGTAAGCGTTCTTAATTAGATCTTCATCTAACTTTTTCAGATTGAATCTCTCACTCATTTAAAGACTATTTTTCCCAAACAACTGTGACTACAAGATAATAATCCAAATTGTTTAGCGGTGACAAAATTCACTAATCTAACCCCAATGTGTAATATACATTAAACCCCCTCGCTCTTTCCCAGTTTTACCTCTCCCATTGTAAGAAATGATGTGACTCATGCTACCCGGGCATTACAGGACCATGACCTCCCGGGACAGCAATTAGTCACTGAATCATATATATACTTTTTTGGACAGACAAGAGGACTAAATTTTCCTGACATTCACTTTATAGGTGAGGGAAAACCCTGGAAAGAACCCACCCAGGAAAGTTGTCCCAAATGATAATCAACCTTGGGCCTGCTGCATGAGGAGATTGAACGCATCCCCTATGCCACAGCGATGGTCCATTAATTAAACATTCTTCCTTAATTCACAGGCAAGTTTGTGAGATATTTTCTTCAATATAAGGATACCAGTGTACGTACCTCATCCAATTCGTTTCTACAGATAAAACTGAACACTCGTAAACAATGTGCTTGATACATTGTGAAAAATGAGCGGAACAGTTGATGTGGCACATTTGCCGGAAGAGGCACATCCTGAAGATTAGGAAACTCCAATACAGGAACAGAAGTAGAAGGCAGTTGTCCTTTTGTTGGTGTTGGCCCAGAATATACCTGTACATAAGAATAAAGATAAATGTAACATAGAAATATTCATTAATTTGTACACATGTGTGATTAATTATCTTAATATACAGACTGTATCATAATAGGTGGCATAAACCAACAAGGTTGAATGTGATGACAAATGTTCTGTCTCAAGGGAGGTCTAGATTGCAGATTATATTGCATTCTAAATCCATGATAACCACTCAAAACAACAACAGACATAAATAAGAGAATTGGGGGTGTCTTCGACAATATACTAAAAAATGTTGGGTTTCCAGTGCTGATATTCCATTCCACTCTTCAAGGATCATACAATAGGTTTCTCCACAAGGATTCTGGTGATTTAGACTGCACTATACTTATCGCAGGATGCGGATGAAGGGACAACCAAACACCCAGTCCTGAACCCAGGAAGGAAGTTTTCCAAAACTGAAAAATCCCTGACCCAGGCTGCCAGAGAGGATGGAAGCCAATACTTATGATTCTGCAAATGAGCTGTTTAGGAGAGAATTGCAAATTTGTGATTACTAGTTACAGTCCATCACAGACTTCATTGTTTGTAAAGTCATCCTGCTTACTGTTCTGCACCCCCAAAATAATTATTAGAGGTGGTGAGCACCCTTAATAATATTTATATTCATACTTCCTGGTTCCCACAACTATCCAAACTACTGATACAAAGAGAATGTCTGTGGCATGAGCTCCGACATAGAGGGGCAAAAAGGCCACCCTGCTGTGGTGCAATGTGTTAAGATTTTATTAATCCTCAAAAAAATTTGTGTTGTTAATAATACAATAATTATTGATTAAACCTACTATAAACTATGTTTATATTTATCAATTAATAATGTCATTTCTTGTATTGAAGAAGGATTTCCAGAAGTTCAACTCAGGGTTAGCTTTGCCAACTGAAGAAAACTACATACAGTCAAACCTCTGTATAACAATATTTGTGGGACCTAGCAGATTGTATTGTTATATGAGGGTTATTGCTATATTGAGGGGTTGTAATTTACCACACATTAGAAAGACTTCATGAGGAATACATGTAATGTAGGCCTACAGGGTAATGGAACGCACATGCGAAGAAGTAGAACGCTAATTTTGTTACTTAACTACTGACTTCCGTTGAATTATAACCATAGCTTTGAGTCTAGCCATGTGTCAGAAATTTCAAACTCATTGTGGTGGGAAGAGGGAAGAGAGAAAGACAAGCAAATTTAACACATGGCTAAGGCAAAACTAAAACAGTTACTCCTTACGGTGTTTTAGTTGGTGATGAAGTAACAACCTAACTCACAGTATGTTATTGCTCACATAACAAATGATTTTAGACTCAGTGATCATATTTTCCTCATTAACCTTTCTTCTTTGGAACTTCTAAGAAATGTAACAGATATCAGGCACCCAGAAAACAATATTGGTGGGTGGGAAGGATACTGATCTGATAACAGCTAACATCCATAGGGCTAAGCTACTGGATTTGCAGCCACAATTCAATCTCCAAATATTGTTTCTAAAATAGCTTCATCTTTGTAGTGAGTTACTTGTAACATTATTAAGATACGAAATTTGCCGGGACCAAACAAAAATATTGTTATATGTGGGTTTATCTTTATATTGGTCATCCTTATACAGAGGTTTGACTGTGATACTTCAGTTAGGTTGGTCAACCATAGGAACTGAACTGAAATGTGACACTCAAACTCTTCTACCCGAGCCAACTTGCTCAGTTACTATACAATCATATTTTACAATCATCATAATAAATTATTCTAAACTTAACATACCGGTAGGTTGCAAATTAACAGAAGTCAGACAGAAGCCAAGGCAGCTAAGTTATAGGTAAGGTTAATTTGTATAATGAAGTACTTACCTGTTGATTATTTCCTCTTTTCCCTTGAATGCTAGAAGAGGTAAACAGTCATGAATATTCCTTGAAACAGTATCACATCACGTGCTTTTTTTATACTTCATATTTTATGAATAATAGTTCTCATTAAATTTATTTTATTTTCTAATTTTATTATATATTCTGAAGTTCAAATGTTAGTTCTCATATGGAAGAGGTTTCAGAATTTCTGCTTACTTAAAATTTCATAATTGTGTACCTTACCATACAAAGGGGCTAGCCGCCAAATTAAAAAAAAAAAAAGATATTTTATTATACAATGGTGTTACACGGCATCCTGCATTGCCCTACAAAAGCGTTAAGTGAAATTCATAATAGTATGGGTGCAAAGTTGCTCGAGAGAGAGCACCGCAGGTATGGAAGAATGCTATTTCTTCACAAGGATTGTTGATTATCTCAGAAACTTAATTTTGCCACTTAGCCCCTTTGTAAGGTAAGGTACACAATTATATTTTTCTAATATGATCATAATGTTAAGATTTTAAATAACGTTTGATAAAATAAAAATATTTTCTTGAGCCAAAGAAATCATGTCCAAAATCATCCTAAAAATGATATTAAGACATGAAGAGCAGAAGCTTTTCTAAACACTCAACTACTTACCTAGTGTTTAAACCATTACGACTATATTGCTCTTCATAGTATACAGAGAATGGACGAATTCCTATTCCATAATAGTGGTACGTTGAATAGCCTCTGGTACCAAGCCGTCTGTTTTTCACCATCTTAAATTTCTGCCGAATAATCTGTAAAGAATTTACGGAAAGTATTTATGTTGCAACATAAACTGCCCGCACATAAGACATTCACATACATGCAAAATAAGCAATAATGAATCATTCCTATTCTAGATTAGAGTGGGCCATGTCTGTTACTAATGCCTGTATTTAATGTGCAATGAGCTTTGCATTTTTGCAATAATTCTTTTCCTGAAATATAAATCTTTCAGTATGGAATGGAGAGTAAGTGGAACATCTGATAATGTTAGTGTAAATTTCTGTACGTGATTCAGCTTTATTTTGCTTTTCTCATTATATTTTGTGAAACCTGACACATTTGTATACCTTGGAGATTATTATTATGAGTGTCAATAAAGAAAATGCAACTACATCTTCATCTAATTCCACTGATTTAGTGACATGAAAAATATGCAATTGACAAATGTGGAATCACCATACATATAGCTAGAAGTCACGACATGTCATGTCAAGAGCCGTCTGACACAAATACTGATTTAAACAATGGTGCTGATAATAATTGTGCTAATTCGCAAGGCCTCAAAATATTGTAACTACACAATACGACACTACCATGGCATGGCCCAATGTCCCCATTGTGGTTTCTTTTATTCTAATGCACATGGTGAGAGAATTCATATCAGTAAAGCCCATCCTGACAAACATAATGAAATACTATTATCTCACCATGAGAAAGAGAACAGAAGTTGTGAGATGTCCGGGGAGAATTCTCCTAATATACCTCCTGTCAAAAGTTCTAATAACACTAATAACCAATTTTCTACGGAATATGAAAGAAAAATGATGGAATGGAGGGAAAAATTTGTCACAGAAATAAACGACAAAGATTTTGGAAATAATGTAGAAAATTGGATGTTATTCTTGGGCACAGAAATTGATTTGCTACCAGGGCCTAAACATCCAACTAGAAAATATTTTCAGTTTAGCGTTAAGAATAAGAGTACAGATACTCAAAAGAAATATAAAGAATCTTCAAATCCAGAACATGTAACGAAGCGAGACCAGTTGAAACGTTAAGAAGAATACAACTACAAACTTGCACAATTCCATTACTACAGTCAACAGACAAAGGTTATTAGATTTGGTTTCAAGGTGATTTTGTTTGATAACATGGTGTCAACTTTTGTGATGATATCGTTTTTTACCATCTATGAACTTCAAATAATCTGAAAGTAAATTTACAACTATTTATCACATCACCACTCTTACAGGCAGAGTAAAAGTACACCATATTCAATAACTCTGTCTGTCGAAGCTTGATATATCCATTTCAGACTGTCCCACCAACTAAAATTTCTAACAGATGCAGTCATTATGATACTGGAATCTTTAAACTGCCCAACAATCTCTCAAATGATATGATATATGCAGACACAATGTTCAAGGGCATCGGTCAATTTTGTTCTTCCTGGGAACTGCACCTACAGAACATAAATATGTGTAAGATATTACTCAAGGAAAATATTCCTTTCCTCAATAGCACAAGTCAAATTTCCAAAGGAATATCATCGAGCCTTGAAGCTTTAAACATTCCTGAAGCTAATAACATAAAAAATAGATATGGTCAAATGGGTACATGGAAGATACGGCATCAGCTAAGAGAAAGATCCTGGAGCAAGAAGGAACACAAAGGAAAAAGTGTGCTTCTGTATAAACAATATACCCCAGCCAGTCATTGGATTTGGAAGCACAGAGTCCTCACTTGTAGCAAATGGAGAGATGCAATAAAGATGATGGCAAATATAGCAGCAGTCTATAATGTACCAGGCAGGTCCCAGGGAAATAACCTCAGTCAGCGTTGCCACAGGGAGTTTGAAACCCTTGCATATGTCCTAGGGGCTTGTCCGCATGGTGAACTATTAGAGAATTTATGTCATCACACAGTGTGCTCTCTAACAGCAAAAGCCTGGAGGGAAAAGGGGTACACTGTAGATGAAGAAGTACATGGAGTTTTGAACAATAGTAGCAACTGATGTACAGATATTATAGCCTTCAATCCGCCATCTGCAAAAGGCTATATAATAGATCCTACAATATGGCTCAAAAGCCACGAGACGCAGCCAGAAGAAGTGCATGAGGAAAAACAATTTATATATCAACCAACAATTGAATTTTACAAGAACATGTACCATCTGAAGTCTATTAAGATAACAGGCCTTATGTTTGGAGCAAGGGGGACAATCCCATACATATTTTATGGCGTCTGCAAAAGTTTTGGCCTACACAAAGATATCATGACGGACATAGTCACTGCAACTTTGAACTATGGGAGCCATTTTCGGATGCAATGCTTAAAGGCCATGATTCTTCAGTCTCCTATATGTTTATGTGTTGTTTGAATATATTTGACTGCATGTTAACTTATAGTTTTTCGTTTCAAGATTATTTCTTCATTATGTTTATTTTGGTACTCTTTGTCTCTGGCAGCTTGTTGATCTAGCAAGAAGAATCATTAAATAAATAAAAGCATCACAAGCATCAATTTCTGTACATCATACGATGCAAGTTTAATTAATTAATTAATTATTAATAATAATAATAATAGCAATAATTTTAATAATAATAATAAGAAGAAGAAGTAGAAAAAGAAGAAGAAAAACGATAATAATAACAATAATAATAATAATCATAATCATAATAATAATTAGAATAATAACAACAATAACAACATTAACAACAATAATAGTAATAGCAATAATCATAATAATAACAATAACAACAATAATATTTGCAATAAGAACAAGAACAACATCAACAGCAATAATAATAATAATAATAATAATAATAATAATAATAATAATAATAATAATAATAATCCTTTATTCCATGTATGGATACAAGATCCATGGCTTCGTCATGTTTTGAAGCACTCGCACAACACCCACATCACATCACATACATACAGGTCTGTATAAATACATAGTCATAACTAGGGCTCGAACTTTTAGGCGCTTATAAAACGAAAATATTTATTTTTTATGTGGTTAAAAAGTCGAAAATATGTTTAAAAAAATATGAAAATATGTTTAAAAAATACGAAAATATTTTTATTTATTTATTTAACTAATATTTACAAAAGTACTCATCTAGTCATTCTAGTCAGCAAGTGTAGAACTGTTGCAGTGAACGACAAATGTAGATCTTAAGTTGTGCATCTTAAAGCTGTGATGATTTTCACGGAACAGAGACTTGTATCTTGAAAATGTACGTTCAACATCGCAGGATGTTAATCTTGCATATTTGTAACACGCAATGTCACCGACACTCAAAATGTTCCATCTGCTCCAAGTTCTCTACACTGTTACCCATTAAAATATCTGAAATCTTGCGCAACACTTGTAACCCTTCATTTGTATTTAGGCATGACAGGAATTTTTCTTTAGTTTTGTTTGCTTTTGAACCACTGATTTTGTTATGTTTGTTTTCAATGTGTTTGATTTCTTTTATTGATTCTGTCAACAATTGTTTTGTTGTTTCCAACTTAGTAATGCAGTGTGAGAGGAAACAGAAATTTGCACTAATAAAGGCCAAATCAGCCCTGATTTATTGTCTGACTCAACATAACAACGCAACACATTGAAAATATGGCGCAATTTTACAAAAACAGTCAAAATATTCATTTCTAAACATGATATATGGTAAAATATGTAAAAAAAAAATTAAGTTATCAAAAATATTTATTCAAATAAGAAATATCGAAAATATTTTTTTTTATGTGATATGCAACTCAGTATTTTGAATCCAAAGGCCCCAAATGGAACTTTGACAAAGTCCAGAAATCATAAGTAATAGCAAAAAAAATATGTATTTTCCTAAAAGTCCGAGCCCTTGTCATAACATTGAATGCTTGAAATTTAAGTTTCATAATATTTGAAGAAAGAAAGGAAGAAAGAGTAAATTTTAATTATTATAGCCTAGTAAAGAAGACACAAATAAGGATACTGACTAGAATTGCATGACATTTAAGAAGTCTTGTACATTGTAAAACATTATATATTTTAGTAAAAGAGAATTAACACTTTTTTTTAAGTAGGCCTATGTACTTCTCAATTTCTAAGGTTATTTGGTATTTTATTATACATAACAAGACCTACATGGTAAGCTCCTGGTAGTTCTATGGCAATCTAAGTGTATATTATTTAATGTTCTTGTCTGATAATGATGTAGTAACTGCATTTTGAAGCAGTTCAAAAACATAATAAATACTGAATCTTTTGAGACTGTACTGTTCACATATACAACTGTACAGATTTAGTTAACTTTGAATGTTTGGTGTGCACACTTTCAGAGTTGCTCATACCGATATCCACTTTAAGATTATTTTTTCTAGGTCAGGAACAAAAATATTGAGTTCTGCTTATTATGCTATAGTAACTAGCAGAGCTCAAATTCCGTTTTCTTCTTGATTACCAGCAGCGATGGCTGCTCCTACACCAATATCTGCAATAGTTCATTCTCCTTTCTGGTTATGGCTGGTGTATATTTATTGATTCGTTTTAGTGTTAGGTATCATGTGGTCAAACCACTAAACTACTCAGAAACCTAGCTTCAGCAGACCAATAACTCCTCTAGACCCCTACAGACCTCGCTTCATAAGTTAAATCATTAATAGCAACACGAACATGCATCTAACTTTGATGCTGATTCTAGTGGGAAGTATTTAATCAATACAAAGACATCTAAGGAATTCAGTTTATAACAATTTTCCAATGAAATGATTTATACTATAATCTAGAGAATAACTTGGATATGAGAAGAGAATACATTTCTTACTAGCCCAATCTCAAAGTCCTTATTTTATATAAAATATTATTCTATGATCCATGTTTATTCGACTCTTTCTTGTGTAGATGGACGCTACGACAGCTCAATAATGAACGATATGTTAATTTCAACATCTGAATATTAGTCTTGTTTAAATGATGAATTATTATAAGTATACTGATAAAAATTATCTTGTATCTCTAAGACTCACACTATGTTTTTGTTTTTTAGTTCATTATTTATTTCATAACTTTTGTTATTATTATTGTTATTGTTATTGTTACCCTATGCCAGTACTGCTGGTCTACAGGATTGCTAAATAAATAAAAATAAATAAATGATTTTACTGTTTTTATTTAAAAAAGTGTGCCTATATAAATGTGATAAAAATGTTATTAAAAAGTGTTTGTAATCCATATTATATAAATGTATCAGTAAAACATTAACTATTAAGTACATAAATCTTACTAAAAATGTTAATAAAAAGTGTGGTAGTACAGTGCATGCTGCTTATCATGATCAATTCGGGATGCAGATATTCTGATAATATTAACTGATTGATAACAGTAGCCAAAATAAGTAATTGAAGGTTATTTGTTCACTAATGCACCATAAAACAGAATTAAAAGCTATTCATTCAGACGTAGTCGTGAATCATTAAACCAGTTGTATAGCAGTATTAAACTGCAAGCAACTATTTGTACAATCATTAAAAAAGTTTGCAATCAGTTCTGTTTTCCTTACTAGCCCTTTAACGAATATTTTATAATCATGATGTTTTGGGAATCTACTGACCTGTAGTGAACACTGTCTGTTCAAGTCTCTTGATTTTACACTTGCCATCACTGCATGTCAACACTGTGATCTTAACAAATGAAAAACTGCAGCTAATCTGAGGAGTGAAACATGTTTTATTGCTTAAAAGAGAAAGTAGGGAATACTGCCTCCTCAAACAGGTCATCCTGTAAGGTGGGAACAGGACAGTACTTGGAATTAAAGCCGCAAAAAGGAAAATGTCATAACATAAACCTAATCTTTGATCACAATAAGAAGCATTTTTTCAATGTGTCATTAATAATCTGTAAGGGAATTCATAAAAGTGATAACATTACCTGACAGATAACATTATCCACAATTACATTAAGCGAGATTCACTGTACATAAATGTCATGAAAATCTCAAGAAAAATTATGCCTATTAAGTATTGTGATGTAATAGAAAATGCCAAATAAAAAGTATATAAATGTCATTAAAATATCAATAAAAAGTCACAAATGTCATAAAACCTATTAAGGTGAAGGTAAAGCTATGGAGATGAGTTTTTAAAAACTTCCATAATTTGATAATTGATTTTGAGTATAGCACAACTCCAATTTCGATGTAATGCTCTTCAGAGTGTATACATACTTTATTGTTTTAACATATATTTTTATTTTTTATTTTTCCATCTTCAATTTGATTGCAAAAACTAAAAACAACCTTCTCCTGAAATATTTATGTTTTGGGAGATGTTGAGTTCTGTCAAAACGGTCCTCAGTTGTTCACGTGCCAACAACAACAGATGTTTAAACATGATTATCAAGCCGTACTTTACTTCGACCACAAAATCTTTTGTAAAGTCTAAAGTTATGCAAGAAGTTGTCAAAGAGTGATTCACATGGTTTGTCCCTTGTCATTCAAATTACTGTATCAAAGATAGTCAAGTTCTTTGATTAAAGAAATGTTATGGAAGAACTTTGACAATTTAATAACAACCTCATACAAAAACTTGTTTTATCAGATAATCTCTATCTAGAAACCTTGAACATATAATTAGAAAATAAATAGGAGAATACTACTAAATGTTTACATACAAGTCTGAACAGATGCCACAAATTGAAAACTTCAGAAAAAATTAATTTAGAATAACAGTATTTTGCAAATCCAAGAACTGAAAAAATCACACAAATCTCTTAAAAAGACTCGAACTGGAAAAATGTCTTCTTCTTTCATACCACACTGTGTTTAAGAAAGTAAATATATTTATCCTACCTTACCAAAGCTTGCTGGGTTTACAGGTATCATGGCATTTTTCTGGCAAAAATCACAATAATGCTTGTAGATAACATTTCGAGGGATGCACACTCCTTCAGCGAACTCATAGTTCTCTGACAGCCAGTTGAGAGTGAGAGGTGTGGAGTGAGGCATAACTTTATTCTCACTAGGCCTTCCCGTTATGTGATAGTTCTCTTGCCTTCCCATTTGCTCTGTGAATAACGCAGTACAATGTATCAACACAGACAACCACCTCTTGCTAAGACACTCTTCCTTATTCCTTATTACTAGGGGGCGGATTTCTATGACTTCTCATATTTTTCCCCTTTGCATTATTTCAGGTTTCCGACTAATTTAAACCTGATTCCAAGCATCCTGGTGAAAATGGAACGCCTTTTATTGTGCATATAACTGCATATTTAGGAAATTTTCAACTATTCTAGCATATTTAGTATGAATATGCATATTTAGGTCATATTTTTGGCATATTTGTGTGCATAGTAAAGAAATTTTGAAGTTTAATATCATATTTTATAAATTTTGCATTATAATGATACTTTTTGAGAATTTACAGATATTTTAAATAATTAACACTATATTTTAATAAAATGTATTGTAATGAAACTTTAAAAAATATACACAATGTGTAAGTGGTAAAGTCATATTTTAAATTTGATTGGTCATATTTCAATGATTTTTAGGTCATAAATGCATGCATATATCCTATTTTTTAGCTCATAGAAATCCGCCCCCTACTTATTACTTTAAAAGATGATGAAGATTATTTAATGTCTGTGTTAATCAATGGGTCTATATTTAGTATAGGTCACAACAAACTCTACAGGGGTTCGAGCCTTGTACCAGTAGCCTATAATAGATACGAATATCCTACCTTGTGTATGCAGCAAGGAGTTCTCCCTCTCTTGAGTCCCTTCCAGATGAATATCCTCTACAACTGCGCCTGACACTGATCCCAAGTCTCCAAGTTGGCAACTCAGCACGTTGTCCCCACGTGTCCATTGCTCTGCACCCAATATTAAAATTAGCAAGTCTATACAAATTGTACCCAGTCATGCTGCCATGCACATGCTGATAACGCATTGCAACTATGCATTTCGCAGATGAATGGTGATGTGCCTTTATTATTATTATTATTATTATTATTATTATTATTATTATTATTATTATTATTATTGGTATTGTTATTGTTGTTAATATTATTGTTGTTGTCATTGTTGTTGTTGTCATTGTTGTTGTCGTTGTTATTGCCATCGTTATTGTCTTCGTTATTGTCAATGTTATTGTTGTCATTATTCTCATCATTATTGTCATTATCATTATCACTATCGATATCGTTATCGTTGTCATTGTTCTTATCATTATTATTATTAATAATGATAGTTTTGATGATTATTATACTTACTTACTTACTCAAAGACAATAGACAATTCCAAAGCAAGTTAAATTAATATTACCTATTTTATGCACGACCGCCGGCGTGGTCTAGTGGTTAGCGTCGCTGACTACGGATCCGTCGGCCCGGGTTCGATTCCCGGTACCTCCTCTGATTTTTCTGAGGTAGGGAGGTCTGGTAGGGGTGTACTCAGCCTCGTGATTCAAATGGAGGAGCTACTTGATAGAGAAGTACCGGCTCCGGTCATGGAAACCACCATTAACGGCCGTGGGTGTCGGCATGCTGACCACATGCCCCCCAATCCTGCCATCTGCCTATAGGTAGATGACGCAGCGGTCGGGTGGTAGGCCTTGTCCCTTCGAGGATGTCGCGCCACGGAGTTTAGTTTAGTTTATTTTATGGATACCGAAGGTTCATTGCCGCGATTACCTGAGCCCGCCATTCAACCTTACTCTGTGCTAACTCAATCGAACTATACCTCACAAATATATCCTAATATTGTTCTCCCACCTGCGTACTGCGTCTTGGTTTTCCAAGTGGTCTTTTCCCGTCGGGTATCCCCATGTCCTTCCTCTCCCATGCGCGCAACATGTCCCGCCCATTCCATCCTCCGTGATTTAATTACCCTTACTATATCCGGTGAAGAGTACAGGTTATGGAGCTCGTCGTTATGCAGTTTTCTCCAGTCCCCAGATCTCTTTTAGATCCAAATATTTTTCTAAGCACCCTGTTTCGAACACTTGATAAGGTCACGATCCTGGTAACCAGATAAACACCAGTATCATGACGTGCTAAATAAATTTAAACATTATTCAAAGTAAATTACATTAATGAAAAACAATAGTCAGATTACAAATATCACATGGCTGAAATATTATATTAAAAGGTTACAAGTATAAAATATTTTAAAGTTAATAGTAGCTGGGAATGGAAATAAAATTTTAAACTTTAAAATACTAAATGTCTCAGACAGAATTCCATGTATTTTGCAAGCAAAATCCACTTTCTGTATTCATTCACCCCAGGGAACTGTAGACAGCTTTTGTTACTAAAAGCAGGGCCCTATTGAACTAAAAATGTATGAAAGAGTGTAATACGCACTGAATAGCTGAGTTCCACGAAAGATTACGGGGAAACTAACTTTGTATAGCTGTAAGCAGAATTGACTAGCTATACGGAGAAGAGTAGAAAAACCTAGCTCCAAGCAGCTTCACTGCTATAGCATCAGACGCGTGGAACTCAATATCCAATGAAAAACAATCTGACAACTGAAAATGCTGTAAAATGTAGTAACATAAGTTTTTATTCGTTGTGTATGAAAAGTGGGGAATGATGGCTGGATAGAATGATGAAAAGCTTTGTAACGACACTTCCTGGCTAGTCGTCATAGACTACAGGAGTACTTCGATATTTCTGCCGGACCACACGGTTATCGTGGGGTCCTATTTTCTAATTAATATTTATATAGGGAAGCAAAGGGCTTCTCCTATATTCTAATAAGATATCAAGTGATCTGGGATTGATCCCCGTCACTATTAGTATTTTTCCAAGTATTATCTTTGACTACGTAGGAACTTGCGGTAAGGCTGCAGTATAGCCTATACCACTTTGTAGAGTCAGTGAACACATGTAAGTACCAGTGGTCGACGGATTTTATAGACATTCTCCAGTATTAAGCAGAGGACACGAACGTCATATAAAAACATTCTATATTGAGGCTAGATTATTCTATCCCCCCTGAAATTCACACTTCATCTCCATAATTCTGCAACTGACTTGAGTGATTTTTGGTATAAATAAATAATACTCTTACCAGTCAACTTTGGGGTCATCATTGAACAAGCATAGTATTAAGAACCCTTACGTAATCAATTTACCCAACCAGCACCTGTAGATAAGAAGAACCCCTGGTGCATACGCTGAGCAGTCGTGGCCGGTTCCTGTAAATCTTCTAGACAAGGTAGGAGCTGATATAAAAAGTGGTAACCCAACTAGAGGGGATAAGACCCGCTTCATAGTGGTGCCGCAACGTAAGGGGCTCGAAAAACGCGAGATTCAGATAGTGTTATAGTGCTGAAAATCATCCCAAACCCCCCTTTGAACAGTCAAAATAGGGAAGAAAGAATAGGAGCGGGCAGAGAAAGAAGAGAGAAGAGAGAATAGGAACGAGCATAGGAAGCGAGAAAGAAGATAGAATTCTTTGTAAAATTTAGTTGTAAAAGGGTATATATGTGCTTGCTAATTGTAAGAGTGCCATTTATGTCTGAGTGTTGTTATTATATGTACATGAAGGTAAGTGTGCATGGCTTTAATACCAGTGTTTATTCAGTGCAGTGAAAATAATTAGGCCAATGATAGGAATGATAACTTTACGCAGTGGTAAAACTACTACTCACGAAATGGAAGAAGTAGAATCACAGAGCGGGCAGGATTTACTTTCAAATGACGACATGGAACAAATAATAAATGCAGAAACTAGGGAAATAGAACAGAATAGTGGTGAAATAAGTATGGAAAATACTCAGGTTAGCAATGATTTTGAGGGGCCATCAGCTCAAGAAGCTAATGAAAATGTAGGGCAGACAGAGACCAATCAGGTAGCCGATAAAATGTAGGAACTGTAGGGAATAATCAGGTAATGAGAGGTGAAGACGTGCATTCAATATTAATGATGGTCATGCAACAGATGAAAGAGGAAAATGGAAATTAATGAAAGAAATTTCAAATGATAATAGGGTAGAAAATCAGAAAAATGCGAAGGAAAATAGGGAATTGATAGCAGAGAATAAGAAGGAAAATAGGGAATTGATAGCAGAGAATAATAAGGAAAATAGGGAGTTGATAACAGAAGAAAGTAGGAAACTAGCAAATGAAATCAAACGAAACTCAAGTGAAATTAAGCAATCTGTAGGTCAAATTGCCGAAAAGTTACAGCATAATAATGAAAGAATTGATAAGTTGACTGAGGAAAGTAAAATAAATAATGCTAAAGTAAATGAGAGGGTGAATAAAGTAGAAAGCGAACTTGATATTCATAAGAAAGATGTAGAAAGTAAATTTTTGAATCAAGATAGGGAAGTAGGACAAAAACTTACCAGAACTATGAATTCAATTGATAAGAAAATTGTAGATAATTATTGCTTAGTACAGAAGGAAATCAAAGAAAAAAATAAGAGTATGGAGGAATACTTAGTAAGGGCATTTTCTGATGATTTAGGGGAGTTGAGTAACAGGGTTCAAGGCCAGGTTAAGGAAATAGAAGTCAAATTAAACCAGGAACTTAATAAGGTTGTAAATGTGCAAAATACTATAACAAAAGAAATGACCAATGTTGTAGAGAAAATAGATAAGGTTAGTAGTGACACTTCTTTGAGGCGAAGCGATGCTAATTTCAGAGAGACGTGTTCTCCAACGGTAAATCTGTTAAATGCGGCAACTTTGCCAATAAATGAACTAAATAACGGAGAGCAACGAACTCCCAGTATTAGCAACGATTCTGAAACAATGCGAAGCGATGTCTGTCTCAGTAACCATACTGTTAACCCCGTGGTGCATCAGAGTAATATGCCGTTAAATCAAATCCTTGGATTAGAGTGGGCTTTGTCCCGCTATAACGATGAAAATCTATCAAATCCACATCTCTTTATATCTGATATGGAAACCTATTTTAAGTTGAAAAACATACCAGAAGAATATAAAATGATCGTTATTCAAAAAGGGTTAATTGGGCGGTGCAAAGATTGGTGCCAGTTTGTACTAGAGGAAGGAATAGGCTATGCTGAGTTTAAAAAGCGATTCATGGAACGATATTGGGGTGCAAGTAGGCAGAGTAAGGCCAGGACAGAATTATACTCTGGGAGGTACAACGATAAGGGCGACATGACAATGACAGAGTACCTAATGCGCTTAATAAAAATCGCTAAGTCACTAGAGGGGCCATTAGATGAAAAAGGAGTCATCCAATTAGCTATGAAGCACTTTAGTTCCGATATTCATAACCATTTTGTTGTAGCTAAACCAAATACTTATGCCGAAATGCTGAATTTATTAACAGAATTTGAAGAAGGGAGTCGGTGTGATAGGAGATATGGAAATACCGAAAGAAATAATCCAGGGAATCGAAGCCAGGACCAGCAAAATAATGGGACAAATTATTATGGAAACAGTAGGAATAATTCTAATCAGACTGGGAATACAGCAAGGTATAACCAAGGCCAGGTTGACAATACGGATAATAGAGCTGGGAATAGTAATTATTCTAATGGCAGAAATGGCCCGAATAATAACAGTAATAATTTTTCAAATGGTAGGAATGACCAGAGAAATAATAATAATAATTTTAGAGGTCAACAGCAGAGTCAGACTTCACGTAATAATGATAGCGGTAGGAACGGAACACGCCCCCAGCAAATGTCAGTGAACCACATATCGTTCTCGGAAACTGACCCCAGTAATACAGAAAGGAATGTAAGAAATGGCCAGCTGATCGAAGGAAGATATATACGGTTCCCACCGAGCGAAGATTGTGATCAGGGACACGTGGCAGAAACACGCCAGTCAGTAAACCCCGAGGCTTGTGAATTCCGTACTAATCAAAGTGACATAACTAGGGAAGGGAGTAACGGAACTCCAGGTGGATCTTTAAACTAATTAAATGTCTCAGACAGAATTCCATGTATTTTGCAAGCAAAATCCACTTTCTGTATTCATTCACCCCAGGGAACTGTAGACAGCTTTTGTTACTAAAAGCAGGGCCCTATTGAACTAAAAATGTATGAAAGAGTGTAATACGCACTGAATAGCTGAGTTCCACGAAAGATTACGGGGAAACTAACTTTGTATAGCTGTAAGCAGAATTGACTAGCTATACGGAGAAGAGTAGAAAAACCTAGCTCCAAGCAGCTTCACTGCTATAGCATCAGACGCGTGGAACTCAATATCCAATGAAAAACAATCTGACAACTGAAAATGCTGTAAAATCTAGTAACATAAGTTTTTATTCGTTGTGTATGAAAAGTGGGGAATGATGGCTGGATAGAATGATGAAAAGCTTTGTAACGACACTTCCTGGCTAGTCGTCATAGACTACAGGAGTACTTCGATATTTCTGCCGGACCACACGGTTATCGTGGGGTCCTATTTTCTAATTAATATTTATATAGGGAAGCAAAGGGCTTCTCCTATATTCTAATAAGATATCAAGTGATCTGGGATTGATCCCCGTCACTATTAGTATTTTTCCAAGTATTATCTTTGACTACGTAGGAACTTGCGGTAAGGCTGCAGTATAGCCTATACCACTTTGTAGAGTCAGTGAACACATGTAAGTACCAGTGGTCGACGGATTTTATAGACATTCTCCAGTATTAAGCAGAGGACACGAACGTCATATAAAAACATTCTATATTGAGGCTAGATTATTCTATCCCCCCTGAAATTCACACTTCATCTCCATAATTCTGCAACTGACTTGAGTGATTTTTGGTATAAATAAATAATACTCTTACCAGTCAACTTTGGGGTCATCATTGAACAAGCATAGTATTAAGAACCCTTAAGTAATCAATTTACCCAACCAGCACCTGTAGATAAGAAGAACCCCTGGTGCATACGCTGAGCAGTCGTGGCCGGTTCCTGAAAATCTTCTAGACAAGGTAGGAGCTGATATAAAAAGTGGTAACCCAACTAGAGGGGATAAGACCCGCTTCACACTCAGATTACGTTCTTCCCGAAGAGTAAGCGACCTTGTCTCACATCCATATAACACAACCGGCAGGATAATACAGAGTTTTAATTTTAGATTTCTGGACAGGAGACGAGAAGATTAGAGTTTCTGAACTGCATAAAAGCAAGCATTTCCTGATTTTGGTCGACATTTAACTTCTACCTTGATATTATTTGTATCTGTAATTATTGCTCCCAGATATTTGAATTTTTCCACTTGTTCGAACGATTTACCGGCTATTCTAATATTTTGTAACGCATTATCTTGACGTTTCATGACCATATACTTAGTTTTTTCTGTAGTGATTTCCAATCTAAGATTCCTGCATGCATCGAAAAGACTTTCTGCATTTCTCTCGATTGTGTTTACGTCATCGCCCAGCAGACAGACGTCATCTGCATAAGCTAAAATGGGTGATTGTCATTTAATTCTAGGCCTACCTTGTTTTCCTGAACTTTCCTAATGACATTCCAAAGCGAATTTGATTATTTTATTATTATTATTATTATTAGTAGTAGTAGTAGTAGTAGTAGTAGTAGTAGTATTGTTGTTATTGTTGTTATTGGACTTGTTGTAGTTGTTCTTTGGATATATAGTTATTTTAGGATGGAGGTTTACTGCCTATGGCCGGTGTACCGGGATTTTGTCTCGCGGGAGTTATTTTACATGGCTGTAAATCTCCAGACATGGACCTTTCATAGTTACGCACACAGAAATGCCATCGACCTGGGCCGGGATTAAACCCAAGACCTTCAGCACAAAAAGCATTGCACTACAGAGGCCGACTATCATTATTCTTATTATTAAGTGCCAGTATGGTACTTTATGAGATTGTGTGTGGGGGACGAAAAATGTCTGTCCGTCTGTCCATAAGTCCGTCCGTCTGTCTGTCTGTCCGTGTGTCTGTACGCGCCATAACTCAAATACGCTTTATCGGATTTTCATGAAACTTGGTATAGGGCCTAAGCATTTATAACGTCCATGGCAAGAAGCCTGTTAATTTTGGACCTAATCGGTTGACCGGTACCAGAGTAACGACTACTTAAGTCATATGTTTTTTTCATTTTTGTCTCCCGGTATAATTTGACAGTTAACACTATTCCTTCACGTATGCTTATCAAACGACACCTTCAAAGTGACTGAGTTGGCCAAATGGTAACGCCTTAGACTCGTAATCTGGAGGTCCCCGGAATCAAACCCCGGAGCCGGCCGATTTGACATGGATATTTTTTATTTTATTTTTTATTTTTATGTGAGTTCGCGATTGTCAAGGTATCACAAATCTGTAGTTCTGCTGACACTGGTCGATTTTAATCTGATTAGAAAAACTTATTTTCTGCATATCATAATTGCAATTATAATTGATTCAACAAAAACATACTGGCACTTTGTTATATCGTTTGCCTGATTTTATTATTATTTCTGTAATAATATTATTATTCTATTACTTGGAACAGTAATAATAGTAATGATTAGGGTTAGGATTTTTAGGTGCGCACCTTTTCTCGTAGGGTAAATTAAAGCTCTTCGGAAAGATACCACAGTATGAGATTTTATCTATAGTCGAGAATGGAGACATTTTTGTAGCACCTTTTTTCCCTTTTTTGGTACCTTTTACCCCTTTTTTCTCAACAGTGCCCATAATCCCCTTTCTTCCCCTTTTTCATATACTGTAGCTTATCAATATTCTTCTAGAGTGCATTTTATCATTATAAAGCGTTATGAATGACTTGTGAGTTTCATTCCATTTTACTTCCAGTAAAAGCGGGACTGAAAGCACACCTGCAACAACAGAAAATGATACGTGTGTGCGTGCAAACCCTCTTTCTCTCACTTTGCCGAAACAAATAGCTCCCTACAATGGAAATGCATATTTCATTCCATCAACAATAATATTGTGTGTGCGCGCAAATCCTCTTTCACTTTGCAGAAACAAATAGCTTGCTACAATGGAAATGCGTATTTCATTCCACCAAATTATAATTTATTATAAAAAAAATATTGTGTATACGCAAATCCTCTTTCTCTCACTTCCATCTTCTTGACTTCACCAGTCAGTAGTCTGTTGATCGTGAGTGCAAATCTGTGATTAAATGAGTGTATTTTTGCCATGCCTAAGGTGTCCAGAGCCTGGTTATTTTCTCTGTCTCAGGAATTCAAACAAGATTCCGTAGAAACAGATGGAACTGTAATACGGTGTAGCATTTGCGATTCAGGAATTTTTTTAGATGAAAAACACCAGCGAGACCGCATCAAACAACACATTTCCACTTCTAAGCATCAAAAGAACAAGACACTTCAAGCAAATAAATCACGACAACCTTTATTACGGAATGCGATTGAACAGTGTTCATCGAAAACTCAAAATTTGAAGAAATTCAACATTGATTTATGTGCTGCTCTTACACAAGCGGGAATTCCACTCAATAAGGTAAACCATCCGACTTTCAAAGGATTCCTTGAAAAATACACAAAGATGTCAGTGCCTGATGAGAGTACTATAAGAAGAAACTACATGGAGCCTGTTTACCAAGAAACCATAAAAACCATCAAGGAGAAAGTGACTGTGATGTGGGAATCATATTGGATGAAACTACAGACTCAATGGAACGATATGTTTTGAACATTTTAGTTTTTCCCCTATCAGGGGAGAACGTTAAGCCCATGTTGTTTAAAATGTACGAACTGGAGAAAGCCAACGCCAGTACAGTAATGCAATCAATCATGGACTTCTGTCAAAACCTGTGGCCAAGTGGCATCGCATTTGAAAAACTTCTTCTGGTGGTTACAGACCAGGCTCCATACATGGTTTCAGCAATTAACCAATTAAAACCTTTGTTCCCTAAGTTAAAGCATGTGACATGCCTAGTCCATGCCCTTCACAGGGTTTGTGAATCCATAAGGAGTGAATACGACATTGCAAATGAATACATCTCTGCCCAGAAGAAGATTCTACAGAAAGCTCCGAGTCGTGTTGTTGCCTACAAGGAAATCACTGGCCTCCCCCTTCCAAAATTCCCGGTCATTACTCGCTGGGGATCATGGATTCAGTGTGCTGTTATGTTGTGTGAGAATTTTGACAAGATTAAGGATTTTGTGCTTTCATTGGATCCAGCAGACGCAGGTGCGATTTCCAAGGCCCAACAACTTCTGCTACCGGAAAAAATACAGAATTTGGAGACAGAACTATTTTGTGTCCATGGTTACAAGTACTTGACTGCAGCTATCAAACAATTGGAAGAACAAGGTCTCGAAAAGGAAAAACAATGGGATATTTTCACTTCAGTGAGGGACCAGTTAGAGGGCTTTGCTAAAGACAAACTTGAGTCTAGTCTTCAGAAAAATCCGGATGTTGAGGAATTTGCCACATGTGTAGAGTTGCCATTCCGAGTGAATACAAAGTTTGCCCCACTGGTTTCTGTGGATGTCGAAAGAAGCTTTAGCATGTACAAAGACATTCTATGTCCTAATAGAAACAGGCTTATTTTTAAAAATGTAGAGATGCTCAATGTCTTGAAGTACAACAGCTTCCTGTATTTTACTATTTCTGGTGAGTGATGATTTGATGTGTTTTTTCGCAACTCAATAACTGTTAATAGAAGATAGATTTTTTTTAATTACTTGAGTAAAATAGCACCTTTTTGTCCCCCTTTTTACCTTATTTTAGCACCTTTTCCCTTCCTTTTTTCATATAAAATTTGCACCTAAAAATCCTAACCCTGGTAATGATGGTAGCAGTGTCAGTAATAGCGGCAGCGGCAGCAATAGTAGAAACTTAGTAGTAATTTTGGAAGTTTACCGAGCAAAGAGGTCCTGTTTTAACTCGACTTTTCTGCATTTCGTCTGTAAATTTGTGTGTTTTGCTGTTACGCCTTGTTCGATTTCCTTCCAATTTGGAATGAATGTTCCTTAAAGTCATTAAAAATTACGAATGCGTAAGGATTCTTATTTTTTATTCCGTTTTAAGATGGTGCTGTTTTAATCATTCAGTTTCATGTAATTTTTTATTTGTTTATTTTTACGTCCGGCGAGATCAATATACATTGATATGGGACATGTCAATATTGTATGTAATATGGTTAAGTGAGATAAATGCTAAGCGATACAGTGTAGATCTAACTAAGTAATCAACATAATACATGACATAAAATGTAGAGCATTAGGTATTTAATTGATGAGCCTTTGATGGAGTTGTGTGTGTATAGCTTAGTGACTAACACAGACATGATTGCAGTATTCCTCAATACTATAAAAACATGCATTATTAAAAAACTTTTTAGTGATCTTTTTGTTTCTTTCTTTCTTTATATTAATTTTACCTCTCCCTTTTAGGATTTAAGCTACCCAAGCCGCCCGGGCCTTACAGGGTCGCGACCTGTCGGGAGAGGGATTGGATCACATACATACTTTTTTGACCTGGGAGGGCCTCCCCAGATGAGTGATCAGCCAAATGTCGGGGCCACCTCCAAAACATGAACACATAGGACGAGACACACCATTCACACACACACACACACTCACACACTCCAAACAAGGCGAGGATGGGATGAAGTTGATAATGACTGCCAGATGATATCTGGGGACCACAAGGGCCTAAAGTTACCCGACCTCAGAAAAAAACCCCACCTAGGTAACTTGTCCCGACCAGGAATCGAACACGGGCCCGCTGCATGAGAGGAGCGAACGCATCCCCTACGAACTTTTAGTGATCTCTTAAATTTATTTGCACAATGTATAATGGTGAGGTAGTTTGTTGAACAGGTTAATTCCAATATATTTTACTCCTTTCTGGAATAAGGATGTATAATGTTCCCCTTCAAAGTTTCTAGCCAAATGTTCATGTTATAAGATTTGAGACTACTTTTACTGGTAGAGTGTAAGATTTTGTACAACTTTGTTCTAGTACATTTTTGACATAACTCTAATGGTTTACCGGCATTTCGTCTTTTGTAAATTTGTTTACTACATAGTCATGACCAAACGCGATGTTCGATTTTCTTCCAGTTTTGAATTAATGTTCCTTTGATGCACTGAAAACGTTTTATGTATAAGGATTTTTATTTTTTAAATCTATTTAAAGATGGGGTCGTTTTAACTGATGAAGAGCAGACCTTAGATTTCTGCTAGGTCTACTGTTGACCGAACTACTCTGTAGTAGTAGTAATGAAAATGATGCTTTCAAAATCAACATGTGAGACAATAATAGACTATTCTGGACACAGGATCTAGTTTTAGTTCGTTCATTCATTTATGGTACTTCTGCCTTACGGCAGATCTACACTCCCATGTAAAATTCAATTTTCCAGCTCATTCTATTTTCTGCTGCATCCTTTAACTCTCCAAAATTTCTTTTCTTCTTGATGTCATCCAATATCTCAATTCTTCTTCTTCCCAGTCTTCTCTTTCCTTCTATTTTTCTTCTGTGGCATCTAGCAGGAGTCATAATGTGTCCCATCCAGTTGGCTTTACTCACTCTTAAATCTTTTCTTCCACTCTTCTTAAAACCTCTTCATTTGTGATAATATCCGTCCATCGAATCCTCTCCATCCTCCTCCAACACCACATCTCAAAGCTCTCCAGATATTTCTTTTCCCTTTTGATGAGTGTCCATGTTTCGGCTCCAAAGCTACACTCCAAACGGAGCATCTCATCAGTTTTTTTCTAGTGTTAGTAATACAAAATATACCCTCAAGTGCGAGCACCCACAGAGTTGATGGTTGAAGCACTGCACTACAAACCGGAAGACTGCGGATTCTATCCTCGGTGAAGTCACTGCGGTTTTTTAACTGGCCTAATACTACTTTGGTACTATTTGCCTATGGTCGATTCAACTTCTGGAAGAAATATGTATCAGAAACAGTCGACCTATATTGAAAATACTAAACTCCGTGACGCTATATCCCTGAAGAGACTGGGCCTACCAGCCGGCCGCTGCGTCGTCTACCACAGAAGGATGCCGGGATGGGGGCATGTGGTCATAATGCCGACACCCACGGTCGTTAATGGCCGTGACCGGAGCCGCTACTTCTCTATCAAGTAGCTCCCCATTTTGTATCACGAGGCTGAGTGCACCCCGTAACAGACCTCCCTACCTCAAAAAATCCGAGGTCCCGGGGATCGAACCCTGGCCGACTGATCTGGAGCCAGCGACGTTAACCACGAGACCACGCGATCGTTAAGTTATATTACAAAGTCTAAAAGTAAACCAAATTGTACCCTCTTTACAAACCCTTAATGCCCTGAAGGTGAGCCTCTTGCATGTTTAGACAATTGCATATGAAATAGCCCACTGTGGCTTAAACAATCCGCCGTCTCTCCGTTTACTGTGAAGGTTGAGAATCCGAATAAAGGGTAGTAGCAGCTCTGGAAGGCTACACTGAGGTGAGATTTTGTTTCTACTGGTAAAATAGAAAATATGTTATGATTGTGTGAAAATCCCCTCTGCCAACTTTTATGCAGTAATATCCCTCCAATCAGTTGTTTCGTACGATATTTTGCAATGTCTTCGCACTTTGAGGGAGCTTTCTTTGCATACTGCTCATATTTACAAATTGGTCCAGGAAACAAGAAGGGAGGGAAATAGTCTAGGCTGAATTTGAAGGAAGTGCAAGAAGAAAGAAAGCAACAAAAACGGTGCTGGATTTTTTTTAAATGTGAGATTGAAATGCATAGGTACGAGGGGTATTCCGAAAGTAAGTTTCGTCAATGTATGGCAGGAGCGGCGTGTTCACCAGGGGAACCAAACAAACGCCAGACGAATCCTCACCCGTGGCTGGTTCCACGACGGAAGTGGCGTCAGCGGAGGAGGCATGACGCAGGCCCACTGCGCCGTAGAAGAGCGAGTCGCAGCAGCCTGGCGTGCCCGCGGGTATTAGTGTACCGCTCACGATGGCACGAGAGATTTGGCGCCACTGCCATGTACCGCTATCTCCCCTCTTTCAAACGAGCCATTGCTGCAGCCGCTGAACCTTCTATTGTCCGAGATAGAGCTGTTTGAAATTGATCTCCCGATTTCCGTCCCCGCAAAGTGCGGCCTCCACAAACCCATCTCGCACAAACCTTATGGAACATCAATTTGTCACTCAAAATGGTCTGTATGGAACCTTTAGTAATGTCAGGAAGCTGAGGTGGAGCAGGCTGTGCGCCAATTCCTTGCATCGCAGGGCACCGAGTTTTACCACAGTGGGTTCTTCAAACTGATCGCACGCTACGACAAATGTCTCAATGTCGCTGGCGACTATGTCGAAAAATAGTGCACGGTGTATAGTTCATGCTGCCATGCTGTATTGCTTTTGGGTCAATAAAGTGTCCGTGTGACAAACTGACGAAACTTACTTTCGGAATACCCCTCGTATATTGGCTTTTTTCAATTGCCAAATAACGGGGTGCACTCAGCCTCGTGATTAAAATTGAGGAGCTACTTGAAAGAGAAGTAGCTGCTCCGGACATTGAAACCACCATTAACGGCCATGGGTGTCGGCATGCTGGCCACATGCCCCCCAATCCTGCCATCTGCCTATGGGAGATGGCGCAGCGGTCGGGTGGCAGGCCTTATCCCTTCAGCGATGTAGCAACGCGGAGTTTAGTTTAGTTACATTGCAAATTGAATCAAAGAAGCAGAAAATTGTGTTTAAAGTAATAAAACAATACATTTCCACTCAATAGAATTCTCAGTCATAAGGGAGTCATTATTATGTGTGGTATTTCCAAGATAGGCCTACATTGCCTTCGACCGTGTAACATTAGGTATGCAGTGAGTGATAAATTTACTCCACAAACGGATTATTAAGATCTACCTTAATAAAGTTATTCACTACCCAGCAATCTTGAGTTCGCTGAAGTCAATATATTGAAGGTTCGGGAAGTCTGCTATATTACTGAAGTGTTTTATATAACAAAAAGACAAGTAATTTTAAATCATTTATACATAATTCTTGCACCTTTCACTCAATTGAATGAGGAAGTTTCACAACTGTTTGATTTAGATGCACTAATTTGTGTGCAAAAGAAAAATGTAGGTGTATTCTTATCTTAAATATCAAAATACCATTCAGTTTGAACACAGCATTATAAATCATTTAATTTATAAGAATGTCATTGTATAACTTAATTATTATATATTGTTTGTTTGAGGGAAACCACAATATTATGGAAAACTTTTAAGGAAAAGGAAGAGTTAATAATTTTATTTATTTCTTTTTCACTTGGCTAAAATTTAAGCAACCTAAATGTTGATCAGATGCGTCTATCTTGAATGTGCCATTATAACTAATGTATAAAAGTTCGTGCTCTTCTTTCCTTACTAATTTTTTATTATTTGTGTGAGCTTTCTTTTTCAGAGGATGTGACAGAATAATGAAAATTATTAGTTTTGTGATGAAACTTCTTAAAATTGTACAATTGTTTGTATCTATCATACTAGCAATACTCCTATTATTGTTCATATAATTGCGTATTGTTATTGTTGTTTTATTACTATATTCTTTTGGGTTTTCTGTCTTTAGGTTACCAGACTACAGAAAATCATTTCTTGTGATATTTTCTCTCTAGATAAAAGGGTATTTTGAAGAGATATTATGATGCAATATGGCGGATAATCGAAGAATATGGAGGTGTTATACAGGTTGGGGTGGACATACAATCAACTGCATTGGCTTATAATAGTTGCCTAGCAACTAGTGGTTACGCCGTACCCTATGATGGTTGTCGTGTGATCGATACTTCTGTCCCCATCCAGGGTCGCAAGATACTGCCAAGAAAACGCCCTCTTTCTGCATTTCGTAGAAATTGTCGAGTATTTCCATTCATCTCTTCCAAGAGATGAAAATGAAATATCTTGTTTCCTGGATACGCATTTTAATATAAGCTACAGTGAAGCTCACTAAAAAAAACCTTTATGCACTTGTTATTTTTATTCTGTTTCTTTTAGTTTCCTCTACAGGCTTTCGATGCTATTTCAGTACAAATGTTTACTTGATCGACTCTGGATATTATCGGCCCTATGAACCAGTCAGCCTTACCAGTACTGTTAAATGTGGGCTAAATATTAATACTCTTTTAAGCGATGTCGGTTTACTTGCTTTCTGCAAAGTAATCGTCAGTGAGATGACCGGGACCGAACCCTAAACATTCAGGCTTGTGACGCAGTCCTCACTCAAATTATGTTTCAAGATATGTAGGTTAAATTTATTAAAGACATTATTCTACAATAATATTCTACATTGTTGCAATTTAAGCAATAATCATGTCTAATCCTAAAACAGTAGTCCAAGAAGCCTTTTGCGTTGAGAAGACATATTTACAATTTAAGAGTTTTGTTAAGATAGGTCACTATTTACAATGTATTACACCTGTGCAAACTCCATCAATGCTTTCAATAATTTTAGGAGGCCATCAACAGCAATATTAGCTTTCATGCCTTCTAATCTTGTTGGAATTTGCTGGTACACTACCTTTGTAGAAGTTCTCAGAAAAAAAATATAACAGTGTGGATCATGCGACTGCAACAAAAATATGGAAGCCTCCCTTCATATAGTACACTTATTCTACGTTCATTTCTGTTCATACGAAGAAGCTGTTGCAATAAAAGCATTAAAGGTATTTAAGAAGTGGTTAAATTTGTTTTTTTTTTTCATTATACCTCACTCACATTCTTGGGTACTTTATTTCTTAAGTACCACTGGCTATATGACGGTGTTCAGTGATTATGAATAAAGTGGATGACAGTGAGATATTTCAAATTAATTTTGCCATAGAAATTCATCGACTTTGTTTAAACGGTCGAGTGAAAAACTTCACGAAAAGTTCTAGCTCTTTTTTCTAGACAATTATGTTATAAGGTAAGTTACCACCAGGATCATTTGACTCGATATTTAGAACTTTGGCAGTTCTCACGAGATTGAACGTATAAGTATAAATATAGCCCTTATATGTCCCCTCGGGGAACGGCCTCTTCCTTTGAGGGAAGGTGGCTTGGTAAGGCAATCCCGGTTAGCCATGCCGGGAAAGATCCCCCTATGAGCGATTGTGCTCCTATTTGTGGTGTCTTTTTGCTTTGGTTGGCCCTTGGCTGCCTGTTGTCCATCTGTTATGTGTTTGTTCTGCATTTCTTTAATCACTGATGGTTTGGGCTGCTTCTTTTGTACACTGCTTCCATTTCTCCCTCCCTCTGGCCACCGTTGTTCATCGATTCCCGAAGGTCTTCCTGAGTTCATCGGCCCATCGAGTCTTTTGGCGTTCCACATACCTTTGACCGCATCTTGGGTCCCAGATTGTAGCCCTGTGCCCCCATATATTGGGATTGAGTCGCATGATGTGGCCCGCCCAACTCCATTTCTGGATCGTGCTGGTGATTACTGCATCCGTTATTTTCGTTTTCTTCCTTATGGTCTCATTCCGCATTCTTTCTCGCCATGTGACTCCCAGCATCTAACTTCATTTTTCGTAAAACTCCTTGGCAGTGCCAGGTATCAAATACCTGTTCTCCAGATCCATTGTCAGCAACTGACTATGAAGGCAGTCATAGAGAGACAAATTATTCTTTTTCTGACGACGCGCAACGTTTGTTTTTTTACAGATCTTCAGACCCAAGTTGAAATCTGGCAATTCCTCGGATTTTTCTGGGTAGAGAGTTCTGCAACACGATCCATTTATCCTCCTGAAGACTACTGAAAAGCTACTTAATAAAGAAGTAACGAATACGGCCAAGAAAGCCATCAGTATCGACTGTGGGAGTGTACATACTGAACACATGACATCCCATCCTGCTAGCTAACGATGAATTAAAAAGCCAAAGGTAGGATGGTAGGCCCTGTTTCTTCATGGGTTGTGGGTCAAGAGTAGATAGTAGTGGAAATTAGTTTCTCTAACGGGATATATAAAAAGAACTGTGTGGCTAGTATTTACCAAGTAAATTAGTCTAAAAGATTGAGGTGAATAAATGATTATTACCTAGCATTTTTTTAAATTACGTTCTTTGGATATCTTCTGGATTATTTAACTTCCACCCTTCTGTATATTCCCAAAGTGAGTAATAAAATTACAATACTTAATTAAAGCCTACTCGTGGAAATAGAGAAGTAAATATGTTTAAAGAGATGCGTGACTAATATGTAATATCACGTCAAATTCTGCAGCGAAATAGTATTCTACAGCACACAGGGTAAACCGTATAGTCGAGGGCACTCACATAGTGAATGGGCACAGTAAAAGTTAATTTATTTTAATAAGACCTGGAAAATTACTATACGGCAGTTTTTTATTTCCTGGGATTGGCAGCATTGTTATTCATTTACACTAGAAGATCACGTGAGCATGTTTCTTTGTTGCTAGGTGCAATGACTCTTTTTCACTTGATTCTTGTCGATTTCATAGCGAAAGAATGTTCAGTTTATCAGGTTTCTGCGTAATATTCTTGGTAGTTTTCTTGTTAAACAACTGTTGGTTCTTGTTCTGAATATATTTGAATAATTTAAAGCAGGCGTGCCAAATACGCGGTCAGCGAGCCATATTTGGCCCTTACCAAGCACATCTTCGGCCCTCACAAAGGATACGATCTAAATTCGTTTCAGTCTTTTAACTGGCGATATTGGGATACCTGTATTTTTTTTAAATACCTCCCTGAACAGTTTAAAAATTTCAGAAAGTCTGCCACAAGGATTATGGCAATGTTCGGTTCTACCTATGTGTGTGAACAGTTATTTTCCTTCGTGAAATCAACAAATCTTTTCAGAGATCACGACTAAGAATAGTCGTGAATAATGTTCAATGCATTTGTTAGCCTACCTTCATGTCTACGTTACCGTTTTGAATTTAGTTTTTTATTGACTATTCCATTCATACGCGCGTGTTTGACATTTTCCAATAACGTTTAGCAATTCCTCGGACAGAGACCAATCACGATCGTTTATCTTATAAAATGCTTGCTATTAATATGAGGATGCAATTTTATCTGAAAAAAACGTCAGCTCGTTACTGGAAATGTAGAAAAGTTTGTTGACTGAAAGTAGTGAATATTACGAATTGCACCTAATCTGTAAAGAAAATGATAAAATCCAAAGGTGCCCCTAACTGTATTATAAACTGTCCAAGTTTAGTTTCCAGAGCCAATACTATGTTTTTGTTGGTTCTAGATTTAAATAATATTTATTCAATTATGATTGGTTGTTTTAATTGTAATTATGTGACATCTGAAAGGGCTGTTTTCAGTCTTCCTACTAGAAAAAATCCAATTCAGTATTTGAATACATGTCTGATTTAAAAAAAAAAACAAAACAATGTGGTTGAGTGTGTTTTAAAGTGCTCACAACTGTGCTGCTTACCCTACCCACAGTTAAGAAAAGCAAGAAAGTAATGTAAAAACTGTTATCCTTCTTTTTCAGTGCTTTATAAGAACCTGCAATAAATTGTGTAACATAATTCAATCGTACTGGGATTCTTCAAGCTACAGAAGGTTTCTTCACGCGATCACTTCAATATCTTTCAGGCGGAATATTACGCCATTAATTTTGTATGAGGGGAACCCACTGTTTTTTCGGATAAAGGCGAATATTTTGACGTCAATATGTTACGGCAAGAAAATTGGGACACGAAAGCGACAAAATCTAAAAAAAAAAAAAAAAAAAAAAAAAAAAATTAAAGGCTTGTATCGTAAAAATAACAATATTTTAACAGGCCATAACAATGAGGACCTAGACTGCTCGCCCATTTCTGGATATCATTATAGATACCTTGTCATCCCATGATATTTTTTTAAATATTTGTCTTCCCCCTTCATCAGGGTTGTCGGTTTCTATATTTTTATCTGGTTTATAAGACTTATATTTTAGTTTCGAATTGGACGTCATTTCAAAAGAATTAAATTGTTTTTATATTAAGGTTATATTACATTATATATTACAATGTGAAGAAGATAAAAAGTAATAATAGATAACAATAATTAAAAGAAATACATTTCGTCAAGAGCTGAAGACAGAGGAAAGGTTCCCATGACACTAGTATCATTATAGTAGGCCTATATGGATAGCCCAATATGTCTAGATAACCTAGAAAATTTAAAATACAAATACTTACAAACATGTTATGCAATAATAATTTGCATTCAATTGACATTTTAGCAGTATCACATTCCTAATCAAGAAACATCCGAACCTTGAAATAATTTATTTCTACCTTCATTGTCATATGGAATAAAAAGATCTTCCTCTAAAGTAGCTTGAATGAAAGCTTTAAGGCATTCATCGTTCACAGAAATACGTGATACACATTATACACAGCAGGGTATGCGGTCACTCCAACTCTCTCGTTTCACGGCACACGCTTAATAATATCCATTCATTCATTGACTGATGAAAGGTAAGTCATTGTTCTAGAAAGGGAAACCCAACTGTGCAAAACAAAACGGAGTCGTGTGGAGTGACGAGTTGCCCCGGGGAGCATTCTAGGGTTAAAATGGCTTCATATTAACGTTTCTTGAGGACTAATCTTTATAAAGAAACAAGCAGGTGTCGCGGCTTCGCCTGCGATTATTTACTCATCCGTTATCTGCAGGGGCGTATCCAAGATTTATTTTCGGGAGGGAGTGTGATAAACAGGGCCCGGATTCTAATGACATGTCATCTTTTTATTGATGGTGCATCGACATTGGCAACTTCTGGATATATCCTAATTATGGCCTCTAGATTATAGAAATGCATTTTTATTAGGTCATTTTTTGTCATTTTATGCAATTTTATATTTTTTAGGGCATTTATTTCAATTTTAGGTCATTATTTAGTCATTTTCGTGTCATTTGCTTCTTTATTTAGTCATTTTCATGTAAGTTATTTACATTGAGTGTATTAACTTTTTTTTCGTCGCTAGCGGTGCTGTCTTTGAGGTGTTGTTTGTTTAATGCAAGAAGGAAAAATTCGGCGTTAAAGTGTTGACATATCTCAGTCGGAAGTGAGAATCAAAGAAACGCCAAAATTTTGTATTATATTATTTGTTATTAGTAGGGGGCGGATTTCTATCACTTGTCATATTTTTCCCTTTTGCATTATTTCAGGTTTCCGACTAATTTAAACCCGATTCCAAGCATCCTGGTGAAAATGGAACGGCTTTTATTGTGCATATAACTGAATATTGTAACTATTGTAGCATATTTAGCGTGAATATGCATATTTAGGTCATATTTTTGGCATATTTGTGTGCATATCAAAGAAATTTTGAAGTTTCATATCATATTTTGTAAATTTTGCATTATAATGATACTTTTTGAGAATTTACAGATATTTTAAATAATTAACACTATATTTTATAAAAGTATTGTAATGAAACTTAAACAAATGTATACAATGTGTAAGTGGTAAAGTCATATTTTAAATTTTATTGGTCATATTTTAATGTTTTTTTAGGTCATAAATGCATGCGTATATCCTACTTTTTAGGTCATAGAAATCCGCCCCCTAGATTGACTTGGCACCAGAGTCTGCCACCTGCTTGGATTTGAGTGTGCAAACTACTGTTTATCCTCAATAAACAACAATATAATCCGGCAGACCACAAAAGGATGTGCCGAATTTTGACTCACCAGTTCCTCAGTCCCAGTATAAATTTCCGTGAGAAAAGAACATTCACAACATTACAGTAATTTACAGTTTTTACAATTATGTACAAACTAGTCTATAACTTTGTGTGTACAATAATAATTTTTTATAAATAAAATATCAGTTTTTAGGGCATTTTTTATAATTACTAAGTAATTTTCTTAAAAATTTGGGGTCATTTTATAGGTCATTTTTCAAACAATTTTAGGTCATCAGAATCCGGGCCCTGGTGATAAACATAACACTATTATCACTATGATCTAAATACGCCTAAAAATGACCTATAAATGACCTTAAAATTATGAAAATATGACATGAAAAATTGAAAATATGACTTAATATTTCTAAATACATATCTAAAAAAGGAAATATTAGTTTGCATTCAGTTTGGATCAGTAGAATTTTAATGAATAATAATATACAAAGGAAAATATTTAAGTACGTTATATAACTATTTTAATATCATGTTTTCTATTAGGGCTATTATTGTTGTGTTTACTATTTTAATGAATGCCTTATAGCTAAGGAATTACGAAGATTGCTTTGTCTACAACGTTGGAAAAGTTCATTCTTAAGAAAAAATAGAGGAAACTGCAACGGAAGAATGAAAATTTCCTAAAACATGACTGGTAGGGAATAAAATGCTGAAAAATGCTGAAAATATGAGTAAGATAATTTTGTTCGTTTTGAGCCAAGACGAATTTATATTACATCCTGCATTGTCTGTAATGTCTCAGAAAAAAATGACATTTCATCAACTCCCGAACCCTAATTATCATATAATTATACTGAATATAATTAGAATTACGCCTTTTATCTCCTATGACTCAAGATGTGTCTATTATCTGAGAAATTAAAGTGCCCTTATGGGCAACCTATTTAGCATGACTTAACGTTTCGGGGGGGCTGTAGCTCCCTCAGTCCCCCTCTGAATACGCCCCTGGTTATCTGGGACTTCTAGGAGGCTTAGTTGCGAATGGGGACAGGCCTGGATAATCTGGATTTAATTATGGTATGACCAAACAGCAAAAATAATGCAATGAATGTTACAGCAATGAAGTAAATAAATTTACATTATCACATTTCCGATCTACAGTGAAAGCCGCTTAATGTAATCGCGGATAATGTTATCAATCGGGCAATGTTATTTTTATCAAGTCCCGTACGAATTAATACCAATACATTGAAAAAATGCTGTTTATTCTGATCAAAAGTTCAGTTTATGTTATCACATTTTCCTTTTTTGCGACTTTATTTCCAAGTACTGTACGTCATTCAAAATTTCGTTTTTAAGGGTTTCGTTTCTAACTCAGCTGTAAGTATAGCAGTGCTGTTCCCAGCTCACAGGATGACCAGTTCGAGGGGTGGAATTACCTAACTTTCTCTTTTATGGAATAAAACATGTTTCACCCCTCAGTTAAACTGCAGCTTTTTATTTATGACGTTAACAGTGTTGAAATGCAGTGATGGCTCGAATAGACAGGTGTTAGATGTTTTGCTACGCGTGTCACAGATCAGTCACAGATCAGTATAGACTTCCAAAAACACTCGTAATTCGTAATTGAATAAAGGAATGTAAAAACAATTAAACGCTTTGCTATTGGTTGAAAATAGTTGCTTGCAGAATATTACTGTATCTTGGGTGGTTCAATGGATCACAGTTACGTATTATTTTAGAAATAAAAAGCTTTTAGTTCTCTTTTGTAGTGTATTATCTTATACATGCAACTAATTCTTTCGGGCACTGTTACCAATTGTTTAATTATATCAGATTAGATGCATCCCGAAGTGATCACAATAAGCGGCGTGCACTGTATTTCCTTAATACAATCCATACGGAAGTTTACGATGGAACAAACTATACATATTCAGACTTGAAAAGGTTGAAACGAAGTCATTAAATTGAATATTATGAGTCAGGAAGCATTTCCCCTCATCTTGTGCACCTGTGATTCACCTGTGAGTCACCTGCTGCTTACTCATCGGATGCTGGATGCTGGGATCCTCATGTTATCAGTGGCGGCTAGAGAGCGGAATAATTTTTATTAACTAGGTAAATGCCAAACAGAATTTTCACGTGTCATATAAGGAGGTATCGTACTCGCCTCTGGATTCGAAATTTCTTGGTTCAAACTCGGTCGAACGTAAAAATTCTGGGTTCAAAGTCCTCCGAGAGGAAATATAAACAGTGGTTCTCAATTTCGTACTAGGGTCACCATCCGTCCGGGTTTTCTCCGGACAGCCCGGGAATACAGAAATTTGACCAGAGTTCAAAACCAGGCATAATATGTCCGGGAATCTGATTTATTTTTCCTCATGACATTTGGGTATGAGCTATTTACTACTACCTTGAGATGTATTTCACAATAGCAATTTACGATTTATATATTTCAAAATAATGTACCGGTAGTTAGATTTTACATTTGAATTCTTGCCTAATCTGTTAAATATACGTTTTCTACTCTTGTGAGTAGGTCAATGCATTTAGCCTACACAACGGATGTTTTCGATAATGGGAATGTTTGGACTGATAATCGTAATAGGCTTGATGTAAATGCGGTTATAACGGAAATTCAAAGTCAACTTGTATGTAACTATTATTTATGGGGAAACTTGAAAAATAAAGTGTATAGGTCAATTTCCCATACATTAGAATAACTTAAAGAGAAATTAACTCCATCTCGGAAGCTGAACTTATGTGCGTGAAAGAAAATTTCCTGAAAAGATGCCAGTGTTGTATGGTTGCAAGAGGAGGACATTTCCAACATCTCTTGTGATGAGGTACGTGGTTATTTTGATTGTAATTCCAAATGCAAATGTGATAACCTGAACCATTACACCGTTAGCGGGTTTATTTGCGTAGATATTTCACCCGATCGCTCGGGAGTTAGAGCAGGGGCTCCGCGACGCAGAAACCCGCAGTTTTCATTTGTTTGGTCCCATGAAGAAATTCCTGGCCAGTAAACGCTTTGCGTCAGATGCAGAAGTGAAAATAGGATGGCTATACTCGAACCGAACGGACTTCAATGAACAAGATATTTTGAAACTGGTCACACGATGGGAGAAATGTGTTGAGAAACTCGGCGACTATATAGAAAAATAGATAAAAAAAGATGTCCCTTCATGTGTACATTTGTTTGTAATTGTATCTTCAAACTTTTAGTAAAGAAAATTATTGTGCGTTACTTTTCGATCCACCCTCGTACTATTGTAGAGAAACTGTGCACTTTTAACTGCTCTTGAGTGACTAAATTTTAAATATTGTAAAAAATTGCAAATATGTGGAATTTTCATGGCATGAAGAAACTTCCAATATAAATTCTTGGTTGAGCCGTCACTGCCTTCCGCGGAGGTGCTACAGCAACCCTAGCTAATAATTGCGACTAGCAGGTATGGGAGATGTAGCACCCTCACTTCTGCTCCCCTTCTCACAGTTGCATGGTTAAGTATCTGTGTGCTCTGTTGAATATCATACATCAGGAAGCCAAGTTCGTATACGTCTCCCTCTTCAGTATTCATTCTGTATACATGTATTGCAATATGCCGCAAACAGAAAAGGCGGCACTATTGGAGCTTTACCAACCACGAACTATTCACGTTGTGAATAAAGCAATAAAAGCAACAATACGGGGGTTGAATTTCTAATAGTAGCAACACATGTGTAGCATCTTAATAATAACAGAAATTTTAGGTATACCACTTTTCCCTGAACCCGTGTCGTAGATTTACAGAACTCCAAGCCTAAATTAGAGCCTCTGGACAAACTTTCTCGGCCCTTTAACGTCCAAGTAATACCTTAGTTTCCGGAGGGGGGTTGAGAGGCGATGGGCTTACCACCTGTCCCTCGGCCCTCTCTCGGAAAATAAGCGTAACAAAATTCACATAGGTAACAGAAACCTCCACCCTGAGGCCCTTCGCCCCATCATAGGGGATATAGGAAACCAGATATTTTCCCCTGATAGTGATTGGATTTCCAATATATCTCAGCACAAAATGTATTTTCCCTAACACCATAAAAGCCTCAACAGTGGTAGAAACAGATGAGTCAATAAAATAAGTCGTCTCCCTACACAGCGGAGTGAAAATAGAACTATGTGATAATGTGAACAAAAATTCAAAACTCAGAAGAGGATGGTTAACCCAGAATTTTTTTATAACTCTCCTATAGCCTACTATAAGAAGCATTAGCAACATTGGTGAAGTTCTACTGATTTACCTTTGCTTACAACTGTTGAAACTCGCATATAAAATTTGGACATTTCTTTCATTGCCTTAGTTTTACCTCTCTCTTTTAGGGACATTTATGCAAGTCATGGCGCCCGAGCCTGGCCATTTAATCATTAAATAACACAGGTCAACAATGAATTTTCGCCAATGGAACTAAATGTGCAGTGAGGTCGAGATTGACGTGCTAATTTAAAATCTGTTTTCACTCTTTCCCTAACACATATGATTATTTTTTTATTTATCCGTTATCTATTTATTATCCGCTCTGTTTTGGTGATTATTAGGGCAAAGCATTTGATGATTTTGCATATTTTTTATATGAAGGTTAAAAGATAGCTCGAATGGACATAAATGTGTATCATGAAATAATTTATTAAATAAGGGCAATTTGTTTTTTGCATTTTTCAGCTTTATTTTTCATTTTCAAAAGATAGGTAATTTCTTGGAAATTTTTAGGTCATTTTCGGCATTTTAGGTCATGTTTCAGTGGAGGTAGAGAGGAGCTTTTCCATGTACTTTCAGACAACAGGCAATCGTTTATATCTGAGAATCTCCGCCAAGTTTTCATGGTTCATTTTAATTCAATTTATTGTAAACACCACAGCAGTTTGTCTTGTAGCAATAAAGATTTTTTCTTTTCTTTTAAATGGCACATATTTGCTAGGGGAAATTTGATGGGCATGCCAGTTCATAAAGAATTTTCTTTTTTGCTAAGTGGTATAAATTGACTTATTTTTTCGTAACAAAATAAGTGTGTTTTATATTGTAAATTCATACATAACGCACTGTCATCCATTAAATTGCTTTTATCAACTCTTTATATTAAAAAAAAAACTAATTATCAATAATAATGGTAAATTTATTGATCATTTTTATTGGGATTTTGGGTCATTTTAGGTCGTAAATGCATTTTTTATTTTGAATTTTTTCACTATTTTATTGTTAGTAAAATTCCTTGCCCTAGCGATTATCCTCAAACGGACATTTTTAAATAGCACTGAATCGTCACGCCCCCTTTTAGCTGTTAATCAATTTAAAAAATTGCTTAAATGCGGACATTACCTTAGCATATACTTTTATATGTACTGACTGAAACATGCAAAAAATGTTATCTTGAAACAAAAAACAAGATTTTCCCTAGCTTTGCGTCTTCCTGGCCAGATGACGCCTGCGACTTACGACTAGAAAACCCGCATAGCACACTTGTAAGCGTAAAGCGATAGGTGAAATCGTGCATGTCATGGGGAATCGAGAACGCCTGTAACTTAAATTTATTTCTATCAAGTTAATGCATTAGCCTATGTGTTATTTAAAATCTATAGGTGATATAAAAAAAAGAATGGTATGTCCATAATCTACATGAAAAGTTTGTCTAGAAAAGTATAATTTTATCTCTTAGTTTCATTTTGTAGACCAGTGAAATTTAACCACCCTTTTGCACAAGGCGTATGGGCGCAGATTTTTTATATTCAGGGTTAGGATTTCTATGTAAATACATATTTATTTTTAAATTAGCTAATTTAAAATTTAGATAGCGACATTTAGAATGGTGTAAGACAAATTTGATTTTCCAAATGTGTCCATATTTCAAGGTATAGAAGATATATTTCAAGGTATATATATTTTTTTAAATTTTAGAAAAACTCGCATACCATCACATAATTGAACGTTTTATTTTAAATGTGTTACATGTATTATAGTTTCAAAGTTATAGTCAGATAATCGTTTAAATTTTATTTCAGTGTCATCTGTATTTCAAAGTTGAATTCTTGAAATTCTATGAAATTTTGAAAACGAGATGTAGATCTGGATTTACTTCTGGAGATATTGCAAGGTTTAGAATGGTCCCTGTTACTTCTTGTGATGTTGGACGGAGTTTTACTGAGTACATTTTTTTTTCAGAGATATTAGACGTAGTTTCTGTTTTTTGCTTTGTAAATATGTGATATTGTTTGTTGTAGGTTAGTTAGGTCCATTTTGCATTTTTATTTTATGTATATTTATTCCTTTTAAGTTTTTGTAATTGTTCTACATTTTTGTACTTGTAAATATGTAAAATTATTTGTATAAGTTAGATTTGTACTTTGACAATTCTGATGTCCGAGGATACAATGTGCCCTCTTGACTGAAAGATGCAATAAAGAACTGAACTGAACTGAACCTACTGCTTCAAAATAGACAATTCTTATTAAAATAGTATATATGTAAGTAAGTTAAACTTTTGTTTTGTGACTCTCCTTTAAATTGTTGTTTAACATATAATCTATTATTTTCTGTGACTTTCATGTTTAAGCAATAAATATTTTATTGTACTCGTTGTATGACTATGCAACGTTGATAATATAAGTTGTTCTTCATATCATTTTGCACCATCTTAGAAACATTAGTCCATATTTTGAGAATTTTTAGCTCATATGTATGTACATATTTAGCCATTTTTTATTACATATAAATCCTAACCCTGAGTTCGCTTTGCTCTTTTCATAAGCATAATCATATATTCATAAATGTCATTATAGTCTTGTTTCATAATGTTCTATTAGACCAAAGGCATGTCACAAGCACTGCCTTTTGTCACAACATTAACATCGAATCCTGGATTTATGAAGAATTAGGCTTAATTACGAATTATTTAAAATTAGTTGACACCTAATATTAAATAAGTTAAAGAATAATACACTATGTAGATACAGTTATAAATACAATACATTAAGGTAATAGGAATTGGATGAACAGCCTGGTTATTAGAAACGAGGGATGGTAAAGGATATAGAATGTCTTGGTTAATACTTCCTTAAGGAGTTGAATGGCCGAGAAATTAAGAGAAAAGGAAGCAGCATCTAAGAATGAAGCTTAAAAAGCAGAAATCAATGCATTAAATAATGATTCCGGCATTATTAATAAACAATAAGGTGTGATGAAAATATATTAGTAAGAGTTTATTCAATAATATATTAGGTTAATTCATTACTATATATTTTACTAAGGATCACTTAAATATTAATAATTTTGACTACAACAATTGATGCTACACGCACTATTACTCAGAAATTATGTGCAATGAAGTTTTTGACTAAGTGGTAGCCTAGACTTCACGGAGATGTGTGGCTGACGGTGAGAAGTGAAGACAAAAGGATGCGGCATCTAAGAACGTAGTTAAAAGCCGTATGGAGCTCTTTATACAGAATTAAACTCAAAACTCATTACTCAAAAACTGTACGAAAGCAGAGCTATAAGATTCATATATTGTTTTATGTAAAATGTGATCTTTATCCACGTGTTATGATGTCAATTACGGAGACCAATTATTCTACTGACATTTCCTTCGTCGGTTTCAAACGTAGAACCCACTGATTATTCTACTTCTTGGTTATATTAATATATAAATTCAGGTCTGTAAGGATTAATGTTTGAGATTTACTTGGAAATTAAGTGTATGAGAACTGAATTTACCTGAGAAAGCTGTACGAATGGACCTATACACGTGGACATTTCAGTTTACCAGATCGGGGTAGGATTGTTAACAATGAATGGAAAGGAAGCCATAGCATTTGTGCATGAACTTCAATAGGTAATAAATTAATAATTATCTAATGTGACATCTCACTCGTGTATCTGGTTGTAACAAAAATAACTGTGAAAAGTATTCAAACTGAGCGACGGGGGGGGGGGGGATCATGGTGCAAGTTGCGCCATTGGGAAAACATTTTTGGGGGATAATATAAAATGTGGGGGAATAAAAGAATATTGAAGTTTCGTTGTGCGTTTCGAAATATTTGAGCTTGTAAAGGATGCTGAATGTTAATTTTTGACTCAAATCTGATGCCAAAGAAAGATGTTAGGATCAATGGATTAAGAAAGGTTTTATTAGTTCTTACAGGTGTTTACTAAATACATCAGGTTTTGCAAACCTAATAACGGTATATACTAGTGTGATCGTGCGAAAATTTCGCATATTCAACCTTACTTTAACCCCCAAAAATGATTTAGTATTTTCTCAACTAATACAAAACCTACAACAATAAGAAAGGTTCAGTGGAAAGGATTTTTTGCCGACTTCTGACATAGCACTTCCTTAGATTACGTTAAAACACATTGTTTGTTTAAAATTTTCGTATTATAATTTATTTTGCCAACATCCCTTTTTCTCAACTAATTCAAAGGCTACCGTGAAGAATAAAGTGTCAGTGGATAGTATTTTTTACTCACTACTGAAATGACATATTCGCTGTCCATCATTTGTACAAACTTCGGCTTGCCTGAGGCTTACACAATTGAATACGCATTTTTCGCAATTATCTTCTCTCAGTTGGCTGTATCAACTACAAAGACCGGTAGTTTAGGCAAGTGAAGTCATATTGTCGACATTTTAGAAATTTAATTCCAAGTGTTCTCAGACGTGTTTCCACAATTAATAATTAAACCATGGCTTCAATACTTCATAGTAAGGTGTGTGTAAAATATAGGCCTAGTATACTCATCTTCCTCACATATTGCGTCCAGCATAAGCTTACATTACCACAAACGTCAATAGGCCTAAAGGTTCGAGATTAAATTTAAAAAAAATAGTGTTTATGTGAGTGCCTGTTTTCAAGATTTAGTGTGTTTTTTCTTGCATATTTTGAAGTATTTTGGTGCATAACTTCCGGTCTCTGGTCATAGCAGTCCTTGTTCTCTGGAATATTCTTACAAGGAAAATGGGTTATTAAATTCTGTCTATAGTACAGCCTCTAGAATGCATTATTTCCGCTATAGACAGCAAGCTGCGGTACATTAATTATTTTATGTATGAATTATAAAATGAGATAAATAATTCCTTTGTTCTGACATTCTAAATAAATTCATGAGCTTCCTACGAGAAAATATTTTACAGCACGCCGAAAGGAACAGATGTCAATTAGTCATGTGGTTTTTACTTTGGCACCAGTTCTAAAACGCCATCAACGCAGTTAGGCCTACAAAATAAAGTACCGGTAACGTAAACGTTTAATACACTATAGAACAGGGGTGGCCAAATACCTGATTTTTTGGAGTCGCAATCTAAGGGACGAACTTTAAAAAGAGCCGCACTTTATTTATACTAAAATAGAACCTAATAGCATTTTAGTTTAGGCCTATAAATCTATTTGGCTGTAAACCATTAAAGGCCGCCGGCGTGGTCTTGTGGTTAGCGTCCCTGACTACAGATCCGTGCGGCCCGGGTTCGAACCCCGGTACCTAATTGGATTTTTCTGAGTTATTTAGGTCTGGAACGGGGTGCATTCAGCCTCGTGAATCAAATAGAGAAGATACTTGATACAGAAGTAGCGGCTCCGGCTATGGAAACCATAGGCGTAACCAGGCCGACCATATGGGGGGGGTTATAACATCCGCTGGGTCTGGGGTATTCCATACCCCCAGGGAGAGGGGGTCCGGGGGTCCTCCTCCGGAAAATTTTTAAAATTAAAATGCAAAATAACGAGTTTTAAGCTTCCGGGGGTCCCCCGGAAAAGTTTAAAAAGTAAGACGCAAAATAACGAGTTTTAAGCTTCCGGGGGTCCCCCGGAACATTTTAGAAATTAAGACGCAAAATAACGAGTTTTAAGCTTCCCACGCTTTATACTTGTACTAAGTAATTTATGGGCAGACTTAAAAAAATTATACAATTTTCCTTTTTTTAATCAATGGGGGGGGGGGTTCAAACCCCCAAACCCCCCCCCCTCGGTACGCCTATGATGGAAACCACCATTAACGGCCGTGGGTGTCGGCATTCGGCATGCTGACCACATGCCCCCCAATCCTACCATCTGCCTATGGGAGATGACGCAGCGGTCGGGTGGTAGGCCTTGTCCGTTCAAGGATGTAGCGCCACGGAGTTTTCTTTTTTAAGTACACCATTATAGATTGATTTGGTACATCGCTTCACGTGTTTACGGTAGGCTACGCCTATTACAGAAAGCCCACACTATTCACACTTTTTCGGGTATCATTTGAGATGTTGGCTGGTTGAAATCTTGGAGGTGACTAGTTAAGGCAGTTCGGACAATTTCACCTAAGTGTTAATCACTTAAATCAGCTACATGCTTAGATTTGATTAATTTAGGTATGAATACAGTGACTCACAAACAGGCCCCCAACGAAGTCGAGGTGAAGTGGGTTTTCATTACAGGGGCCCGACCACACACACACGGCAATAAACAATTTCTAAGGAATATTATCTATTCTATGGGACCTGGAGGTTCATTGCCGCGCTTTCATGGACTCGCCATTCAACCCTATTCTGTGCTGACTCCATCCACCCATCCCTCGCAAATCCTACTACCCTTAAATCTATCCTAATATTGTACTCCGACCTACATTTAGGTCTTCCAAGTAGTCTCTACCCTTCGTGCCTCCCAGTCAATATTTTTTAGATATATTTTCCTCCCCATGCGCGCAACATGTCCAGCTCATTTCATCCCGACTATATACATACGTAGGTCTATATAAAGTATACTTAATACTTTTATGCATTAACGGTCTACATACAGTTATAATTCTGCTGTACAATATTTGAATAGTGTGTGCAGTGTTGTAAATTAAAACTGCTTCAACGATAACAATGGATATCAATAGTATCATGTTCATAGTTAAAGGGAAGCAAACATCTCCTGAATGAATGAATTCATTCGGAATTAAGAACTGAGTGTTAAAAAAAACTGTGTTTAGTTACCGACGTATAGAAGCGAAGACAGTTAAAAACATATTAATTTAATTTAATACGTCATTACCTATTCGGTTGTAGTGAAATGAATTAAAGGAATATAATTTTAATTTGTAATTCCATTATTATTATTAGTTATTAACTAATTTTAGAAAGTCAGGTCAAGTTAAGGCTTAAATTCATAATGTACCGGTATCCTACAGGATACAGTAGCTTGGATGAAATTTTTAAATTTAATTTAGCTGTACAGAATAAGGCACAAAGAAAATAAACACTGTGCCTCTGATTAAACTGCACTCCAGCACAGATTTATATAGGCATGCTTTGTAAGAAACTGAGAGGCGCGCATTTAAGGGTTGAAGTGTGTACCGGTATGTGAAATAATGATACACGGTATAAGAAAAATAAGATCAGGCCTACTTCAAAACCTGTTTCAAAAAGTCTTAAAAGAATCAAAGTTATTTACAAATTTTTATTTTCAGCTCATTGATTACATTTTGTCTAATTTCATCCCCCCAAAGTTGTGCGGCCCGCCATCCAACTCCTGGGCCTCAGATTTCTTGAATTTAGAAAGCCCTGTTCTATACTACACTGTCTACTACAGAGTCCAATTTTCTAGCTCTATTAAGGACACTTATTTTTGTTACTAACACTACAAATATAATACGTATGCATTCCTGTTATTGTTTGCCATTAAACGCTAATGTTAAATTGAAATTTTACTAAAAAATAAATACTCTTCGGAAAGAACATAATCTGAAAGTATTCGAAAACAGGGTGTTTAGGAAAATATCTGGGCCAAAGAGAGATGAAAATGGGGAATGGAGAAAAATCCATAATGACGAGATCGTCTCCAGTTATAGTAAGGGTAATTAAATCACGGAGGATGAAATGGGCTGGACATGTTGCACGCATGGGATGAGGAAAGACATATCCCAAAAACATTTACTGGAAGACCCGAAGAGAAAAAACCACTTGGAAGACCTAGACGTAGGTGGGAGGACAATATTAGGATAGATTTAAGAGAAGTAGGATTTGAGAGGGATGGTTGGATGGAGTTAGCACAGAATAGGGTTGAATGGCGGGCTCAGGTACGCGCGGCAATGAACCTTCGGGTTCCGTAAAATGGATAATATTCCTTTAGCTTGCTTAGAAATTGCCTATTGCCATTGAGTAAGTAAGTAAGGAAGTTACAATTAATATGGCTTTCTTATCTACTAAGTAAACTGCTACTATTGTTACCATTACAGTTACTACTTCATTATTGGTGGGAAGTACAAATTAATAATTTAGACAAAGAAACCACGAAGACTATTACCGGTACTAATGGTATTGACGGGGTTACATTATATTGGAAACCTTTCTTCAAAGTGTCGCAAAAATAAGTTGAGTAAACAGCTGAAATTTGAATCCACAGTTTGATTTTCATAAACAGTATTCCACTCTTCATTGCTTAGACTTATCATTAATTTGTCCATACCTTAACTTAGGACAGTTTTCATCGGTTGGCTGAGAGATATTTATAATAGAGAGTAATTGGGCATTACGGTCTGATAATCCATTCACTGTAGATCTGATAGAATAGTTAGTTCTACTATTATCTAAAAATACGTTATCTCAGTGGCACCCCCCCTCCCAAAATCAAAACCTAAAATTCTATTTAAGTTACTTAAGCTCCATTATGTCAAATATTTAATTATATTATTTAATAATATAATACTGAGCTTGTAAATGTAGGTCTATTATTTCCACTAAAATTTATATCAGATAGGTTTGCCATTAGAAGCGGATTGCAGCAAGGAGATGCACTATCACCTTTACTTTTTAATTTCGCTTTGGAATATGTCATTAGGAAAGTTCAGGAAAACAAGCTAGGCCTAGACTTAAATGGCAGTCACCCGATTTTAGCTTACCCAGATGATGTTTGCTTGTTGGGCGATGACATAAAGACAATCGAGAGAAATGCTGAAAGTCTTTTCGAGGAATGCAGGAATGTTGGATTGGAAATTAATGCAGAAAAACGAAGTAGGCCTATATGATCATGGAACGTCAAAACAATGCTCTACAAAATATTAGAATAGCCGGTAAATCGTTCAAACACGTGGAAAAATTCAAATATCTGGAGCAATAATTACAGACACAAATTATATTAAGGCAGAAGTTAAGTGTAGACTCAAATCAGGAAATGCTTGTTTTTATGCGGTTCAGAAACTCTTATCTTCTCGTCTTCTGTCCAGAAATCTAAAAATAAATATTTATAACACTATCATCGTGCCGGTTGTATTATATGGATGTGAGACATGGCCGCTTACTGGTTGGAAATAACATAATCTGAGAGTGTTCGAAAACAGGGTGCTTAGGAAAATAATTGGGTCTAAGAGAGATGAAAATGGGAACTGGAGAAAACTGCATAAAGACGAGCTTCATAATCTGTACTCGTCACCGGATATAGTAAAGGTAATTAAATCACGGAGGATGAAATGGGTTGGACATGTTGCGCGCATGGGGGAGGAAAGACATATCTAAAAAGTATGACTGGGAGACCCGAAGGGAAAAGATCACTTGGAAGACCTAGACATAGGTGGGAGGACAATATTAGGATAGATTTGAGGGAAGTAGGTTTTGCGAGGTAACAATTTCTTTTAAGTTGGCATGTCTTAGAGCATAGTAAACAAATTTGCTAACTATTTTTTCACTGTAAAGTAGCGTAAAATGTGATTTTTATTAGTTCAATATTTAAAAAATTGTACCCCCCAAACCCCCGGCACTTTCGACCCACCCGAAATTATTTTCTGGTTACGCTACTGCGTTATCTATTGCTGTTTCAGAATTTATTTGGATTCAAGGAGGGATGTTAGTTTAGGGGCTAAGATTGAAAGATGTTAACAATGAATTCAGGTTTGTTTTGTTATTCGAGTCTTCGAGGTAGTTAATATTGAAATCACCACAAAGAATAAACTCTATATCAGGTATAAATAAATAAATAAATAAATAAATAAATACAAACACATAGAAACTTCTTCTACTTTTTCAATGAACAAATCTATTTTACTAGTTGAGGATCTGTATATGAATTATAATTTTTCTTCTCTCTGATTCCAGAATTACTCCACAAAATTCAGAATCTTTCTCTTTATTTAACGTAAACGTAATGAATGAAGTTGGTTTTTATGGAATATCGTAATCTCACCTGTGTTGGAACGCTGGAGATAGCCAAGGCGAGCATCGGGACCATGAAGAGTGCACATCCTTCCCAAGTGGTGATACTTGTACTACATAATAACATATCGCCAATCCTCCTCGCTATTATCCACGCATGAGTGTCGGAAACTCCTCCCTTCTCGTAACACAAGCCCCTCCCCTTCCAACCCCTAAAGCAACCAATCAGCCTATTCCCAAAGTTCACCCCTCATATTAAGGGAAATAAGAAACACAAGTACAAGATGGAAGATCAGATGATTTGTAATTATACGACAGCCGCTCTATTTTTATTTTTCATAACGTCAGTTTATTCTGCAATACGACATTTAACATAAATTGCAATAAGGAAGCAGACGAGAAAACTAATCTCATAATCTTGAAGAACGAACGTCAGTTCTGGCATCAGACAGAAGAAAGTATTGCAAATTTAACTTGTTTTATGCACGTTGCCACGTTGCCACGTTACCAAGTGAAGTAGCTAGCAAGCGAATAGATAATAATTATGTTAATACGGATAAATCAGGAGTTATTTTATTAAAAATATTATAGAGATTGAAGAAGAAGTAATTAAGCTTTACCTCTAGAGTTTTGAAAGGTAAACCTTAATTTTGGTTTACAAGACCAATATTTTATTTAAATTATCAAAACCAATAATTATTTGTTTATTTTAAACTGTTTTGTGGTAGTTAGGTATTTTCTTCTAATCGAAAGCATTTGTTGGTAAATTTGTTGAGATTAGAATTTATGATTTTGTTGTATGTTCAACGAAACGGTATATGTTAAACTTCATTCTGAAAAAATAAAATATGTTTTCTATCGAAAACCAACTGAGTAGGCCTATGCCTAGGCCTACTGTTCGTTTGAAAAACGTCCGGCTCCCACAAGTCACCATATAATTGATCTGCCCGCTCCATGGCCCACAGGTTAGCGTTAATAAGTACGGATCTGGCGGACCGGGTTGGATTTTGCAGAGGTAAGTAGCCTGGACTGGGGTGCACTCAGCCTCATGATGAAAATGAGGAGCCACTTGATCAAGTGGTAGTGGTTCCGATGAGGAACGCAACAGTAGAGTCAAAGGACGCAAGTAAATATCGCAGCTCTAGGACGGTAAGTCCTCATTCCCATGGGACATAGCGCCATGGAGTTTAATAATTTATAGGCTACCACACTCTGCACAGTCATTGATAAAATAAATATACTTTAAAATCTACATTCGGCAATTTACAACTTTATGGCAGAGATAACCTGTATCGCATCTTATCTCTAAAATATAATTCATATGCCTATAATCTTGTTTAAAATTATAGCGTATTGTACGGCATCTACATCTGATTTGAAATCAATTCTAAGTTGTATTTATTCTATCTTCATTTTGGCATATTTTTTACCTGATTTGAAAAAATTCTAAGCTGTACTTATTGTATCTTCACTTTGGCATACTTTTTACCCATGTTCAACTCTATTTCGAATCAAAGGAACTCGATTAAGTTGGTAAACGATTAGTTCTTTTCCAGTTCTGCCTGGTTGTCTCGAAGATTTATATAACGTGATATAGCCTATGCGCGGCTGAAACAGCAGAACAAAAAGTTTTTAAATCTCCAAATAGGAAAACATCGTTGCAACTGAATAAAATTAGTCCATTGTGCAGTGGTGGTAAAGAAAACTAGATCGCTGAATCGAAAAAATAAAAAATAAATAAGTGGACTTAACCACGAATTTAATATTTCCGTTACAGTATGGTAGTAAAAAGATTTCTCTGCTAACAGGCTACACCTTATTTTAATTTTAAGAGTTTTAGCCAATTTTTCTTTTTATCGTCTTATGTAGCAATTTTTTTGTTTTATAAGATTAGGCCTACACGACAATGAAACGGATAATTATGTTAAAATATCACAGTTCGCTAGAAAGGAACAAAATGATAAGGTTGTAGTGATAAGGTTGTCAGCATTGCGCACCACCCGCATTTACCCCTAGTAATCTCCTCTTGATCATTTCTGTTCGAGTTCAAGTCGACCCCAGGGCCATAGGTCCACCACTATTAGTAATGGACAGAAATACAAAATAAATGAACATTCACATACTGCAGTTCTTAGTAATTATAAAGTATGATGCATGTTACTTTCGCATTAATAATTCCATCCAATACAGGTATAGGACTTTTTCTTAAGTAACTGTGATGAAGAATCAATGGTGAATGGTCTAGGTTTAAGTTCCATAGTGCATTAAAAGTTTAGGTTTCTTTCCTACGTAATTTCGTTTTTGGCGTTTTACAACTGATACCAAAGTAAAAATCACATGACCAGTAGACATCTGTTCGTCTCGGGGTACTAAGCTTATAAAACATATTCTGGGACTGCCCATGCATAGGAAGCTCACGAATTTACTTAGAATTATGCTAGAACAAAGAAATTATTGATCTAATTTTATAGTTTAAACATGAAATAAACAGCAGATTGCTGTCTATAGCGGAATAATGCATTCCAGAGGCTGCACTACAAAGTCTATCAACTCCTTTTTGCTTGTAAGAATTCCAGAGACCAAGTACTAAGGGGAGAAATCCTGTCAGGATAGCTGCCTTAAATTAAGGGTGCCAATAGGACACGGCCAAATAAAAACAATTCTAAGAACTATATATATTTTTTAATATGAGAATTTATTTTCCTAATTTTAAATATTCGTACATTTTTATATTGAATTTTAAAGCAGCTATCAATAAAGGACTCCCTTCCTATTTATTAAAATATTGTGAATACAAATTGTTATGGACAATACGGAGCTAGTCTTGAAGTGTGTTTAAGGCCAATTAATGTAATGTGGCTGAAGACAGTAAACTAAAACGTTGGAAAAATTTATATAACATTTTTAAATTGTCCCTCTCGCCCCAAATAGCATGATTAGGCTATATGAATTAAAAACTTCAAAATAGGTGCAAACAATCTTGGAAATAGGCACTCGTGTAGGCACTATTTTATAATTTAAACCCGAATCTATCAAAATAAATATTTTTACGTTAATGTAGGCCGATGCAGGACGTAATAACTGGGAGGATGGGTAGGCCTATACTGTATTCTACAAATAACTTGGTAAATATTAAAACCATAGTTTAGTTATTTAGGGAACACTTGTAGTAATAACATTTTCGAAATGTCGAGATTATGACTCCAATTGCCTAAATGATGGCCATTCGTCCCTTTATCCTCAAGTTATCCACTGTTCGGTCCAGACGTGCGTTCACATCTATCTTGATCTTGATGATGATGATGATGATGATGATGATGATGATGATGATGATGATGATGATGATGATGATGATGAAGGCGATGGAACCGTGGACAGTCGAACCGTGGTACGAGCACCTCTACTTGACTACGGTGTACTAGGCAAGAATAATATTGTGGAATGGGTATGAAGAGAAAACACAACCAATCATGAACCCAGAATGTAGCCTATAATTTCCACTTTTGAAAAATCCCCGACCCGGCCGAGAATTGAATCCCAGACACCCACTTGCCCTGCAGAAGTGAACATGTCAAGCTTACTGCTGTAAAATATTGATAGTAAACCGCGTTTACGCAGGTAGTTAAAACTACAGAATGTATATCCTTTTCTATTAATGAACCTTTAGTAAGGCACTACTTCTAGCCTTCCATGTTATGAAGGCAAAAATGTTATATTAGATGGGTACCAGATTTAAACTCTTAACGATCTGTACGTGTTCATGTGCATGTATATGAATATATAATGTATACAGTAAATTAATCTGTATAATAAATTAATCTATATACGGTAGCCTACCGAAATATATGTAGATATAACGGTACCAACACGGGCATACAATACAGTAACTACGAATGAGACAAAGAGTAGAATAATATGTATCTAGGTATAATATACTGAACAATGGGACATATTATTAATGACTATTATATGCAGATAACAAGTAAACTTAATCGCGAAAATAAAACTATCTTAATAGCTCACTCATAACAGTAATAAAATCTTTACTTGAAGTATAGGTTATATCATATTGGAAATTAATATTGGATCACTTACTCTATTTTTCAAAGTGGTATGTGTACTCTGGTGCGATGTCCAGCAACAGCATTTTCTTCTGTCGTAGTGGAAAACATTTCACCCGCTCCGTTATTGCACATTTTAAATCACAAATCTATTTAGGAATAAAACGTTTGCAATTTGCGCCATTGAGACGTATCGATTCTTCCCAGCAGCACCCAGCAGCGATGTTGCTACTGCCACTATGCGGGTAGATTCTGAACTATACAAAGATGAAAGCTTGCTTGAATGCCAAGTAAAGCATACACTTACCTTTTTATGAAAATACTATTGGTGATAACGAAATGAAAATAAAACGTTATTTCTTCGTCCTAGAAAAGGGGGAGACTTGCCAATAAGATGTAAAGAACAGTATTAGGTTAACTTTTTCATTACATTTGGTTTAGAAAAGAGAACGCCGTTACATAACTTACCCATTGGCCCACTTCATTTTTTTTTTTTTTCATTTTGCATATGATACGACCAAAGTGTTGATACCACTATTTTACACAATTTATGCAAAAATAATAGATGTACCACATGGGCGTCCGCAGAAATTTTGTCAAGGGGGGCAAATGAACAAATTACCACCACCATCACTAAGCTAGTATTACAACCACTTTATTATTATATTATTATTACTATTGTTATTATTGTTATTATTATTATTATTATTTCTATTATTACAATCCACATAATTGATTTACCATAGTTGTACTTATGACTATGAATACAAAGAAAAAATCTGATGTGGTACAATCTCATGAAATTTTGTACCCCCTTACAATTTCACAGGTGCTATTCAAATAAAAATACTTCCATTGTCTTACCTTTATTTTAAAAAAAAATTTTTGGCTAGAAATGATTTGAAGTTAGTGGAAGTGATTATTCCTACATGCTCAAATCTAAGTTACTGAGTAGTTACAACTCATTTTTGTCTAAACAACTCCAACTACAGTATGTGGAAACTTAAGTCTCATTTCACATTAGATGGTTATAGCCATATAGTTCAGAGATTTATGTGTAAACAGAATTTCCAGGGAGGGGCAGCGGGCCTACCCTGCCCCCCCCCCCCTTTCCGGACGGCCATGATGTACCATTTATAGCTAAGTGTCCTTTGCTGATGAACAATGAATGAAAGGAATATGATTCTGTAAAAGCAAAGTGATCCCTGTATAGACCCTTAGGGTTACAGGCAGTTGAGGCCTCCAAACTTGTCATTTAACACAAAAAAAGTAATAAAAATGCCAGCCTTAAGCACCAGCCATCTTTACTCCTAAGATTGCTCCTATTTTCTTTTCTTTTAGAGGCTGAGTCAACCTGATTGGGGATTGAACCCATGACCTTTCTGTTTATAGTACAGCACTTCAAAGAACTGCCCCATGGTGTAACTCGTATGAATTTATTAGTTACTTTATATCTACAGAACACTTGAGTGTTGGTTGAGTTTGCGGATACAAAATCAATCAACCGTATGGAATGCCACGGTTACCAGATGTTATACCAAGATTGTGTGTTAATAAAAAGCGAGGGGTGCAGTTCTACTGTTCTACATGTCTTACCAACAGTTTTGCAAAGAATCTTTCAGGGATCTAGACATACCATATTCAAAATAACAAGAGGTATTGAAAGTGTACATGAAATATATTCTAAGATTTTACTGTTAGTATGCACTGTTTGTTAATTTAGAAATGTATTACAGCTGTTGCAAGGAAAGAATGAATGAATTCAGAAGTGGAAGGCAACTTAGGGTGCTGCTCTGTAGAATTTCCTTGTATGCCTCCAAATTATTCTGTAGACACCCTCCCAATTTAGTCTCCAGTGAGAAACTGAGAGGAAGTTACAGCCATAATGAATAATAAAACAGCGAGGACAGTGAAAGGAAGAGAGCGGTTGGGAGGAGGGAGAAAAGGAGAACTTTGAAAGCTTCTCAAAGAAAAGTGGGAAGAGAATGGGTGTCGGGTAGAATTACAGGTATATACTGGAAAAAAAGGGTAAAAAATCTTCTGCCCAAATAAAAGTTAGCCTCTTTGTATAATGTATTGTATATGACATTCTCTTCAAATAAATTGGATGTACAAATGAAGAGAATGTCGTTATGACATCACATCACATCCCCAAAGGCTACCCAACCCAAATAAAATCTGATTCATTTAAGCATAGCCAATATATTTTTCTCACTTCACATTCTCATAAAGAACAAGAGGCCATATTGCAAACAGCGCATATACAGAGTGAGTGGCTTATAACCACCCTACAGAGATTTTTCTCGAGAAAATGTTTCAAATAAAAGTTTAAGCTCTTAGTATAAGCAGGACAAGCATAAAATTTAATAAAATTGTTCAAGCTGTTTTCGAGAAAATCACAACAAATGAAATTTTCTTTATGTCAAGTCCCCTTAAATATAAGAGGAAGGTGTCGCACATCTTCATGTCATATCGTCAAAAGGTACCTAACGCAAATACAAAACTTTTTCTTACGTTTTTCCGTTCTGGACCTAGGCTGTTCACAGACACACACAGGCAGGCTGTTCACAGACACAGACATTTTGCCATAAATAGTATTTTTGGATTAAGGGAACCTCAAAACATGTACTGATGTTAAAAATGGAACTTCAAATTTGTGGGTCGAAAACAATACTTCCCCTACCTATAGTACCTTTGGTATGGGCAGAGGAAGTAAAAAGACACAGTAAGAGATGGACGTAGCAGATATAAAAAACCTTAATATTGCTGAGGGGAAAGTGAGATACAAATATATGGCAAAATTGAAAGAGAGAGAGAAAGAACAAAGCAATTGGCAATTCACGAAGAGGGGTGGGTGCCTCAGACTGTGATCAGAAGAAAGTTGCAATGGAAGGAGGGAGAGGAAAGAGGTAACATTAATATAAGTGTAAGAAAGGGAGAAAGAATGAAAATATGGAGAGCAAGAGAGATACTGAGATAAAATAAAGGTGCATGAGAGGATGAGGAATCAATAGGTAGAGAAAGTAACCATGAGTGAGGGAAATGAGAATAGAACATAATTTAAGAGAGGTATGACTGAATGAGTCAGTTAAAGAATAGACAGGGATATTGTACACGAGAGAGATCAAAGGAGAAAGGAAAGATAAGATAAAAGTTGAAGTGAAGAAGAGAGGAAAGAGGGAGAGTGGTCTGAATGGAATGAGATAAACAAAAATAGGCCTTATAATGAATCAAGAAATAATGGAACATAATACAGTGAAGTAAAAAATTATGTAATTAACTAAGTTGTTGACTATTAAACAATTTGAAGTTTCTTAAACCAAAACCAGAAGGCGCCAGTGTCCTCCAAGCAGAAAATAGACAGTTGACAAGCAGTTGAAAATGTGGGCAAAGCCCATGAAACGTATGTCCTGCAAAATGTAAGGAAAAGTGAAGCCTAAAGTGTTTAATAGTCAACAACTTAGTTAATTACATAACAATAGGCCTATAAAATGCAGTGGATATAAAATGTGAGTTAGTTAGAGGAGGAAGGAAAAGAAGGGGAAAGAGGAAATTTAATAAGGAACGTCAAGAGGAGAGGATTAAAATTAAAACAGGATCTACATTTCACTGTACAGAGGGGACTACTTGAATAAAACCAAAGTGCAAAATGCATTAGTTTATTTGGCTGCTGGTATGTCAGCAACAACTGGTAACTTAAATATTTGGCAGTACAAATAACAGTTACACTTCTAAAAAAATGTCATTCCCGATCTTGTACAATATATATAACATATAAGTTAAACAAATGTGATTCATGGAAACAATTTCCCATTCTCAACACTGGGAAACTCTCAAGTCGCACAAATGTTTTTCTTGTTCGTTTTCAAAAACATTCATTAAATTCATTCCAAGATCTCTTTAATGTACACTAGACTGCAATTGATTTCTTTTCTCAAATTCTCTTGTATGTTTATTTTTTATGTCTTATTATATATGAAAAGAGTGAATTTCTATACATATAAACTAGAGATGAACACGGGCTGGACTCGGGCTGATATAACTTTTGAATGTGGTTTACTCATGTACGAAGCATAGCATCATCTCATCACGCAGACTGCACTGTACAGAACTTGTAACAAAAAGAGCTAGGCATAAAACTGGCAATATATCTTAAACTGTCTGCTCTTCCTTCCATTAATCCTTATTTAGTCCGGGGCAGCCACATCTCGGGGTCGGGCCCAGGACCAAGTACTGGTCGCGGGCCCCTCTCCGACCACCGACCATCCTCATTCAGTTGTTGCTTCCCTTCTCTAAGGAGCTCTCATTACTCATATAACAGAACATTTTATCAAACTCTTCCAATTTTCCATAAAATTATATCACATCACCAGGAAACAAGATGGGTCTGGTAGCCCCCCCCCCCATGTGGCAGCCCACTTTAGTCGCACAGAGCAGGTGTTCTCTGGATCAATAATTGCTTTGCCACAGTTCTACCATTGCCGTGAGTATGAAAATGCTGCCCTTAGTACCTTCTAGGCAATCCCTTTCAAGCCAAGTAGTAGCATGTGTATCAATGTGAGTTGTGATTGGAGATTGTACATACTCATTTTTTTAATTGCGTGTGCTAACGCAGAGGAAATTTTCGTGACATAACCCATCTTGCTAATTGGAATCTCAGTTCAGACCTATTTATTACACACACGATATTTGTTATTCTTAGAAGTGCTGAGATTAACAAAAATAAAGATATGAAACATAAATATGTAAGATTAATAACAAAATCAAGTTATAGATATATGAAATGGTTATTATTCATTACCGAAACCCTGGAAATTTTCTCTGTGGTGCAACCATTAAAGGTAAATGTATTCACGTGACTATGGATTATTCTAAGATGTACTGAGAGTAACAAAAATAAAGACACTTAAATATGTAAGATTAATCAAAAATAAAAACTAACAAATTACACATACTTGAAAATGTTTATTATTCATTACTGAAACCACTGGAGATTTTCTCCATGAAGTTACCATTAAAGGTAAATGCACTCACACAACTATGTAAAGGTTAATATGAATCGAATGAAGTCGCTGTCATATGTATCCATTGTTATGGGAATGAAATGTTACAATGAAAATGTAAAACAACCGTACCAAAATTCAATATTAAGTGCCCCACATTTATTTTGCAATTAACTTTACTAAGAAATATAAAAATGGAAGAGTAAGCTGAACTATATTGTTTTCCCAACATATGCAATAACAATTTTAAAGGGTAATTGTAGTATGAACTAAAGATTCAGCAAGAGTAATAGTAATGTGAAAGTTGATTACAACAAAATTAATCAGTTATAAATATCAGGATTAAAATTATTAATATGCACTTTATGTATAAAATGATTCTGTTGTCCAATTAATGAGATTTACACATTTATCGTAACAATGTGATATTTAATAATTTAACTGATAGATCAATACAGTATGCAAGCCCATAGACCTACTGTATATACACATATACTTTACTGCATAATACTAACATGATAATATTATAGGAGAAATATCCCTTCTGACACCAAACCCATGACCTTTGACTTTCCACGTTGATGCTCTCCCAACTGAACACCTGGCAACCCTGATCACAGCAGCTATGTTGATGTTATCTTCCGTAATTGCATTTCCAGAATCATCAGGCCCCCTTGCTTAACTGTTGAACTTGTTTGAAATCCCAGATCTAAACTAAACTCCATGGTGCTACATCCCTTGTGGGACAGGGCCAACCATCTAACTCCTGCATCATTTCTCATTTACCATGGGCAGATGGCCGAACTGTGGGACATGTTGTAAGCATGTTGACTTCCATGAAATTATTGATAGTTTTCATGACCAGAGTCGCTACCTCTACTTGGTGACCAGAGCCAATAACTCTTGATCAAGTAGCTCCTCAGTCATCCTCGCTAGGCTTAGTGGCACCCACCCCTATCACAGAAAAAACCGAGAAGGTACTAAGGATCAAACCCACATTTCTGGATCTACCTAGGTATAGCCAGCAACGCACAATGCACTATACAATGCACATTCATTATAAACTTAAGATTTGCTTCGTAAGAAACCAGCATTTTATGCTGCATACTAATCCTATAGCATCACTCTATTCTCATCAGGCAAAAAAGAAACAATATAAAGACAAAAGAGCATGTACAAAAATCTGCTCTTTAGAAAATGTGGTAGTTAAAACATACCACAATATTAAAAAATCTTCAGAAAGAAAATCAGGACAATCTATATTGATATACAGATGTCATAAGCAGATGTAATCGTAGTTCTTTCAGGAAATTTCACTTTATCTCTCACAATGTCATGTAAAAATATCACAACTAGATATTGTCCCAGATTCCAAGATTTTTACAGTGGAGCTACATACAAATATGAGAGCCCGCACAACATAATTATATACAAAATATTACAAGCCGATGTTTCCCCGCCCATTTTTTAAATTTACATTCCAGATCTGGGAGTGACACAAAATTCACTTGACAAATTATGGAATTAAGTTCTCTCTTATGAATGACTTCTATCTTTGTTAAGTAGACCATATTTCTCAGAACATTACAACAGAGGAAAAAAGACACAATGTAGAAGTAGTACTGTCTTCATAGCCTACCTAACGAAGATATAAAAGTCATTACCAAAAAGAGAAGTTTATCCCACATGACAAGAGACCTATATGTGTCATGTTTTATATATACACATGTACAAATATACATACAAATATCACAAAACAGATGTTTCCCTAGACTTATTTAATCCATTGAACTGTCCTTTTACATGATAATTATGCTGGTATAGTTTACCTGAACGAGTGTTGGCCATGCCACTCTCTTGTGGACATTAAGGGTATTCTAAGATTATGAAGTCACCAATCGGAATATCAGAGTTTATGAATTGGTCCTTCTTATACATAAAAATCTTCAAGTTCTCTGTGAATATGGACACACTCTATCAGTTCTGAATCCCAACCAATCTCTTAGAATGCATTTCAAAAGTGGGCCGCTACTGCTGGTTTGTCTGTTTTGGTACTGGATGTTCATGTGTCTTATGACACCAATGTTACTTAGGGCAAGGCATTTAATGACCAAAAAAATAGAAAAAAAAAATGAAAAAAAAAATGCATTTATAACCTAAAATAGTAAAAAATTACATTTTTTAAAAATCACTAATAAATTATCAATTATTTCTATTAATTACTGGTAGAATTTTACAACAATGAACTGATTTTAGAGAGCAATTTAATGGATGAGAGTTTAATTTAAATTTACAATATAAAACACTCATATTTTGTTACTAACAAAGTAAGTAAATTAATGCAACCTGGACAATGTTTGTGAAAATAAAGCTATTATTGCCGAACTGGCACACGCTCAAAATTGTGCTTAGCAATTATATGCCATTTAAAATGATATATCAGAAAAATATTTAATTCTTTAATGCTAGAACATAAATTGCAATGGTTGCTTTCAATGAACTGAAATTAAAATAAAGGATCAAAACTTGCCAGAGATACTTAAATGAAAATGATTGTCTCTTTGAAAGTAATAATTTTTACCTGCACTGGAGGTTTTTTTGGAAATGTAGAAGAGTTCAAAATGCACATTCCTTAAAAACAGGGGTAGATGTTATGCTGCAAGTGAGCTTTGTTTCCTATGGACGTTATGTATTTATGAAATGATAATAGACAAGTATTAAAAACAGAAATAATAATGAAAAATTCAAAATATAACAATGTAACAATACAGAAAATGACCTAAAATGCCAAAAAAGGACCTATATTTTGAAAATAACAAACTGCAAAATAATACCAAAACAAATTGCCCTTATCTAATCAATTAATTCATTCATTCTATCTTTCAATCTTCATATAAAAAAGATGCAAAATCAAATGCCTTGCCCTTAACATATGAACATATGATGTGTTGAAAATAGAAGCAATGGCATTCAAAACTTGTTCAGGTAAGCTATACCATAAGTGAAGTTTATTGTTACTTTTAAATTACCTGGATGTTTATAATTATATTATACCGATAATATAATTTCACTCTGTTAACTTCTGATACAATTTACAATAAATTGTCTTTTTATACTAGTCTACACTTACCAAATGATAAATAAAGAAGAGAAGTGTCTATGATTTATTACCTTAATAATTCAGAAATATATTCATGGGAGTATTTCACTAGAAAGAAACCTATTTTTATATTACAGTAGTGTATATAATTCAAAATAAAAAATCGAATTACATTACTATTTTATTGGGAGTGTGATGTAAAATGGTTAATTCAATGGATTAATTCGTTTCATTTTGTTGCTTAACTGTGTGAGTTCCATTCTTTAAGACTTTTTATAATATGTTTCCATAATTCATTTTAAAAAAATTGCAAGACCATTTCATTGATATCACTATACAGAAATGCCACAAGCAAATTATATCTTTGTTCACCTCTGAAAAATTAATTCCAAGAGCTTTTTCAGCATAATTACTGGTCTACACAAATATGATAAACAATTTTGAAAAAAAAAAATTAATTCAGAGATCTCTTAGACCTAGTCCCCAACTGCATACAATTGACCACAAGCAGATGTGTAAATATTTGAAAACAGTTGCTTTTAAGGTTTTTCATACACAATTTCCCACAAACAAAACGCATTGCTTGTTTCTGAAATTTTGTGGATCCTACAAATATTTATACAGGTGTTGAAAGTGTATCCACATCAATAAACATTCAGTTGCAAATATGTCTGTGAGTGAAGTAGCTGTGGGCATAAGTGCTGCTTATATTATATATTTGTTAAAGAAAAATGCAAGGAAAAGACTTTGCTGGACATGTAAATTTCTGCAATGTGGTCCAGGATATGCTGAAAATATACTGATGGACTTGAAATAAAATGATTACGGAATTAAACATTTTTTTTAGAATGTGTTTATTTCGCACATCCCACAAGCCTTGGGCCTGTTTCATAAAACTATAGTAAAATACTCTGGTAGCTTACTTACTATGGTAAATTTACATTTCTACCAGAGTTAGTTTAATCTAGCTTAATCTGGTTAAAAACTAAAGTAAATTTCTGTTTCTCTTAGTAAAAATAATTGCTATAGTTGCTACTATGGTAGCTTCTTGAAACAAAACCTTGGTATTTACTATAGTAGAATTAAATTTACTATAGTAATTACTTTTTTACTCTAGTAGATACATGAAACAAGGTTTAGTAAACTAGATTGGCAAATACCAAGATTCATTAGTATGCACTGTAATCAACTTTTATGAAACAGGCCCCTGGAGTACAATGTGAGTACTCGATTAGAGACAGTGTTGTTGCTACATCCTACGATTTAGTTTTCATGTCTACCACTCTCTATTCCAAAAAGCAAACTGCAACTGTAACAAACATTTGTCCGCAAACGCGTCCAGATCTGTATGTTTGTGAGTGCATAAGCACTTGTTTTCCATCTGCGTTGGAATACAGAAAAATTCGGGCATCTGTTGAAAAACATTTGCATGTAGTATTCAACAAAGTGTTTAAAACAATCTTTAAACAGTTATTATACATTAGTTTTCTTGTTTGCAGGCAATCGTATTCAGATGTAGACTTAGGCCTTACAATATAATTAAATACAAACAACACCAGACACAGAAATAGTGATTAACAATTCACAGCATTCAAAGTGTTTCAAGCTGTACCCGTTCAAACATGTCAATCAAAAAGCAATAAGTGGTCTTGATGTTTTCCCATTTGCATGGCAATGACACAGCTTCTCCCTCTATGTTTATTGGTAGATTTGACTATTTAGTAAGGCTGCGTTCGGGGAGCTCGCTTTCAGCGCTAAAAGCGAGCTTTGGTCGTTCGGGGAGCTCGCTCACAGTGCTGTGAGCGCGTATATGACGTCACGGTTTGAAAGCGTTTGACGTCACCGCTCGTGCTAACAACGCTTTTTCTGGAGAGGTGAGGCACGAGATGCTGCGGACGCTATTAGCGATTTCATTGGTCCCCGAACGTCGTCTGCAGGATTAGTTTAGTTTATTGTACAAAACATACATGAACATTGTTAATATAATACATACATGTACAAAAACATGTAATGCATACATGTACATTGAACATTGTTAATATTTATAAAATATATACCTTACAATACATACATAAAATAATGCATACCATACACATTAATGTTACAAAGAAAAATAACAAATACGAAAATAGATAAAGGATAAGCTTTTTTTACTTTAGCTTTAGGTCCGGCAGGATTTATTATGAAGTTAAGAAGTCTAAAGGTTTAAAAGGTCCAGACTGAAAACAGAAACGGTAAAATCTGGTCATGTTGTTTAATGATTTTCAGTTGGGTGTTTTGTCATCTAGTGAGTATGGGCAAAGTTGGGCCAAGATTTTAAGGTCGTCTGCTGAAGGTATTATTCTCATCCCGTGTAAAGTTTGGACCGTGGCAGAAAAATGCAATGTTCGCGTTTCCTTAAGCTGCCCAGATGGAAGGGTTTGCGAGATAATATTCAATCTCTTCTTTTATAATTAGCGCAATAGCGGTCAAAAAACTTTCCTTCGACCCTCTGATGCCATATTCTCCGCCATGTTTGAAAGCCCGTGGCACGCTTTCGTGCATTCGGGGAGCTTCGTAGCGCGAGGTGCTAATAGTCTCCCCGAACGACACTTTGAGCGTTTCGTACTCACAGCGCGAAAGCGAGCTCCCCGAACGCAGCCTAAGGGTGTGCCTTGAAGCATTGGTCATGCTGTTAAGCTGTCAAACACCTTCACTTCCTGTACAGACTCTAGCAGATTATAATTTCACTCCAAGATCTCTTAAAATAGAATTATATACAAATATCACAAGCAGTTTTCCTACTTCATTTTTTGAAATTTCATTTAAAAGTATCTCACAATTTTTGTTCCAATTATTTAAAAAAAAAAAAAAATGTAAGGTATCTCACAATATGTACAATATTCACATGCATAATGGACTTTATCCCAATTTTATTTTCAAAATTTAGGAATTTACTAATCTTTGCATAATCTACAGATGTAATATTTTTAATGTGTCTTTGTTCCAACAACCAATAGTGAATAATCTATGGTGTTTGTTTGCTTTTTCTTAAGCTTAATATATTGTCGCTTATTGCTGTAAGGTCATATGTGCATTTTAGCCAGAAAGTTGTATACGCAACATACTACCATTTGGTTCTAGAACCAGTGGAAAAAAATTACCTATAACCATATGGAATACACATCTACATTAAGTGAGAGTGGGTCAACCTTTTGGCACAAGACAGTTGGCATATGTTTGAAGTAGGCCTACGTTTTGCACATACACATTTTCAGTGAAGCAATGATATGGTGCTACTTAATGTAAGATTTGTGTTATATTTTTATATATTTATTTTCGTATGTCAAAAACACACTTAGAGCAATAGAAAGTTGATATTTATGTATGCAAATGATAAATCAATTGATAAAATAAACTGAACTTTCATGAAATTTATGCCAAATATCAGCATTATATTAAACTGGGATTGTGAGTCAGCTGGAGACTTTAATGTTGTACCAGCACGTTGCCATGGTAGCTCAGTTGGTTAGAGCATCGGCACGGAGAGCGAAGATCCTGGTTCAAATCCCGGCTATGGCATTGAATTTTTCATTCTGACTTCATCTTTCCATCTTAGCCTACACACGGCCAGTGTGAAAGAATTATCATTCCACTGTGCCCTACTAGTGGTTTACTATGAAGCCTGGGTCTTAAAGTACTTACAGGTTGTAAGTCACCACTGGGTTCTTATCTCATATTGAGAACGCCTGGTGGTATTCTGGGATTGTGAGTCAGTTGGAGAATTTAATGTTGTACTGACACGTTGCCATGGTAGATCAGTTGCTTAGAGCATCGGCATGGAGAGCCAAAGATCCTGGTTCAAATCCCGGCTATGGCATTGAATTTTTCATTCTGACTTCACCTTTCCATTATATAAAACTATTACAAAAAGATTTCTTTATAAATTTTATCAGCAATACTGTATTTACTCATGGATAAGCCCTGCTCCACCCTAATTTTAAGGTAACTGTTCAACCAGAAAATATGATTAGCACAGTACAACTGTGATAGCAGAGGTCAAGATGCAGTCCTACTGAGTTCTCACGTCATGCATGCAAATCACTCTAAGCAAGGAGGAAAAGTCAGCAATGTAGTACGCTCCTAGAAAGCAGATCTGCACCCTACTTTAAATAATCTTTCAGTACCTACTATTTTGACCTACACATTGCACTTTTTATTTATTTATTTATTGTTTTGTAGTGTTGTATTGATCCTGTATTTCTTTGTATTTCTTTGTATCTCTTTATATTTCAATGTATGTATTTCTAATATTATTCTTGTACCCTTGTACTATAATAGTTTGTTATATTGTTGTTATATTGTATCCTATACCGCAGAACTGCGGTCAAAATGGATTAAATAAATATGAAATATGAAATATGAAATACTTGCTGACGTGGAACACCGCCTGCCACTCTCTCTGGCTTTTCATTGGGGTTACCAGACAATGGGAAAATCCCAGACATGTCCTACATAGGGGTGTACATATTCTGATTTTAGCTTGCTTGCCCCTTTGAAATTCTGCAACCAGTCACAGCTTTTAACTTGCTTGACAAGAGAGCAAGCTTCGTTGGAACGATGAAATGAAATACTGTCGCTATGAGTCACAAGCTCTTCATAACCTGGTGGGTTTCACGGGGCCTAAAGAAACTGCAGGCCTGGCGGAAAGAATATGAAACTGGGTACCCGGTATATCAGTGCACTGGTAAGTCGTGCAGTTACGTAGTTGAGGAACTTCAGATGTGTTTAGAGTGCAAGCAAAAGGAGAATGGAGAATTTTACCCTGAAGGAAGCCGAGGAGAAACTAAAATGTGGAGAGTTTGAATTATCAATGAACAAAGGTACTAGTCCAGCATGGGAAAAATTTTCAAACATTTCCGAGAAAACATCATAAAATCAATAATAACAATAACAATAATAAAAATAATAAATGTGTTAAGACGCTAAAACGATTTTTAATACTTTATCCACCTTTTATTTATCTGCATGATGAATTTCTTCTACCAGCATGTAGAAAAGTAAGAAAGTATTACCTACACTTAGCAACTACAGTTATTTAGCTGATAGGAATGTCGCAAGCTTATTCTGGCTTGCATAGGTTGGGTTTAAACTGACCCATCCAAGCCTAAAGAAACCTGTCTGCTTGCTAGCTGTGACGCTGGCAACTTGCTTGCCTGGCGTTCAAGCAGGTATGGGCAAGCTAAAATAGAGATCTGTACACCTCTGGTCCTACATTTTAAACCTTATGTCCTGCATCTGGGGGGAATTTCTGAAAAATATGGAATGCCTACATTTTGAGGAATGCAAATGTTCGTTAGCTTCAAATGGATTAGCAACTCAAGAAAGATTAGAAAAATATTTGTTGCAGTTTGTCATAACAATATCAATTATCACCAAAGGCTACAGTTTTTCTTAGCTGTTGTAAGAGTGAAAGGAAGATGTTGCAACAGTGCAGTAATCATCTGAAGTGTGCTGAAGTGGACAGCAACAATAGCATAACAACATTCTTCCATTTGCAATTTTGTTTGTCCTGGGGAACTGAAGCAAGAATTCTTTAATTAGTCATTTAACTGTAAAACATGTGCTAATATGCCAAAAGAAAATGTAAGTTTACTGATGATTTAGTGAACAGGTATAAAGAAAATAATATAAAACCTGCAAGTAACATTTTTGTACAATGTCCTAAATTTTTATGTAATGTCCGACATTTTAGACCTCTACTGTTATATATTTCATTATAAGAATCTGATAACCCTAGCCCTTCTGCAATGTGATGCAGTAGCGCAATGACCTATCAACCTCACTGGATTATGCACCATATTGTTGACTACTCTTCTGTATGGTACCACACGTACCCTACAGGCCCTCCCATGCTTTCTATGGAAAAACATTAGCCATAAAACGTGGTACAGTCAACCCTCGATATAATGGCATTATCCATTCTCTAACATTTAGTGGCACAAAGTGAGTGTGGCACTAAAACGAAATTTAGTCTTTAAAATAAAAATGGCATAATACATTGCTGTGTTAATTTACTGTACTGTATTATCATAGGTAATCCCACGAGAGTTGACGAGTTTATCGATAGATTCGCGACTGCGAAGCAGGAGCGAATTTATCTGATGTAACTCGTCAACTCGAGTTGGATTTATTAGGACTATTCCATGAATAAAACGTAGTGGATTATATAAATAATAATTACTTTCGTGCTTTGTTGTATAAAAATAAAACTAAAAGTTACGAGATCACGGCATACTGTGAATCAACCATCCATGAATCGATTCGAGTTACCTTGGTGTAATCAGCGGTACCACCAGGGCATATAAGATATAGTTAACTTCATTCAGGTAAGCTAACAGCAGAACAGAATAAAAGCACACGAACTGACTTGTGTTCACAATCAATGTACATTTCTATTATTTCAATTTCCAAACAAGTTACGTTGTATAAAATAATCTGATTTCGCGTCCCCTAGTGGCAGCAGTGACTATCAATCACTGCACACTGATACTTGCGTCTACAGTAACGACCAGACGGTTTTATCACGATAAAACACCATCCTCAAGATTCCTACAAGAATATTGCAAGATAAACGGCCGTGATTGGTCTATATCCGAGGAATTGCTTAACGTTATTGGTCAATATCAAACATACGGCGTATGAGTTGAATAGTCAAAGAAAAATTAAATAACAGGCATATACAGAACTTGAGCACAAAATAAAATACTGTACAGTAATTCAAATTATTACAGTATGTTTACAGTGCTACAGTGATATGTCCGACTAACAGTTTTCCCCCTCAATAATGAATAATAAACTTCTCTTGAAGTGTAAGAACAGGTCTCTTCATTTTAAAAATCTTACAAGGAACTGTAGTGTAGTGTTTAACAGCTGAATGGACATTGGACTAAAAGAAGTGGAAGTTTGGAATGTCTTATTGTATGAAGGGTTCTTTATACCTGCTCCACCCTCTCACAGGCTGTGTGTCTGACTTCTTAACATAGCTTCCTCATTCCACTGCACTACATTTACAGTTAGTGGCATGGGAACACTCACTTCTAGGAAATTACAGTATATTACTTAAATAATCTTCCTAACATTCATGCCAGCTTTAAAAGAATTCTGCAACTGAAAAAAATCACTGCAAGCTATAGTTTGTAAAAATCTTGTCTTATATTCACTGGCACTAAATGAATTGGCACAGTAACGAGGTTTCTTATGTATTTTATATGGGAGATGATCCGTCCACTTAAATTTATTGGCACAGTGTGAGGGTGGCACTGTAAAGAGGGGCATTTTATTGAGGGTTGACTGTATTACATACAAATAAATACAGTAATTTCCTTCACCTACCCTGAATCTTACTGCAAAATTCAGGGAAATGTGCACCCATTACAAACATGATTACAGTAAATGTTCTATCAGAAATTACCAATAAATTATTTGAAATCATTCTGTCTAAAATGTTTCCCCTGCTTAAAAGATACCAACCCACATTCTTGCTGTAAAAGTACAGGAAAAGTGTGTCCATTACACAAGTGATTATGTGTGTTTATACTTAACGACTTGAAAAAAATTAAAGTGCCATATTTGTGAAAACTGATTAATTACATATTATATCAAAGTCCAGACACAGTCCTTTATAGTTTTGGTGGCTGTTCATACAGTGGTACAAGCTTGAAATAAACCTGCCCGTAAAGACGTGTGTTGTTTTTGCGCAGACAGGGGTGAAAGACGTTCAGTTTCGCTGTAGCTGTGAAAGACCTGTGTGTGCCCAGTATGATTACACTGTTGTCTTCTGATAAAGTATATTCTGTTTTTGTATTTTCTTCTAATTTTCTACCTATCATCCCATTTTCATACAACCCTAATTTAAATCACATCCAATCATCTACTACCCTCATCTTTCCTCTCATTTACTCTTTCCTAGCATAAATTGTTTTCTAGTGTAAAAATTCATAGTGTAAACATGGAAAAAAAAATCCTAGTGGTACAGGGATGGCATTAAGAATTTAAGCTTGTGACATGGTTCATAACGTTGCAAAGTATTTGAAAGAAGAAGAAGAAGACAAACAATTAGAATTGAAGCTAAAATATACTGTTGCTGAATTGACAAGCCAGGCAACTGGAATTTCATTTAGCTTGGTAAAAAAGATAATGAAAGAAGGATTATCTGTCACTGCGAAAGTCAACTTTTCAACCCCTAAGAGGAAATGTAAAGACAGAAAGAAGATAGTGAAAGTTGAGTGAAATTTGACTAGTCTCCTAAGGGGGTGATGAGACAAAAAATACATTAATTCTACACCGTGAAGAAGACTGTGCCCACAATAGAAAAACTCATTCGGACTCTGAACAGTATCGGAAGTTTGGATTGCAGCAGAGAGTACCTGTGTGAACTGTTTGGCAAATATGGGAGAGACAAATGAAAAAAGCGATGGGCTCAAGGACGGTGTCACCCATAGCATGAGTGCATTTAGTGTAACACCGCCCAGTCAGCGCAGATTCCTCCTACTGCAGCCACATGAGTACCAGATATTTCAAAGCTTTTTTCTAGTTCCTGGCATTATAGAAGGCCTAATGAGTATGTGCTAGGTGTTTGAAAAATGGCACTTAGATTTTTATTTACTTCAAGTCTTCACTTACATATGTGTGTGTGTGTGTGTGTGTATGTATATGTGTGTATATATACACACACACAAATAATAGAGAGAGAGAGCGATTCATAAGCCTCTCCGGAGTTTTAGGACTATTATAACAAAATAAGAATGACAAATAGAGATAAAAGCTCAGATCGGTGGGCAATGGAGCTCAACAAATTTGCATGCATAATTAATAAACACTATGGCAAAACAAATACTTGGGCATCACTACCCAACAAACTGCGACGGCCTTTACAATTCGTATTGCAAAGATTCGCAGCTTCTATAAAAAGCGTGACATCAGAAACATATCGTTAATGTCAGTGTCCATAGCTATGAAATTATTCCAGGTGAAAATGATACCTGTGCTAACTTATGGGCTAGAATTGGTCTTTGAACATGTTTGAAAGGGGGGTTGGAAAGCCTGAAAGCAAGATACTTGAAAAGGGTTCTCAGGCTTTCAAAATATACACTGTCTCGGTACACCTATTTCCTGGTGAGGGAAACATTCCTAGTGGAAGACCTGAGATTGCAGAAGTTCCTGCCATCTACAGCAGCATAGAATGAATTGATAACGGAGATTTAAACAAAGCGGGATAGTATCGAGGAAGATTTCTATGCAAACCAGAGACTGGATGGAAGCAGAATATAAACTGAGGCACATAGTGACACGTTTCATGATGCACGGATTCCACCATCACATATGCAGGTTAAAGACCTTCCATGAGGCAGCTGACAAGTGTAATTGTGAAGTTTGTTGCTGACATTATTCTGTTTGGAATAACTGAACTTTATTCCTCTATCCCCATTGCCCATAACAAACTGCCAATAAATAGTTATTTTAATATGAAATGCCAGAGATGTCTGAAGACTGTAGGCTATTTTACTTTCCTAAGCGAACAAGTGTTTATTAATATTATTACAGTACTATCTCAAAGACTTCATTCTACAGTATTAATTAATGTTCCATAAAATTATCTAACAACTCTTCAAGGAACTTTGACATTGTTGGATTGGATGTGCTACTTTGGAAACTACTTTTTCATAGTCACCACGTATGAATTTCTCCTATGGATATCCCACATACAGTCACTGGTACTAACTATGAGATGATGGGCTTCTGTGATACGAACTCTAATGTAGGTTGATGTTTGCCACATTTCACCTATGGAGTGCCAGAAAGGTATGTGCAAAACTTTGTAAGCTTCTGTAACAAATGATATTAGCCTTGCTGCTCTATCTGTCTTTGAGTTACAAAGGCCTAAAACCTGAGAGACTTACGAATTGTCCTGCATATGCACATACATGAATATCATATATATTTTGTTTCCATTCATGTCTGAAAATTTCATCTCATGTTCTGGAGTTTTATACAATAAACAAATACTATAAAATAAATGTAATATTCTCCTAATTTGCATAAGAGTTAACAATTCATTTGATCACTGCTGTAACCCTTCCAGCTATGTACAACTGCTACATGTGGTATAGGCGTTACCTTCCTGTATGCACAGATGTCAACAGTTTGAAATTCTTGCCTGTTACTGGACATACGTTACTGTTCCTTGCACAAGCAATATGTGTCACCACGTTGTTTGGATATCGAGCAAAGCTTCCATCTGAGAATGGTTTCTTGCAGACAAAACAATAGCTGAAGAAAGAGGACATTACATGAGTTAAAATTATTAGTCATATCGATCGCATGGGTACATACACAATAACAAACACATTTGCACAAACATACACGTATACATATAATCTTATGGCCACAAAAGTAAAAATGTAGGCCTACCATTATTTAACATAAAAATTAACTGCAATGCAACCCAGCCATCAACCAGCAGGAACAATTAGAAAATGTCCATGGTTACAAAGTTTAGAATGAAGTTTTTTAGACAGTGAAGCTTTACTAATTATTCAAAAGTAGTCAAACGTTTAAAACACTTTTAGCTCACTTTACGTACCATTACTAGGACATGTTTCAAGAGGTAAGTTCCCTCCCATCGTTGGCTAGCGGTCGACTGCTAGCTGAAGATGGGAGGGAACTAACCTCTTGAAACATGTCCTAATAATGGTACGTAAAGTGAGCTAAAAGTGTTTTAAACGTTTGACTACTTTTGTCCATGGTTAATTTTTCTCCTGACATGTCCAAAAATAGCCATCATTTCCGCATTTCTATGCTAGAACCGCATTATTGGATATTGGAAATGTTTACTACGGTTCTTGTTCTCAACAATCACAGTTAAAATTGTTGTGATTTAAAATTCAATGGATTATGAATAAAAATTAAGCTGTCTTACATTAAATTAACTTGCAACATAACAAATGCTTTTTAAATTAGGATCTGATAATAGTAATCAACAGTAAAATTTACTTCTTGTTAGATCAGTGATGTGCAACCATTTTCAAATCATGGTATACATAAATTAACCACTAATTAACATGCCACACTAAAATGTTAATCCACTAAAAACATGACATAACAACATTAATGTAGATACGTAATGTAATGAACCTAATATTGCTACTCTGGTATATTTATATACCTAGAAAATATGTTTCAAAGATAAATATCATCTGCATCATCAGCTAAGTTCAATTGCAGAATTTGTTGAAAGAGTAGTAGATGTCGCTCTTGGCCGTATCAACTTAATGGTGAGGTCGTAGTCCTTTGGAATATCAAATTTTACCAAGTTATTATTGTTCTTTCTAATGAAGATTTCTTTCCCAAACACTCAATTCTTTCTTTTTTTGCACAGCTTTCAATAATGTTATGTTTCAATATAAAATTTGCTTAATTTCTTTTGGTTTTTGGAACCAACATGAATGATTGATTATTAAAAGCTTCATACAGCCAAGAGAGACATCTACCAGTCTTCCACAAAACTCAGCAGTTGAGCTCAGCTGATGACGCAGATGAGAATTATCTGTGAAACATGCTCTCTGCAAGTGAAAAATTATAACTAGTGATGGGCAGAATCAGATGATTTTAAGAACTGAGTAATCTGTTCTTGAGTAATATAAAGAATCAAATCATCATTCGAATGAAAAAGTTCTAGGATGAAAGCAAGGATCCAAGAAATCGCAATGCAAGATATGAGAACTCATCGCTCAAGTCGGTATCTGACAACTACTAAGACTGACTCATTTGACAACTCAAATTGTCATTCGAATGCTGAGATTGGAAATTTCATCATGTTATATAACATACTGCTATTGATTCTGGCAATGGGTGTGGCTCACTCATACAGTGAACCATTCATGCAGTGATGTGAGATATTGCATCAACATCATTCTATTACAAGCATTCACAGAGTAAAGATCTGTAAGATAACAATGCTGTCTCATCTGCCGTCCAATGGTCTGTTAAAAATCCTAAGTCTGGCAACTCTGAACTACCCTGTGTGCATGGAGCTGTGCATTTATATGACTTTCTTGCCTGCAAAACTATATCGTGTTATCGAAGTTAACCAAAGTGATACGGATATGTGATTACTCGAGAAGTCGAGTCGACTCTAGTCCTGCTGTCCCAACAAACCCTTAGTGTACCTTTTTATAGACTTTGATCATGTTTTGTCCCTTATTTCTTAAATTCATAACATGACTTTATTATTGTATGTTCAGATATGTTGAATTCTTACTACACTATGTCCACTACCCACTTATCAGATAGCACTGCAACGAGCAGTGATACTTCATCCTAGTTTCTTATCATACTGAAAAGGACTTATTGTTTCATTCAGGATTTAAAAGACGCAACGAAAAACAAGTTGCTATGTACAGAGTGTCATTCCAGATTTTTTTCCCGATTGAATACTGAATCCCTTCAGAAATAAAACAGCATTTGAGCAAGCAAAATATTTCTTGTATTGACTTTTATGAGAAAATACTAAAAGAATAAAACTTTTTGAAGGACATAATGTCTTCCCACAAACATAATGATAATGATAATTCTGTTATATTCATAATCACTTTAGTCCTGCATTTAAATTATATTCAAAACTATTACACAGTAATCATATGTTATTTGACTTTTATGTAGGTCGTGTACTGTTTTCGTTCCATGTTTAAGGAGCTGAAATATTCAAAGTTTCCCTTTCTTTGATTTTGAAAATCTGGTTACCCTAGGCTAAAGACACATCCAAATAGGTAAAAACCCTGTTTGGGTATAGTTCCAATAAATAGTAGTTTATGAAAGCAAAGTAAAAGCAGCGAGAATACAATTTAAGAGTGACATTAAAATATTCAAAAAGAAAATTATTAAAACAAAACTAATTAAAAAACTGCTATAAACATGTGGTTAATATCAAAGTTTATGGGCAATTTTCATTTGGAGGTGAGTAAATTGAAAACTCAGGAGGCATTTTACTAAGTTAAATTCAGCCATTTCATAAAATATGGGAATTTTTCCCTCAAAGAGAGAAGTTATAAAATTATTGTAATTGGGTGGTCAAAAATAAGTTTGAAACTTCAAAATTCTCTGAATTTTAAGGACTTAGGTGTATCTGAAGTGGTTTCATGTGTAAATTATGTCGATTTACTTATTTATTGCGTTGAGTTACTTTTTTTTGCCATTTTTAGCATGATTTTAACACTCTTTAATACCAAGTAGTCAAGAGTAATCAGCTATGTCCATTTTCATTTGAGAAAATATACATCTTAAGGTACAATTTGGTATAAGATTAACTTCAAAAAATATGTGTGGTTAATTACTATGTAAAATAACAAACAAGGGAATTTTTGTCCCACCCATAACGTCCCACCCGTAACAGTGATAGTTTTGTTAAATTATTATTGATGAGTTAAATAAATGTTCTGACAACCTGGAAACAGTTTATAATTTGTATTTAATCCCTCATACCTTCATTAATAACAACATTAAGACCCTAACAGTAATAGCAGAACAGAAAATGAGCTTTTGTTTTGCATCATTAAAATCAGTGTCCAAATTATGTTCCACCCGTAACAGATTTTGAAAAGCAAATTTAAAATATTTAAAAATGTATTTTAAATAATGCTTTGCATGTAGTGTGGAGGAGAAGGCATTGTAAATTTTACAGAATGTGAAGAACCAATTCTAGTTTATTATTTATGATATGTAATAAACAAAAATATTTTTTATAATTTGCTAGAATGTCCCACCCGTAATTATGAAATGGATGAATTATCACTGAAGGCCGTAAGTTTTGGCATGATTTCTTATAGCTTACGATATATAGGTTCAACTTACTTATTTTCATGAAGACAAACCGATCGACGTTGAAGATCATACAATGCAAATCTGTTTTGCAAGTTCTCTCCTCTGGCAAGTGCACTTTCCACCTTTGTCATGCGGTACTGTAAAAATTGATTTAAAGAGTTGTATGTCCCTGCACACTGAATAAGTAATACAAGTCTCCAAATAAAACAGGAATGTCTACTTGCCTTATGAAGAGATGTTCGAAGAGCACCTCGAAGAAAGCTCTCAACTACAGAAACAGACCAGGTCGCAGGAATCATTTGCAACACCTTAGCTGCATCAAAATCTGCAGCATGTGCGTTCAGTATCTCCAAAGCTGGCAGCAAGTATTCATCTCTTTTTTCAGGTCTGCAAATATCAATTACAAAGTTTTCAACTGTTCTTGATAGACCTATTAATAGAGGTGTGTGTTTTTTTAATAAGCTATAAAACAAAAAAAGTTGTATTTCAGGGTTAGGATAAATTTTCTTAACATATTAAGATGTTAGGAATTGTTTGGGGGTAAAATTAAATCACGAAATAATGCTAATGTCATAAATAAAACCACAAAAGCCGTAACCAGCTAAATAAAACCTATTTTTATAATTATTCTTTTCTGTCATTTTTTATTCCTCAGCTGTAGTGGATTATATTATGACCCTTTTAGAAAAAGTGAATTGCTCTAATTTTTACCCTTTGATGTAGCATATTTAAATGTTTAAAAAATTCAAGTAGGTTATCTTCCAAAGGTTATTTTGCAATATTTAAATTCAAAATGTATTTAGTGATTGAAATCACACTGAAATTTAAACTTTTGACTTGCTTCCTTCATATGATTATCAATTATAATAGTGCTATAGTTGGCAACATATTTTCTGCTCTCCCATAGGGCAAAAAGGTAAGCTCTTGAAATTTTTGAAGTTGTTTTCTATAACTGGTTTCAGAGGAGTAGCAAAATTCTTTTATTCAGTTTTGCAAGTGTACGTTTTGAGCTACATACAGTAATCTGAGAGGTTGCTTTTTTGGGGTACAGTCTTGCATATAACATGGGCCTGCGGATCCGTAGCCAGCGATGCTAACAGTGATTTCTCTAAAGGTAGATGAGGTATTCTGTTATGTAAATAAATAATCTAATCAAAATAACCAATATGTTAGATTTTAAATTAATTAATAAAAGTCATATTTTCTTTGTCTCTAACAAATAAAAACACGAAACACCACCTTTTGAATTTTAAAACAACAAATCTTGTGAAAAATAAAAACATTTTCAAACACCTCTACCTATTAAGCATGAGTACATAGCATTCTTATGCAAAGACCTGTTATTTAACACATTCACTCCTAGCTCTTAGAACAAACTGTTCTAACTTGGGTGCTCGCCAGTCAGCAGCGGAGTATGTACGCCTTGCAGGAGTCTGCCTGAAACATGCTATACAGCTCGCACAACATAACCTCAAGACTGAAAGGAAGAGCAAGGACTTGTGCTATGACATGATGTATTGGCTATCACCCTTCCCTTTCAGCCAGGCTCCAAACACTCATGCTGCGTATGCACATGTACTCACACTCAGCCAAGCAGAGTGGGAACAAGTTATCCTGGAGTGTGCATTTAACATTGTTGAGAACAAGAAATAATTTTTAAAGTATGCAAAAAATATATTATAACATGACTAATTAATTATATACAATAAATATTTGTCTGTTAAAACTAGTGTTTGTAATATTGACAGCAGTAATTTAATGGAATCTTATCACATGTAAATGTTGTTCTTCAGGGTCAGCAACCAATCATGTATAAGGTATCCCTATACATACTAGTGTTTTCAGGCGAAGGTACTTAATCCTATTTATTTTAAAATCAGTTATGTACTTACTCAAGAGATGAATCCAGATAGACCCCAAGCAAAGTTTGGAACAGCATTTGTCTGTATGCAGTATCTCTGTCTTTAGCATTGTTAATGCAATACGCTTCAGCAGCTTTGAAGTCTTTCAGCTTGTGGATTAGAATATCAAGAGCTTTCTCATGTTGTTCTATCTGGAAATTTTATACAAATAATATCCATAAACACTGTGCACAAAATTTCAACGAAAACATTACAGCATGCACAGTTACCAAACAAACAGGTAAAGTGATCCCTATACAGGCCATGGAGGCCCAGAGGGTTCCAGGAGGTAGAGGCTCCCAGATTTTGGACATTCGGCACATGAAGGTGGTAAGGTTGTCAGCCTTATGCACCTGCCGCCTTTACCCCCAGGATTGCTCCTGGTACTCATTTCTGTTAGAGGCTGAGTCGACCCCAGGGCCATAGTGCCACCAGAAGGATTAGGCCAATTGAAAAATCTCAACGACCTCATCGGGAATCGAACCCATGACCTTCCGATTTGTAGCGCAGCGCCTCAACCACTACGCTACGGCGTACCCCAAACAAAATTAAAAAAAGTAACCTAATGAACAAGACCTATTTTAAATTAACTTCAAACATTCAGCCACACTATTGCAAGTAATTACTGTACTCATTCAAATAGGACATGCTAGAATAACAGAGCACGTGATTGTAATGAATGAAAACCCTGTTGCTCTAATGAATTTGGGGTCTGACCTGAGACAAACAGATGGTGATAGTGTGGCCAATTTTCGAGTCATGCACCACTTGGGAAGCCACAGTACAGTAACATTTTTTCTACCTGACACAGCTCAGACAGATGCGCAGTAGCCTGGACAAGTCTATCATCGAAATATTATCATTTGAGGGAGAGATCTTTCATTCGTACTTCAGCCTTCAAGGGAGCCACATTGTGCTGACTAAAGTATAAGGCTATGAGTCATGATTGATGGAAGGGGAATGATGAGCTTGTGCCTGAATTTAACTCCCACCTCTGAATCGCCTTCCCCTCACTCACATTTTGCGAAGAAAACATTTTACTCCACATGGTGACGTGTAACTGGCAGAAGTATGAGGTGTAAAGAGATTAGTGTGTGTAGAGTTGTTTGTGTAGTGTAGTGTGGGGTATGAGAGAGGATGTGAAGTGAGGAAAGGTGGAGGGGAAACCCAATGCCTGCATGAGCCTGGTCTTGTCAAAAGAAACCAAGGGGACCACCAGCTTGAAGTACCCATCCAACGGATGAATCACTAAGAACAGTGGCTTATGTCTCCACGTCATACGCACTACGGAGAGGTTTGGGACTGAACCCAGGTATATCTGCTGCACAGGCTTAGGTCAGAAGCTGGTACACCACCCCCTCTCCTTAATGCAGCCCTCAAGGTCAGATTAAAAAATCTGCCTCTACTGGGAATTGAATCCAGGCCACTTGATTGGCAGACAGACATGCTGCCAACTGTGCCATGGCATCACACAGAACAACATACATTATAAACTTATTGTTTAAGAAATACACGATATCTGTGGGAAGAATAAATGATTCATAGATTAACCATGGTCATATTAGAATGATAATTTCAATTGTTTATTATTATTCATTGTTTTTTTTTCAGTATCTCTACTGCATTTCCATATCATGTACTTTTCCTCCTTAGGATCTGTGGTTCATCTCTTATGACTGTACTACAAATCACACAACTGACTTCATACCTGCTTCCTTTTTTTTTTCACAGCAGAGGCCAATATCTCAAATTATGAATATTGTTAATAATACATAATTATTGTATTTTCCTACCTTTTTTTACTGTAAGAAGCAACTTTCTGAAAAAAGGCTGCAAACTGACTACATGTTAGGAATGATGCACACTACAGGGAGCGCAAAGCAAGCTATGTGTTGGCTTTGTCAGTCAATATATTCATTATAAAGAAATTTTGAACGAAAGATGGCATAATAAAAATAGATAGACCTTATACAGTGAAGCAACTATAATCAATCTAATGATAACCTGAGTTGAACTTTGATATTTATGTATCACTTTTTGGTAATCCCCATCATTGCCTACTCCAAAAAAGCTGCCTTTTGTATTCCTGGCCATACAAAGAAAGTTCAGCATCAATAACTTTTAATTAAACCTAAACATAATGACAAACACGCCACCAGGGAAAATCAGGTACCTATCAGAAAAACTCTAAGATTACAGCAAGATGTACTGTATATAAGAAAAACAAAAAGAAATACAGACACTAGATTCAAAGAACAAATGCAAAATCTTAAATACAATCAGACAGACAAAAAAGCTGTAGCAACTCATTCTTGTGACAATGACCACAGAATCTATAGAGAAGCAAAATTGTTAAAAGCAGTGAATAGACCGAAAGAAATGGATATTTGGGGAAGAGAAAAAATGAAAGAGAAAAATGAAAGTAGACTGATGAATTTTGAGAGACTAGAAGATGAGAACCTGATCAAGAAGTCTGTCAAACCTTTACCAGGTGAACACTTTCGAAAGCAGGAACTACAAGTTGACAAGTAGTCGAGGATGGGGACCATGGTCCTTGAAACATTTACTACCAAAAAATCTGGTAAGTGAAGTGTGTCAAAGTTCAACTCATATTATAATTATATCACAGACCAACAGCCATTTTGGTGCCTTAGAATTTAAACATATTCTTGGGTATATTTAGGACGCTGATGCCAAATGTGCCATTGGTTTTGCCCTATCACCTTTAGTTTTGTGAGATATGGTATTTCCATTATGCATATTATCCCATTTTTCGTTTGATATAAATAAAAAAGTGCCTATTTTAGCTTCTAAATAATGTGAAGAAACAAAGCAACACACTAAAATTACATTAGCATTACAACAACCATATAACATGGGGTCTTTAAAAAAATTGATATTATCGCATACTGTATGGTCGTTTATGACTTATGAGCTGTCAATTTGAGGGCCAAAAATAATCCACCTTTTAGTTTTTCTGTGCTTTGTACAGTTTTTGTCCTACGTGTCCAAAGTATGGTCAAGAACCTTCACTAGCTATATTATCAAGCAAGATTTTGTTTCGTTAGACTAAGAGTTCACGAATAAAATCTATATAAAAGTAGAGCTGGTAGAGAAAACCTGTTTACATATTTGAAATCAGCACACTAAGTATAGCCAAAATCTGGTAAAACATCTGAGACATCAAACAGAAAGTTCCTTTTTGTTGGGCTGTGTATTTAATAAAATTGGCAACTTTTTTCTTTCATTTTATACCTATGTATGTACATTATTCTAGCTTTCACACTCATACTCATACTCATATCGCATGTGCAAAATATTGTGCCCCACTCATTGGTATAAACAAGTAAGGAAGTAAGATTTTTGTAGCTCTCTCTGCTTATGTGTTATACTGGAGATACGTTACCTTCCCATACAGAATTGCTGCTTCCTGGTGGAGATTAGCTTCCATCATCTTGCTCAGAAGCAGCTGCACTCGATACAAACTGGATATCTGCAGCAAGTGTTGCAGTTTTGCTCTCAGCGCACTCACTTCATCTTCGTTTTCTTCCTTCTGCTTCTTTATAATATCTTCTAAATATAATACTGCTAAATGAGTATGGAATTTTTCTACCTGCAAACAGTAATATTATATATTATATTAACATTACATTAACAAAAATCTACATGGTCTTTAGAGGAAGATTATGGAAAGATCTGATATGTTGCTAAATATAATATGCCTGTGCAACATGCGCAACAATTTACTCCATAAGCACACTGACCTAAGTTTAGGTATATAGCCTATATATATAATTAGATTAAAATCGTATAAAGCAATGGTCTAATTCCCTTCATTTTCGGCACTGAGTCATGGGTTCTCCAGAAAGTTTATGAATCTCACATATAGATTGCAGAAATGAAGTTCCCAAGGAGTAGGTCCTATGGATGTAAACTACTTAGTACCAAAGTATTTAAAATCTCGCTGGGTAGTACTCTTGAGCTCGATGAATAAAATAATAACATAATACCTTTCTTCTCAACCTCTTTTATTTTATTTTCCTAGGCCTTTCGGTTATGTTCAACCATCTTCAGGGAATCTCGCTTGTAGAGTTACATTCAATAAGAATAAAACGGCTTTATCACTTGCCTCATTTTTAATTAAAACTACTAAGACTAAAATGTTTTTAAATTATAAGTAAAATTAACTTAATTCTTCTTCTTATACATCACAGAAGAAGAAGAATGTTACTTATGATTTAAGAACATTTTAAGTTTTAGTAGTTTTAATTAAAAACTACTTTTTCTCTAACTAAAGTGACACTAATGCAAGATATTGTATGTTGCTCGAAAATGCAGCATGTGTGGAGTAATGAACATGGATACATTATATGTTGAAGGTTCCTTCAAGTAGCTTTGTACCTAATTCAGTGTTCTTTTGAGCCCTGTTCAAGCACATTCACTAATCTTCAAGCCTTCTACCTCCCATCTTCAATGCCTTACTGCATGATAGCTTCAGCCACTTTCACATGTGATTTTTAAAATCAGGTCTGAACCAGCTTCCCTGAGCATGGCCGTGAGCCTTCAGTTTTCTTGCCAAGATAAGGCTTTGTGTAATTTTTTAGGCAAGTCTTAAATCCAAGGCTGGCTATATTTTGTTTCTTCTTTGTTTCTCAACATCTGCTTCATCTCTCCCTGTAAAGAACTTACAGACCAAAGTCTATATAGGAGAGAGGTAGGACTTATGAATCACATAAACAGAGCTCTGTACAGGGGCCACATGTCTGGCTCTACAGTGCACAATTCATTACAACAATATTTATTATTATTTCAAAACTGTTAAGGGCTGCATACAAACCTACCCCCAAAATAAAATCCTTCTTTTAGCCCTTGTATCATAAATAACTACTTCATAGTTTTAACTAATGAAGCTACTATCATACTGGAAAGTCAGCAAGCAATATAATTCAGAAACCATCCAGACTAACATTTAAAAATTTGAAATCAATAATCTTCATAGATTTTTACTAACACCCACTTAAAAAAACTACTATACAGAAACAAAATTGCCAAAGTACCTTGTTAGCAATTAGGCACTTTCCTAAGAGGAACTCAGGAAATCGGAGAACCTCAGACAGAATGGCTGGTCTCAGAGATCCATTCATGGACCTATCAATGCAAGCCCAAGAAGCTAGCAACTGAGACATCCTGCTTGTTATAATGTAAAACTAAAACCTACATTAAAAAGTAGACACAGTTATTTACTTTTATGGACTTTGGGCTTTGAATTAGTTTACATAAATTACCTTTACTGCTAAATTTACACAAATACACATATACAATGGATCTTTAAAACATTAAAAGTACGACGTTTCAACCCTTCCTGTGGGTCTTCCTCAGGTACAATATTGTACCCACAGGAAGGGTTGAAACGTCGTACTTTTAATGTTTTAAAGATCCATTGTATATGTGTATTTGTGTATTTTTTAATGATTCAAGTTAACTATAAGACAATGGAAAAAGGACTATATGTGAATACCTTTACTGCTGCTTTAAATAATCACACATGTTCAATACCTGTATGTTTTGCTTAATGACTAGATGTTCCAGGTACTTGATGACAGCTTTTGGGTACTGGTGAAGATAATCCACAATTGTGTCAGGCTTCAGGAGATCTTCACTAGTTTCCGATGCTGATCTTAAAGTGAATATGCCTACCCCAATCTCTTCGTCCCTACTCAGAACAAAATCTGCATACCTCCACATCAGCTCTGGTTCCTTGAGGCTGCAACACAAAGTATTGTTATATGTTAACAAATATGTGAATAATGGAAGAATACACCTCTCACTTAATCCTTAATCAGGCAACTGGTATCTTTTAGAGGACTCATGAACATTTTTTCAAAAACATTTTTACAGCTATAGTTCAACAGACTTTTAGTCCATAAAACAGCCATGGTCTATTTTCCCAAAATAATTTACTTTCACCATCTTTTTTTTTCCATCTTCTATGAAACTACATTTATTTTACAAATATTTAATTTCCACAATTGAAATTATTATATTGAATAAACATTACAACAATTTGATGGTTTTTAATATACAACTTACTGATCCTGCTTTAAAATCTAAGAAAGAGATATTGCATCCAAATGGATAAAAATATCTTTGTACTTCATTACCGGTATCTCATTTTGTAGAAATAAGGTGGGTGGTATTCTATGATGATATTTAGATTAACCAGCAATACTACCTAGCTCCATTTCTTACATGTTCAAAGTATTGTGAGTATCTGTAATACAGGACATTTTGTATGTGCAGAAAGTTTCTTCTGAGACAAATATTTATCACTTCACCATTTTGGATTTCTGATTTTGTATTAAAGTGGTACAGTTAAGGAAAATTGAAAGCACTGTTAATTTAGTAGTTATCATTACTTATTCAAAATTAAAACTGTGTTATTGGACTTTCTACTGAGCTGTTTCCTCAATTCTGAACTCACCAGAGACTTCTCAGTCAACAGATAACAATAAATGTCTGCATGTAGAAAGTTGGACTTGGAAACAAATGGTCACTTGTCAGAATACAACGAATACGAACAGAGTGAAGTTGGTTGGCTGTGTAAGAAATTCTTATATATGTTCTACATTGGTACCGGTAACTTTAAAAGCACTCATTTCACTACCTATGAACATGTATCAAAGTGGAATATACTTACTTAGCTAAACACTCAACAAAGAAATTGAGACCATGGAAACTCTCATCGTGGTACTCGCCAGTGATTATCTTTGCCCATACTTTTAATGCTTTGTCATGGTCACGAGCATGCCTGTAAAGCAATGCAAGGGCATGATAGCACTTGAATCTCTCCAACCATTCACAACAATCTGGAACGTCGACAGTAACTTCCCCAGCGGCAATAAAAGCTTCAAGTTCCGGAGCATTCATTTCAGCATAGAGCTTCAATACAGCTGTATCAACCTCCTGAAATACAGGGTACACTGCAGATATTATAGATTTTAACAACTATAGTTTCAATTGTTCAAAGTATGTCTTAGTACACTATATAAGTTGGAACAGAAGATTTGTGAAAACTAAACCATAAACTCTACCTGACTGTTGTAATTTATTTAAAGGTCTGGTAACCAACTTTACAGTATTGAAACAGATGTTTACAATTTTAGAAGTGAAAAGAAGCACAAATTTGAAAACTCCGATCATATAATTCCCAAAAGATTAGATTCACTGTACATTCTTGTTCACAACACTATTTCCCTTTCTTTAAAGGCACGAAACTTAAATTTACAGCAATGAAATAGATGTTAAAAACTTTGAGAATATAAACCCTACAAATTCCTAACCCCATCACACCACTCCCCTGAAGACCATAGACAAACTGAAAATTATTTACGTGACAGTTGTATTAATTTCTTGAAAGCAGTAGCAAATAAACTGACATGACAACTGACTGTAGTGAAATGAAATTCTTGACAATCGAAGTATAAAATTCCTCACAATCAGTACGTCAAAATTAAGAGAAAATTTTTACCTTCTAATATCTGTAATTTTCTTTTCAAAAAAATTAAAATGTTTATTATAATTACGTTCATTACATAATGTAAAGTATTCTCATACTTAATTAGCAATGAGTTATACAAACATAAAGTATTCTTCAATCAGATTCATTTTCCTGATTGAGCTTAATTATAAAATGTACAATAACCACCATTAGCTCAATTGTTCTTTGTTAAAAATATGGACAGAACTCTGTCACATCTGCCGAAATAGGAACAGGACAAGCAACATTATCACTACAAACCTGATGATGGATTTTTGAGTCTAAAACATGTCGTCCCAAGAGAAGTTCTACAACTACACCACTGTACATAATAAAATTTTATTCTTTCTACATTAGATGTGACTAGTGTTTTATAATACGTTTGTACGAGCCATTGTGAACTGATTGTGCTTTTAACATATGTACATAACTTTATTTTAAACAAAGAAGATTTGAGCTAATGGTGGTTATTATACATTAAAACATAAAGCATTTCCAAAGCAACAAATACAATAAAATAATTTTTTTTACATTTTCAATCTAAAACTTTTATGATGTTATTTTCACATTTAATTTAAAAAAAAAAACTGAACTTTCTTACAGCAAACGTTGGTTTGTATGGCATCACGTCTATCTACGGGGGGGGGGGGGTTAAGCGCTCATAACTATTTACTGAATTCAACAGCGGAAACAATTTGTAAACAACAGAGATGAAATTGAATCGTAAATTATTGAAACCAAATAAGCCAATTTTTTAATTTTTCAACTGATTATCTCTGTTTCTGTTGTTTTTATCAGAATAGTTTTCTTAGTTCAAAGATAGTTTTGTTCTGGTTATAAGGAATGTGAAACAGTTCAGTTATTGCATAGGATTTTAACTGATAACAATATTAAAATTGTATGACTTGTTTGAATTCAACAATTCAATTATAAAATGACACTACTTTTCTTATTTTTTTTAACATTATTTTACTCAGACCATAAGAAACTAATTAGTAATAGTATTCCACATAACTTGAGTATTTTTATGTCAATATTAATTTATTATGATCACAGAAGTTAACTATGTGTTAAGCTACATATAAACACATAGCTATGATGAACAAATTTCCAAACATTCAACATGAATTTTCAATGTTTGGCATCCTGCAAAATCCCTAAAGAAAATATTTGATAGATATTTTGGGAAGTCTTCTGTACTCTATAAATGAAAAAGTTCATTTACAACCTTATATGGTGGGCATCTCCTACTTGCGAAAATGTTTTTGGTAGAAAATTCACTTCAATTTTGAAACATATATGCAACATTAACATTTGGGAAGACGGAAATAAATTTCATCGTTGTGAACATGATGAGCTAAGTGAAGAGATTGTTCAAACAAAGCATACATTACAAAAAATTCTCTTGAATACTCGATTCTTGAAGAGATTATAAATAACAAAAGATCTCTCGATGATTTAAAGCACATACATTAACCACACGGGAGCTCTAGAATCATATTACAACGAGAGACTCAAATATGTACTGAAAAAATCAATTTTTCTTTCAAAGGAATGTATGTAAAATCAATGCTTGCAGCACTAGACCACAATTCACACAACAAGATCAGTGGATCAGTGGAATTTTCTAAAACACCAGGTGATTAGGTGTGCAAAAGGAAATACACAAAAAATTGAGTGAATGGTGGTAAAAGTTGATGATCGCGATAATTAATTATGCTTTTTTGAATAAAGTGGGAATTTTTAATATATCAGGTGTGACAGATGAAAATAGACTTTTCTAAAAACATGGGATCTCTATCTGAAACGAAATCCACCAGAAGTGAAGCAGAGCAGCATTACTTCTCACGATAAAAAAGCCTCACACATGTGCACTGGCTGGGCGCTGTGCTGGCAGTGTGACATCACCAAATCAAGACATTGTGATACATAAAGGTGAGTACTAAGAGAACTAATGGCCCTAAAATTATGTAGTTTTCACTGTTAATATTCGCTTAATATTTCTCATACAATGGGTTATGTTAACATTAGTGTTAAATTTTAGTTCAGCCCCCCTTTAGGTACATTCTACTTTTTTTTTTTTTTTGCATTTTGGATATCTAAACAACCAAGAAGACAGAATTAAGGAGGTAACATTATTCATACCAAAGAGTGATTAGCAGTAGAAGTCTCGCGAAAATCCTCCAGAAAATGACGAAGGAACTGTTTGGCTTCACGAAGCTTTGCTTCATCTCCATGAAAAAGCTGGACCACATCAGCAATGCCATGTAAAGGTGGCACACTTCTTATGAAAGATGACGATGGAGGTAAGAGACTTGGAAACAAAGAGATCACTTCTCTGGGATCAACTCTCCCTCCATCAAACAATTCACGAGCCTTTTCTAAATTGCCTTTGGAAAAACTGATGAATCCTGCTTGTTGTTGAATTTTATTGTATATCTTTAGGAACTGTTCTTTTGTCATTCCTGCACGATTTGCATTCTGTGCTAATTCGAGAGCTTCATCTATCCTTTCATCTGTGAGAAGCACCTGCAAACATAAATACCAAAATGATAATGAATAGGGTTCAAATGTTAATGACATGTCATATTTTTAACCTGAACTTCATTCTCTCCACACAAAAAAAAATTAAACACGAATTGTCTGCTTGTTATCCTAATTGGACAGTTTTTATTTTGCATATAAAGTCACATTTTGGTAATTTTTGTGGTCTTGGTCATATTTTACCCATATTTGTAATTTAACATCATATTTCAGTTGCCTCAAGTTCAAAGATATAAGTTGAATATATTGAATAATAAATTAGTTGAATGAAAAATTGTTTAATAATGATGAAAAGCATTACTGGTCAAAATGTATAATAGTTCCAAGCAGCAACCCTCTCTGTCTGCTAATACATCAATTTCACAATACCTGAAGTTCTGGTACTTGGAAAGTTCATTAAATGTACTTAAGCTACTGTTTATCACTGATATCTTCGAGGATGTTTCTATGTGTTTTGATGTGAAACAAAGTTAAGACAAACACATAGCCTGCTCCCAACCTCCCAGCAGTGGCGGCTCGTGGCCGGAAAATTAGGTGAAGAGGAAAAAAATGCCACATGCTTACGTTAATAACCGAACTCACCTATGTCTTGTATAGCAAATCAATCCTTCGATAGTCCTTTATGGCTGCAAATTTGTCGGTGATATCATCATAGGACGGCTGCATTTCTTCTAGCTGCAGTAAAGGTTCTTTCTGAATTGAAATATTCGCTAAACAAGATACTTGTCTGGCAACATTTTTGATCCTTCATTTAGTAGGCCTACGTCGTGATCTGACAGCTGGCACAATGATGATTTGATTTTAAACAATGCGGGTAAGAATATAGTTATTATTTATAAAATCTGATACATTTTATTCATGGAATACTCTTAATAAATCCCAATCGGGATTATGAGTTTCATTAGATAAATTCGATCCTGCTTTTCCGCCGCGAATCTATTGATGTTTATCGTAATTATTATTCTCCTAATCAGATTATTCAGAATATTCCATTCATGCGATGCGGACTTGAAATTGACTAATAATCTTTAGCAATGCCTCGGATATCGACCAATGACTGTTGTTTATCTTATAAGTTAATATGCTTGCAAGGGTCGGAAAGATGCAATTTTATCTGATAAACTTCAGCTCGTTACTGGATACTTCAAGGCATTAATATGCAGTGATTAATATGTCACATGTCGTATGATTGCCTACGAAAAAATATGCATTGTAGGAATGAAACGTCGTGATTCAACGTTGTCGTCCTATGGCGTCCTATCGGTGACGATCTCCGAAGATGGTTCAGTGTTGTGACACGTAACAGTGGACTTTCATCACAGTACACAGTAGTCTTGGTATATGGTGACACACATTAAATAAATTAACTTCTAGTCTCATCCCTATGCCTCACTTTTGTGCTATAGAATTGAACGCCTATGATTTTTTTTCCGTTAATGATATTTAATTTTATGAGAAAGAATCCAAGCTCCTCTACCGTTCATACTTCAATGAAGTATATGGTTGTTTATAAACACCTTTTAAATAATTAATTGAAAATTGTTAAAAATAAAAATTCTAGCTCTTTAGCGTCTATGCAAATCGTGTGGAAAATTTAAACAAAATTGTTAGTTTTTTTTTTATAAAATCGTGAAGAATGAAAGTCTGTTCTAGCCTCGCCCAAAGATGTAAGACTTAAAAGCCTGAGTTTGTACAAACGATAGCTGGCTTATAACTACCCTTCAAAGTATAAGGATACCGTATAAAAGTAAGAAAAAGTCGTCAATCTCCCCAGAAGATATCTAATCCAAATACGTTTTATTTATACACGATGTTTAGTTCTCAAGCCACACAGACACGTTCCTGAAAATATTATTGGACAGAGGAGAATTCAAAACAGGTATTTATGTTAAAAACATTGATTTCGAACATTTATTACCTTTGGTACGGGTAGAGGAAGTGAAATTGGTGCTTTGTTATGGAGCTGTTAGCAGAAGAGGAGTAGGTATGAAACCCGCCACACACTGTCATAGTAGCAGCTTGCTGTGGTAAGCGCGCGCATCATGAAGCCGAAGGACGACACCTTCGTGGGTAGTCTGATCCCTTCAGCATGGACGTGGGATAAGCGAGAAAAATGCTGCTTGCAGCAACAGCTAGCATCATTTTTAGTGGACCAGACTACCCATGGAACAGGGGAAGTGAATCAAGGCTGCTTCGTGCTTCTTTGCAAGACTCGAGAGCTCTCTGGCGCCTCCTCCTTTAACATCACTCGTGGCGGGCAATACAAAATTACATAAATGCAAAACCAACATTCGAGATATGGGAAATAAACTTTAAAAATACGTATTGTAAAGGAAAAATACTGGTGAAGTGCTACTTCACCTACTTCACCTGAATAGCCGCCACTGCCTCCCAGCAAACTGTCTAGTTAAGAGGGAGGGTAATTGTTTAGCAAAGGCTACCAGCTCCTCCCACTATGCTGCATGTATGAGACATGCAAAACAAAATCTTAAGCCACCTGTAAACACTGACACAAGAGTTCAAACAATTTTTGAATTATTATTATTATTATTACTATTATTATTATTATTATTAATATTATTATTATTATTAATATTAATATTGTTATTATTATTATTATTATTAATATTGTTATTATTAATATTGTTATTATTATTATTATTAATATTGTTATTATTATTATTAATATTGTTATTATTATTATTATTAATATTATTATTATTAATAGTTATTATTATTATTATTATTATTATTATTATTATTATTATTAACATTATTGACTCGCTAATTTGTACAGTATCAGTAACATTTTAGTAATCCCTTTTTAACTTGGGGAACCTAATGCTCTCAGATGTCCCTTGAGCTTTGTCCCTAACAATTTGTCTGGGGAGAGAAAGGTAAACCCAGAACTGTTCCCAGGATCCAACAACATTAAACACATACACTATGAAAACAGCACTCACCTCAACTTGTTTTTCCCAAGGTAAAGGAACTAGACTGTACACTGAAGTACCCGATGTAACATAAATGCGTCCATCAAAATTACCAATGGTTCTGCCACCAACAAACGGAAGAGCCTGCTTCTGCTGTTGGTCTAAAATGCTGTCAACATATAATCTGTATCAGAGATTATTCTTCAACTTACCGCTGTCTTAATGTATCACTCGCAATAAACCGCCATACACAATTGCTACCATATAAATTTATGTTTACCTGTATACCATGATCATATCATCACTAAGTCCAAGAATGTAGGGATGAGAGTAAGCGAGACCTATAAGTGGATACGACCACTGGATGGGAGGTCTGTTGGATACCCCTTGAGCATTCACAAACATTCCAAGACCTTCAGGGCCACTCAGGAGAAACTCCTCCTATAACAGTAAACAGTAACGGTGTAATTATTTGAAGTTGCCTTCCTAAAGAATTTTCTAGCTCCTATAGTTTTCAATCAATGTCAATGATTTTTACTTAGGAACAATTGAGGATGGGAATGATGTTCTACCAAAAAGTTAGTAAGTCAAGCAAAAGTGTTAAAGTTCAACTCATGCTACAGTGCGTTAGAATAGTCCCTTAACAGTGAGCAGGTCAACTAGCGGACAGCAACCCTCTTAAGAATGTTGGTACCATAAACACCCCACTTGTCACCCTCGCTGCCTCTGTGAGCTTTCTTCTCAGTGCGAGCTTGGATTTTTGTGCAAAAAGACATTTATTAGAGCAGGCTGCCACCCGCATCTCTCTTTCAGCTGGTAGCAAGTTGACCTGCTCACTGTAAAGGGACTATTCTAATGCACTGTATAATTAGATTCATTGTTTTCAATTGTTCAATTGGCTGACTGTATGTAATTTTGTAAATCATAGAGTAATGTTTGTAAACTGTAATTAAAACTGTAATGTTTTACTATATACGTATATTACATAATTATCAAATTCAATATTATCACACAGCAATTATAAAATTCTCTCTGAATTCTGTAATTTTTCCACTTGTATGCTATGCAAACAGGAAGTATAACATGATAATTTTAGTTTCAATAGTGATGCCTTATTCCTATTCACACCCTAAAGTGCTGGATATTATACCTTAATGGTCTTAGAGAATGTTTAGTTGACAGTTTTAAAAACAAGGGAAGATCTCAAAACAGCTATATTCGTAGAAAATGCACATTACCAGTCTTACTAATAATCCAGTTGTAGCATTTATACCAGGAATATACACAGCTGAGGAGAAAAAATGTACTAATAACCCTTGCATAAAGCTGAATGTGTGCAACGCTTTACATAACCTGGCCCCCTTGTATAAACTTGACGTAAATAATCAAGATGGCCGATATCCGTAACAGTCGGTCGTTTCGTAGATGTCTGAGGTTGAATTTTGAGGCTATGCATATTCTGAGCTGCTTTTGCGGAATTATAAACATTGTTCCTTGTTTGCGGGACATATTTCCATACTTGTACCCATGATTACAGCTTTCTGAAAACAATATAATGAAATACTGAAACTAGAATTAATCTCTGCAGACGTTGCACGTACAAACCCGGTGAAACCCTCGGCAGTTACATTGCGTTTATTGGTAATATGGCTTATGTAGAACTTGCGCAGAGAACAACCAAACAACCGTTCAACGCAGAATAAGCAGCTTTTATTAGTAAGGCTGTACATGTTTATATTATAGAATCATTCACCTACAATTGTCACCTTTTAAGAAAAGGTTACCAGATTTTTTCATTGAATCTGGGAAACTTTGAAATTTTATATAGGCCTATGTAATATTTTTAGAGGAATGAGCAGGTTATTGCACTCCTCCTCCAACAATATGTAGCAGTTTGTCTATAACAAAATGTCTTTAATATAAAAATCAAATAATTAATATGCCAATTGGATTTGTTTTTAATTGAAATCAATACAAACATCTGATGGTTTCATCCATCCAAAGTTCCTTCTTGAAGGGCAATGTTTAATGTTTATTTTACTTTGATCTGGCACAATCTTCTTAAAGTAAGCTGATACCTTTTTCTTGCTATTTTGATGATTCACAGAGCTTTCATGTTTTTGAGTTGCAACATGTTGAACAACTGATGTTCGCCCGCCACTTCCAACGGTAAATGTTACTTCACACAATGAACAAAATGTAGTGTTTTCCTTTACTCCTCTTCACATAAATGGAAAATCCTTTAGTATGTTTCACTAGTTACAAATTTTTGTTTATTTGACGACATCTCTAAAGATAGACTACAGTATAAAGTACAAAACACACACATGGATGTGGTAAATGACTGTTGATACAATCAGTCAACACTGGAAACAGTGTTAGAGATCAACCAAGGCCTGAGCCCACAATGCATTCACTCGCATTCACAGGGTTCGAACCTATGCAGTCTAGAAACTGTAACAGAATGAAAGCGGATATAAGAATAAACAAACATTTTGAGAGAATAGCCACACAGTAGCAACTAGCCAATCATACTTCCATTATACATATCTACCTACCCACCCACAAGTTCCAAAGAGAATAAGCTGTATTCTTTCAAAGAGAATGCAATGTAGGAGTAATATACAGTTCTATAATAAATTTACAACACTGACAATAAGAATCTGGGGACACTCATATAAATACGGAGACATTTCAGGGATGGATTTTGTTCAGGGACAGATTTCTAACTCTGGAGACTGTCCTCGGGAAACAGGGACATCTGCTAACATTATTTTAAGAGGGATGAATATTATATCATGTGATAATAACCCAAGGCTAAGGTATACAAATTTTATGAGAGCTTCTTCAATGTTTTCTGCTTATATTTTTGTTTGTAATTCTGCCAAGATTTCGTTACAGCTGGTAAGAATTAACAGGTGATGTTGGAATCTGGCCAAGATTGTTAAAGAACAAGTGCTCTGAAACTTTAACAACTCTGACATCACATTCTTTAAAAAACAAAAGGAAGTCATAGTACAAATAAATGAAATCTGAATCACAAATTCTGCAGACAAGCACACTGTCTACAGATTTGCAACAAAAAATGTAATCAGCATACAAATTGGCAAAACAAAATGGAAACACAAGGAAATCTTCATATGCTAAATTTTTTCAATACCTTCAAATTCTGCAGCATAAATGATACTTACATTAACACATCTTAATAAGATTACCTTTAAAGCACATTATCACCAAAAACACTCACTACTTCGTTAAAATAACTAACTAGTAACAGTTAGCTGGCTTTCAAGAGGACCTTTCCTCCCATCGTCAGACTCCGCCCACTGAAGTCTGACGATGGGAGGAAAAGTCCTCTTGAAAGCCGGCTAGCTAGTAAGTTAGTTATTTTAATGAAGTAGTGAGTGTTCTTGGTAATAATGTGTTTTATATTATTACAATTGAACGTTGGCGTGGTCATGTGGTTAGCGTCGCTGACTACAGATCCGTCGACCTGGGTTCGATCCCCAGTACTTCCTCGGATTTTTCTGAGGTAGGGAGGTCTGGTAGGGATGCACTCAGCCTCGTGATTCTAAATTGAGGAGATACTTGATAGAGAAGTAGCGGCTCCGGTCATGGAAACCACCATTAACAGCCGTGGGTGTTGACATGCTGACCACATGCCCACCAAACCTGCCTATGGTAGATGAAGCAGCGGTCGGGCGGTAGGCCTTGTCCCTTCAGGGATTTAGCGCCACGGAGTTGAGTTTTTATTATTACACTTCATTGTGTTTCCCAATTCCAAGTGAATTAAGATACGATTACCTTTGTAATCCTACGAATGACTGGTAGAAAATTCTCACTGCCATATGAGAAAAGCTGTTGCGTGAAATTACTTTCGAAGTCATATACAGCATACTGTGACTGCAAGGCTGCACAGATGTGAGATCCATCCACTGCTATTCCTATCACAACTTCTGGTGTAGACACATCTTTCACATGCATCAGCTTCTCTTCAGTCACGTTATACACTTGCAACTGTTTTTTCCTACCCACACAGATCTGTAATCAATCACAAAACATCATTAAGTTACGTAAGCAATATGTATATAGTAGGTGCAGAAATTAGGTTTCTACTTAAAAGGTGCTAGCTTGACAGCTGACCATAAAGTAGTAGTGTATAACTTTGCCAGTTTTTCAAGTTATAGGCTTCCCAAAAGGGAGATACTGTGCTGAAAAATTTGCTCCATTCTCTAGTGGATACAGCATTTCACAAACCACATTGATTTTTCTTCAGAGGAGCTCTATCTACTTTACAAAAAAATGTGTGCCCATAAAAATAATAATCCTCATCGTGACTTTCTGGTGAATACTATGTTGAGATTTCATTACAATGACTTACCTGAATGCAGAATGGACTGTTTGTGTTGGGGTTCTCATTGAGACAGAATGTACTGATTCCTCGTAGCTTAGGTCCACCTCCAATAATGTCCAGATCGTGCATGCTTAATATTAAGAGACTTGAATCACAAAGAATGAGAATTCTGTTCAAAGCTGATGCTGCTTTGATGCATTTCACAGGTTTTCTCTGCAATAAGATATCACAGGTTTTAAAAATATATTTACTGACAAATTTTTAGTTGTTTTCTTATTTATTCACTACCTGCCTCAGGCAAATCCCGTAACAAATTATAATATTTTCAACAAAATTTGAATTGAGTGAGCGCTTTAAAATTAAACAGAAGTACCGTTACCGTAACTTACCAATTCAAGAAACTTGTGCCTTGCTTTCCTCGTGTTGAAAATCACTTTCCCACCTCCTTCATGCTTCTCCTCTATGATGTAGTTGACAAGGAAGCTGTGAACACAAGGCAGATATATTAGAGTGAAGCAAGAGAACACAGTTACATGAAATTCCATTTTAAAGGTATCTGTGGCATAGAGCGCACTTCCTCCAGAAGATGGTAACAAAGCTAGCTGGACTTTTGGATGCAAGCTTACACTCATCCAGTTAGAAGATCAAGGAACCACCCTCAAAGGTGACTGAGAAATTGGAATTAAATCCAAAATATTCCCTGTCTGTATGTTTGCGATGCCTTAGGAAAAGACCTGTGATGTGACAACACATGCCATTAAGTTTCTCTATGTCCTGTATAAATACATGTGATCCAAATGTTTAACTTCTGCCATATGGACTTTTGTTGGTTATACTGTAACTTACTAAGTATTTCAATTTTTGCGATTACTGTCCCTAGGTTGTCCACCAACGATCCCATTGGCTACCGATGATCTGTCATCTTAGTAGTCCTTCTCGCACAATGCTCCAACACCATTATTTATGCGCTTTTCAATCCTGTGCAAGCAGGAGCAAAGGATGGGCAAGTTTTCAATTCCAGACAACTATGAAGGGATAAGTTAGGCTAACCCCCAAGTAATAATGAAGTTTAAGGTGTAAGGATAGCACCTTACTAAGTGAGATCAGCAGTATCAGTGCTATGAGGGTAGGACCACTGTTTCATTGCCATGTAACAGTGCACCAGACTAGATGAGGCATTTTGGAAGTAATGAATTAGTTTACATAACCATTTTAGATTAATTTTGTGTTAATTTCTTTGTGATTTTACTTACATTTAGAACCTCTTTAAAAAAATGCAAATATGTGGATTCTACAGGATTTTGAGAAAAAATATAACATTATAGTTGGCTATTTCCATGAGGGAAAAAAAAAAACAAAACAAAACAAAACAAATTCACACAACTGCAGTACCAGCTGTAGAACCCCCGCATCGGTTTTTAAGTCTCATTACAAGGAAAGTTAAACAGTGAAGAAAAAGTATCAAGGGTCTCGCAGCAAGAAATGAAAAGACAGTGACTGGGATGAACAGAAGCCAAATGTGCTTGTACAATAAAGTTTAGGATTTAGTCTACTTTCTTTCTAGAACTTCAATCGAAGCAGATTTAGTTTAACACTGCCTTTGTAATTTTCTAAGAGACATTAACATTATCTTACTGTTGCATAAAATCTACCCTTGTCAAACATAACAAGTAATTGAAAGCGACTTTTTCTAGTAAACAGACCCTGTCAGTAGAAGTGTTTTTAAGCATACGTAGCCATAGTCAGTTTCCACAAATTTACTAATGTTTACTAAATTTTTTGGAGAATTCTTAATTCATAGTTATAAGGTTACTGAGATATTGTGTTTACTTATGTAAATGTGACCATTGCTGTATTGATATTAGCTTATTCCCATTAACTAAAAACATAACATTTTCTCTCAAGAATGTCAGGGTGTAAGAACATTGAGACGTATGCTGAGGTGTAGTTGATTGAGACACTGAGCTAGCTTGTGTTTTTATTGCTGTAGAAAGAAAGAATTGTTGTGATCCTGCTTTGATTTGTTCAGCTGATGTGGCATTTCCCTTTACTATATTCCATTGTTGAGACACAACCTCTGCATGTGCCAAGGCGAATGATCTGTTGGTTGAGATTTCTGATAGTTAACCTTTTGTTAATTAGTAGATTTGCTGTTTAATACTCCAGCTATGTCTGATAAATGCCATAAACAACACCACAATCGACATGTTTTGGCTAGAAAGTGGAAGAAAATTTAGCCATATATATTTTATTATAGTTTTTATCCTTTTCATATTAATCTATATTGTAGGACTCCTCTACTGTAGTCCAAAGCAAAAACTTTCTTGCAGGGTGCACTGCTGTTTAGAGGGAAGAGAGGAGGTATATTGCTTCGGCGGTAGAGGAGGAGGTGAGGGGTACATCACAGGCGGCTAGACTGATTCTTATAGGTTTTCTGCTAGCTTGCACGCGTAAAAGTCACATCCCTTGCATTACTCAGAGGGGAAGTTCTTTGTTTTGAACAACAGTATGTTTTCAAAATAAGTCATTATTAAAATAATAGTCTACATTATATGTAGAAAAATGAATGAAAGTTACATATTTTATGAAAAAAGTAGCACAGTGCATTTAAGTCCTCAATAATGAATAAAAACAGAAAAATGCATATAAGTACAGTGTGTCCCACGCAAGAGTTGGCCAATGACGCGGGTTTCTGCGTCGCGCCGACTACAGCTCTAACTCCCGAGCGAGCGGGTGAAATATCTACGCTAATAAAGCCGCTAATGGCGTTATGATTCAGGTTCTCACATTTACAGTTGGAATTACAATGAAAATAACCACGTACCTCATCACAAGAGATGTTGGAAATGTCCCCCTCTTGCATCCACACAACACTGGAACCTTTTTAAGAAATTTTCTTTCACGCGCATAAATTCAGCTTCCGAGATAGAAACACCGTGCTTTTGTTGGGAGAGAACTCGTCTTTTTTAAATCCACCAATTGTATCAAAATAAAATGAGGTAACTGATATAAGAACGTGCCAGAATCCTTTTTCTAATCAGTAGGCCTATTGCCAGATAAATCACATGTGTTTTTCTTTGTGAGAACCTGAACCATTACACCATCAGCGGGCTTTATTAGTGTAGATATTTCACCCGTTTCCTTTGTAATGTACGGGAAGTTGACCTATACACTTTATTTTTCAAGTTTCTCCATAAATAATATTCACATACTGTTAGAAGAACTTAAAGACATAGGCCTATCACAAGAGAAATGAACTCTGTCTCGGAAGCTGAACTTATGCGCGTGAAAGAACATTTCCTAAAAAGGTGTCAGTGTTGTGTGGATGCAAGAGGAGAACATTTCCAACATCTCGTGTGATGAAGTACGTGTTTATTTTCATTGTAATTTTAACTGTAAATGTGAGAACCTTTTTCGTAACACCGATCGCGGCTTCATTAGCGTAGATATTTCACCCGATCGCTCGGGAGTTGGAGCTGTGCCCGCCGCGCCGCAGGAACCCGCGTCATTGGCCAACTCTTGCGTGGGACACACTGTAGAAAATAAATGTGTTATTTACACTATAATCAAATTCTGGTTAGACAATGTAGTTTAAATTCTTTGAATAAATTGTGGCAATCACCCAAATCCTGCGTTCTTTGAATTATAGGGAGAACACTCCACTGGAGGTTTGAACTACTTGAAAATAGTCACCACTTTGTGATTAAATAATACAGTAAACTCTCAATTAGCAGATTATCTAGGGTTTTCTCTTCCTTTTTTTCTTATTTTTTTTATATTGTTTTGGAGGAGAAATAAAAAATGAGGTGTTGAAAATAAAAACAGTTGACGTATTATTTTGTGAAAAAGTAAACCAACAAACTTGTAAGTACAGACAAGTTTTGTTTATTAAGTCACAATTTGTGGCGGCGCCTACTGTAAACAAAAACTGTTCAGGCATTTTCTAGTTGATTTTTATCCTTTTCCGTCCATTTTGGGGATTTTCCATGGAATATGCTTATCCATGGTGGTTGTTCCATCCATTCCACAGATAATCGGAATCAATGTCATCACTATCAGTTGAGTACCTTAAGCTACATGATTAAAATATAACATCTGTAAGTTAATCGTACAACAGTTACACAAAAAGATTGGCGCGCCTCACAAAGAATATTATATTACGCCTTTATTGAATAAGTTAAATATCCACAAATGCAGCAGAAACTGTCTGGGTTGATTATACATTGACTTTATGACGTTCCCATGTAACTATGATCAGATAAAAAAAATGGAACAATTTTCATATCTAAACAATATTACCTTATTAGCTGTCAATAACATAACTTATAAATAAATGGCTGAAATGCAAAGTCAGAACTGCATGAAAACTAGAGCATAGAGGACAAAACCATTTTCAGATTTGAAATCAGCACATCATAAATATTAGGAATGTGTGAAAAAATCTCATGCAACTGAGAGGTACCACTGATAATGCTAGTTCAAATCCCGTCAGTCCAAAAACCCGGATAATCCGAACCCAAAAGATTGAACTGAACTCAGAATGGAGATAACAGATTGAGTGCTCAAACCCTTCTTCCAGGAAGATGAAGAAAGGTGAGTTACCTTTATGAGTTCGCTTTCAACAACAAAGGTGTTCGCGTCACAAAAATAACAATTCACATTATAATGACTGTGTACAATTAACTGCTGGTTATACATTCATTCTAATTTGGTAAGTTTTTACTTACTACAATTATGTTAAATAGAATGGTTTAAAGTTTAATATATAACATTGACACTTCAGAATGTTTTCCCCATTAATTTAATCACATTGTTCAATTTGTTTATAGTAGCCTACATGTGTGATTTCTTCTTTCCAATCATTAATTTTTAAAATGAATATCTATAGGCTATACATACCTGTCGCTTGTTCCAATGTACATTTCCTTCCCACAGCATTCAATACATTCGATCTGAAAAACAATACAAAACACATACACATCACTGGTGTTTTTCCTTACTAGTCGTAATTCAACTACAAACTTATCCTAAAAATAAAATAAAATAAAATAAAATAATAATAATAATAATAATAACAATAATAATAATACCGGCAATAATATTAATAACAAAACCTCCATGGCACTGCATCTCTAAAGGGACTAGGTCTACCAACAGACCACTGTGCCATCTGCCATAGGCAGCTCCTCAGTTTGAATCACAAGACTGAGTGCACCCCATCACAAACCTCAGAAAAATCAGAGGAGGTACCAGGATCGAACCCAGGCATGTGAACCTACAGCCAGTGACGGTAACCACAAGACCATGCAGGTGGTCATAAACTTATTCTACATGAGGAGAAACCTCTAGACTTCCACTCAATAACAATTGGGACATTTTTATAGGTTTGAAGGAATAATCATTGACCTCCACCATTATCCTCACAGTAACTTACCCAACTTTAAATTTTCAATACCTTAAATTATTACCGGTAACTTATACATGTTTCATTCTTGAATTTTGTCCATTGTAGAGATGCAAATTAATACTGACTTAGTTGAACTTTTATATTGACACTCACTCTTTTGGTAATGTGGATAATGGTACCTTGTTGGAACGCTTTCAACTGCATACGGCAGCCATCTTCAGCAACTGACTCTCATGTTGCCAATGTTGTGGGCAGGGAAATGTTTGAATATGACTTTGTCGTACAGTATATGTGATCTGAATTGTATTTTTCCATTTAAGATGTTTGTATTGTCTTGTATGGTGTGTATGTGTGTTTTGTAGAGTACAAGAGAAAACCAAGCTACGTGTCAAAATTATGAAAACTGAGATGAGTGTAGAAATGTGGTCTAAGTGCCAAGACCAATGCACTGTAAAATGGGCTATTTGATAAAATGATAATACATAACAAAATGTGTCAAACATTAGTCAGTAGATTCCGTGTGTGTTCATAGCCTTAAACTATTCAGATATTTTTTATTGATTATCCTGAAACTTGTGTTTTGGCAGTTAGTCCAGTTTTCTACTTACACTCTACATTTCATAATGTTTGAGGCTTTTGGGATGCCTCTCTTTATTGGCTTTAACATGCTTCTATTACTTTGTAAAGTCTGCCTATGATGTACTTTTGACTGTCCCTTTATGCGAGCCATATGTGCTCTTTGGGACCTTTAAGAAATAAAATAAATAAATAAATAAAATAAATAAATGAAATATTTAACTTAATCTTAAGTGTATTTCAATTTTCATATGGTTGGTTACTAATCACTGTTTAATTCTAACTTAAATGAAATTCAATACGTGTCATTACTTGTAAAAGTGATAGTAGCCTAATTTATAAAAATGTGCTATCTTGTTAAGTGTTGAACAAAAAGTGTTCATTCCAAGAAAATTATTCAGAAGAATAGTCCTTCATTAAATGAGGAAGAAATTCATGCAAAGTTGAGAACAATTTGCGAAAATGTTACAAATTTGAATTGGTCATGGGGGAAGGACGGTAGTAACAGACCACATAAGAAGCTTTATAGCGTAAAGTGAATATGTATTCTGAAAGCTCTTAAAAATGCAGTTATTTTGTGTCAAATCTTCAGTTAACAGGACCCATCAATAAAAGCGGCAGAATAACCATGTGTTATCGTAAAACATCCTATCTCATTTAAATCAATGGACTGCACTAAAAAGCTACAGAATAACTTACTAATAACATTAAACTCTTTAAAATTTAAAATACTATAGATAATTTTTAGATAAAGTTTTATATTATCAACCTATTATTATTATTATCATTATTATTATTATTATTATTATTATTATTATTAATGTTGTTGATTTTGCTGTAATGACATTTTTTGTATAAGATCATTGGTTCTTCTTTTACTTGAATTTTAAAAATATCTTGGTTCCTCAGTTACAAATCTGGCAATGTTAGCTGTGCAGGAATTGCAAAGTATTTTACTGCTTAATGACAGGTACAGGTTTCACTACGGAAGCATCTGTGAGTGAACGTATGATTGAAATCAGGTTGTGTGATTCCAAAGGTGGTGAATGATCTTAACATTTAGCTGGAGGGTGGACAGACGTTACCAGTACTTGGATGTATGTAGAAAGTGAGAGATTTCCTTCACACTACTGATTAAACAATCCAGTAACCTCACTCGACATTCTGAATATTTGTTTTGGCCAGCCCACTTTCTTTTTCTGACCAGGCACTGCCACTGATTCTTATCACAACTCTCATAAAAATGTTGTGAAAGATGTCAAGAATTTTATCAAAAGGATTTTCAACGAGGGAAATGACTCCTTACATTGTGTGTCATTTCTTCCACTTTATCCTTCTGGATACCTTATTTGAACGTGACAGATTTATTTCCCAATACAATGTGCTCTGGTTACTGGGAAATTATCAGATGTTCTTGGGTTCTATACCAAACATCCCAAGAAGGGATGTCATTTGGAATGCCTTATTTGTTAATTGTCCTCACATAGTATAGAGTACAAATATTCAATTTTTCCTTAATGAAACAGAGGAAATGTACAATTCTGTTTTAAAAAATAAAATGAGTAAACAAGTGTCTTCACTTGACAAGACATAGACTACACATGTCCAACTTAACCTATACATGTCAATGAACAGCAATGAATTATAACAATGAAACATGCCCTAACACTAATAATTACCTTAGTTTGTGCTTTTTCTCCCATTAATTGAAGAGTTTCAATTACGGGGACGAATTCGAAGGCTTTGACACTCATTCTTGTTGTTTACTGTAATCAGCTGGATGAAAGAATTAACCCTAACGTAACCGTGAACTACCACGGCTACGATGCCTCTTGTATATTCATCACATTACTTTACACATTTAAAGTATTTAATCACTTTCATTAAGTTTTAAATACCGGTACGTCCCAACACCGAAGTCACTACAAATTATGTTACTAACAGTTTCCTAACCGATCAGCTGGAAGGACTCCATCAAATACGTACATAAGTGCCAGTGGTTTTCCGTTTTAGGCACCCTCACACATGTTACTACAAGGGGCATCAACAATGGAAAATGTGACATACATGTTCATTTTTCCCTTCTGTTTCACACTATATAAATAATAGCAAAATCATTGTACGGCGCACAGTACACAGGAAACATTCAGCAATCAGAAGCGATAAATCGTTCAGCCACCATTACGATTAAAGTCGATGCTTACTTCGTTCTTCGTTGGGCATTTAATTTTAAAAATCAATGTCCAATGAGGAACTGACGGCTGGATTAATGGGGGGCCCTGGGCTATAAGATTATTTTCGCGAGATGATAAATAGATTAGGGACACACAAAACAAGTCAAACCCCCCTTTGTTTCGAACTTACCTAATGTACTGTATATTGCAGTACATGTACAGTACGGTATTGTTGATTTACCGACTTTCTGAGAAATCGGAAACTAATAACTAGGGGGGTAGAATAAGCCTACTTACGGTGAAGGGGGTAGTCGAAACCTCAGTAAATAATATTCCTCTTTGACTGAATAATGTTATTTATTAATAGAACACTTCGGGTTTTAAAATGCAGGGGTGTTAGGTCAATCGATTATCACATTTGTTTTGTTACCATGGATACCGGTACAACAATAAACAAAAGTGTAGCAATGATCCCCTACGTGATCGTCCTTTTCACAGGTAAATGTATTGTTTATATTATCTCTCGCTGAGGATCAGTTTCAAATAGGAAATATTGATACATGCAGTAATTCAAATTTAACAATATATTAAGGTGAGAATGTATCCCTTTGGAGGGTATATACTGTACATTCACACACACTACAGAATGCTGGGCAAGGAGGAGCCTGATACAGTATTGGTACCCTCCTGCACTGCATAATTTGCCATTGAGCCAAGTTAACTAATGAAAGTTGTTGGAACCTAGCTGTGATTGGGAGGCTTTTATTTATTTATTTATTTATTTTTTTTTATTTTATTTTTTTTTATTTATTTTTTTTAATTTCCCTTAGCTAGAAAATAATTGCGGGGAGGGTTGAAAGTGCCGGGGCTCACCACCGGAAAATTTTTAAATATTGAACCAATGAAAATCACATTTTATGCTATATTATAGCACTGTAAAATTAGTTAGCAAATTTGTTTACTATACTCTAAGACATGTCAACTTAAACAAGAAATTGTTACCGAAGTTATAACACTTATTATTACTTATAAGAAAAGTTAAAAAAAAAACACACACATGGAACAGTGGAAATAATAGGCTCACATTTACAAGATCAGTATTTTATTATTTAATAAAATAATTAATAACATTTTAGGTTTTCGTTTCGGAGGTCTGGACCCCCTAAACCCGCCCCCCTCTCCTACGTCACTGCCCTTAACCCTCGAGTATTCGTGTGATACTTTCTGACGTGAGTGGTCGCGTGGGCTACATAAATAGCCCATATATCATTTACTTTATACATTGTTTACAATTGCTTTAAAAACCAACTGGAATATTGCTTCATTTCTACATAAGATTTAATTACATTCAGGTCAATTTTTATTAACTGTTTTGGGACAATTTGGTTTTAAATCAAGTTATAAATGTGCCTTCCAAAATAACTAGTAAAATCATCTAAAAATATTCTACATTTCTGAAAATTATTATGATTAGGCAGGACCTAATCCTCTCAGGAGGCACACTTCACCCAATTGGATATTTAACCAAGGTGGTTACCAGGGATACTATATGGAGATGGAGCCCTAACCCAAGTTGGTAATCTTGTCCATCCAAAGTTGTTTAATATATTTTAACAGAAAGGAGAAGATGTTGGAAAACCTAGATGTATATTTAACGATAATGTAGAGCTCCCGACTTTTTAATTGCCAGTGTCTTATTTAGTCAGATGTCAGTAAGTCATTTTGTGATCCAGAACATTGATTGTGGTCTTTCGTAGTTTCCAGGGCTCTGGAAATAACAAATGTCGAGCTGTTGGGAGCACGGTACATCAAAGTAGATGAGTCTGGTCTGCTGGTATGTAACTTCAAACTTGAAAATGCAGAAACGTTAGAGAGTGTGGTGTGGAAGAAAGACAATTCTGTAGTGTATAAATGGCAGCCAGAAGCAGGATCTCAAGGTATAAATATTTAAAGTGTCCTGTAATTTTAATTTCCCATAATATGTTATAGGTGGTGGAATTTAGCATACAGTATTTGGATGTTTTATTCCTTGGTTCAAAATAAAATGCTAATAGTATTTAAATGTGTTACAAACATTTGGAACCAACAGACAATAATTTTTGATGCAAATATTTACATATTTAAGTTTTTGGTTTATATTTTGATAGATATATAAGCATTCATGAGCCACAGATTATTGTCTCTGTTGGACACTACATGAGAATATTATAGGAGAAAAAATTCCTCCGGCACTGGGACTTGAACCCAGGACCTTTGGCTATTCGCGAAAATGCTCTACCAACTGAGCTAAGCCGGAGCTCAATTCACAGCGCCAAATGGAACTTCTCTCCTATGACTGATTGCCCTAATGGTCTACCTCACAGACAGACAAGTTATGTCATAAGTTATGCAGTACTGTGAGACACACTAAGTAGTGATTTTTGTGACCGGGCTCCCACTGTTATTGTACAGTTAACATTCAAGATAGATATATAAGCATTCATGAGCCACAGATTATTGTCTCTGTTGGACACTACATGAGAATATTATAGGAGAAAAATATGACATAACTTGTCTGTCTGTGAGGTAGACCATTAGGGCAATCAGTCATAGGAGAGAAGTTCCATCTGGCGCTGTGAATTGAGCTCCGGCTTAGCTCAGTTGGTAGAGCATTGGCGCGAATAGCCAAAGGTCCTGGGTTCAAGTTCAAGTCAAATTTATAAATTTATTATTGTTAGTATACCAATCTCTATAAATAGAGGCTTGCAGTGCTCTAATTTTTTAGCATTAGTTATTATTCTAATTGCCTTTTTCTGGATAACTAATACTTGATTAATTCCTACCCCATTACCCCATACTACTAGACCATACCTTATTATGCTCTGAAAAAATGCATAATAGGCAGTCTTTACATAATTTAAAGATACACATTTCTTTAATCTACTTATTAAATATATTACACGTGAGAGCCTTTTACAAACCACTTCTGTGTGTTCTTTCCATGACAGATTTCTGTCAATGGTTATTCCTAATAATGTTGCATTTTTTTCAATTTCATGATCATTTTCTGGAGTTAGTGTGACAAGTAATGATTTAGTTTTTTCCTCATTCAAATATAGGCCATTATTTTTGAACCAGGCTGCTGCTTCTTCCAACGAATTTTTTGCTAAATGTTTTAATAGGTTAAGATCTTTATGGGTACTTAGTAAAGTTGTGTCATTCGCATATATTAATGAAAATGTAGATAGGTTTATGCTGATATCGTTAATCATTATTAAGAATAAAATTGGCCCCAACACTGAACCTTGCGGTACACCATATCTAATATTCAATATTTCAGAATGTTTACCATTTATATCTACCAATTGTTTTCTGTTTTCAAGATAAGATTTTATCATTAATAACTCATTTCCTTGTACACCATAATGATTTAGCTTACTTAGAAGAATATCATGTCTGACACAGTCAAAAGCTTTGCTTAGATCACATAAGGTGATCTCCGCTGAACAGTTATCTTCTAAGGCTACAAGCAGTTGTTTAACTAGACTATCTACAAGACTTGTCGTTGAGCGTCCAGTTCGATACCCATATTGACTATCATTGAAAAGTTTATACTTTTCAAAATAATTATAAATTTGCTTTTTGATAATTTTTTCAAAAATTTTAGCTATTATTGGTATGCAAGAGATTGGTCGGTAACTCCCTGGTATTTTAGGATCTCCTTTCTTATACACCAGTACTACTCGAGAGAATTTTAAGGGTTGAGGAAAAACTCCCTGTGCTATGCATTGGTTTATGCAGAAAGTCAATGGTTCAAGAATCATATATATAATTTCTTTAATTACCCCGCTAGTTAGGCCATAGACATCTCTAGAATTTGAATTTTTCAGAGAATTTACTACCTTACAGACTTCTTCCTTAGTTACAAAAGTGAACTCACAATATACATCTGGCGGTTTGATAGTTTTCTGCAGATAACTATTAGTATTTTCAAGCGACACGTTTACCTTAGTGCTTATTTCCTCTACCGTCGATATAAAATAATTATTGTATACATCAGGTAATATCTCATTTGTGTGTATTGGCTTAGTTTTTCCAGCTGCTTCGTTAATCAAGGACCATGCTGTTTTACATTTGTTTGCTGATTTTTCAATATGTTCTTCATTACTTTTTTTCTTTGCATCTTGTATAGCTATTCTATATGCACGCCTCTTTTCCTTTAATGCATTCAACACTACATCATTCTTAGTTGCTTTGTGAATATCATTGTATGTTAAAATATCTTGTTTCATATTATGCAGTTCAGGAGTATACCACTTTTTGTATTTAGACTTAGTTTTACTAGTACAGATATTACTTCTTTTGTATTCAAGTGTAAAAATTGTATTAAATATCTTCTAAAATGTTCCAAATAATTTATAAAATTTAGCTCTGCAGATAGCTGATTCACCATACATAAATTCCAGTTTGTTTCGTGTAACCTATGTTTAAAATGTTCTATTTTCCAGGGTGTTATTTTTCTTATTAGTGTTTTTTCTACAGGTTGCTTGTTAATTGATTTATGCAATTGGTCATTATTTATTATTTCAAATTGGATTGCATCGTGATCAGCCAAACCTAGGTTAACTACTGCTATTTTGTAATCCTGTGGCATGTAGTTTGTCATGCCATTCATGTTCCCATTTCACAGAATGACCCGTTTGAGGGGGTGGCATTCCCTACTTTCTTTTTAAGCAATGAAACACATTTCACCCCCGAGTTACCTGCAGCTTTTGATTTGTGAAGATCACAGTGTTGGCATGCAGTGATGATCAGTGTAAAATATAAAGATTTGAACAGACAGGCATTAGATGTTTCCTACGCAGTGTTCAACACAGCTTAATACTTCCAAAAACATTACAAGTATGAAATATTGGTTAAAGGATTCCTTTAAAAAAAAATGGAAACAAAAACCTTTTACTGATTGAAAATACAGTAGCTTGCGGTCTAATGATTAGTTATGAGTGGTTCAATGATTCACGGTTTTGTAGGCATATTATCTTGTACGTATGAATAAATAGAATAAATAGCTTTTAATTCTGTTTTGCAGTGATATACATATGATTAAATAATAGTTTCAGCTACTGTTATCAGTCGGTTAATATTATCAGATTAGCTACATCCTAAAGTGATCATATCGTTATTTTGAGCAAAATGGAGATTAAGCCAAGTTTAGCAACAAGGAAAATCAGAATACGTAAAAACAGAAGACACAAGACATTGAAACATATTCTGGATATAAAATGTAGATATGTATTCATGAAACCACAGAATACTGCTTTTGTTGAACACTACATGAAAATATTTTAGGAGAAAAATTCCTCTGACATTAGGATTAAGGGGTAATCAATCAGAGGAGAGAGATTCCATGTGGCACTGTTAATCGAACTGTGGTTAGTTCAATTGGTAGTGCATCGGGAGGCCAATGTTCATGGGTTTGAGTCCAAGTGTCAGAGGAATTTTTTCCTTGAAATATTCTCACATTTTAGTTATGTTTAATTATTTATTTCAATCTAACAACATGCGAACTATGCTCTGTTGTTGGCAAACCAATGTGGGCGGTTCCACTGTAATCAACAAAGCACAAGCGAAAGCGTACACAAAATAATAATGATATGACTAATGGCAGTTAAGATCAAAATAACAGATTAACTAAGCTAAGAGGCACTTTGGCTCTGCATAAAATTCTGTCAGCTGTCAAAAACCCTGCAACTTTATTGGTGGGGACATTCTACAAAGTGTTAACAGACTTCTTTGTAGTAAACTTGGAGATTTCCACCTATACTCTGTCTGAATTATCTTGTCCCTCGAAAAAATGAGAGAGCAAAAAGATATGCTATAAAGAGAAAGAGCTAGTACTCACCCTCTTATGGCGAAGCTGGAAGGGGCGAGATGCCATCCAGACTCACGGTGGCGGATTGGTGAGGGTTTAGGACAGAAGAATCTCCACACTCCGAGACATCACTCTCACAATCATCTGAGTTTGAATCTTCTAAATTAATCACAAAACTGTCCAACATTTCGTCCATTTCCAATAAAATTCTTCTATACCACAAACATGCCCACAAGCCCTTCTCCAGTGTTCAGTAGTCACCTTTTCTACTGCAGCCTTAAACAAACTTTGTGTATTGTTAATCTTGGATCTGTGTTATGTTTTGCAACATCATTTTTTATTTGTCCCCATATCAATTCGATGGGGTTTGGATTGCAGTGATGTGGTGGCAGATGTAAAATTGTGTGCCCATATTGTGCAGCAATTGTATCAATTTCGTAGGTTCTGAATTTGTCTTTAACACCTTTAATAATTTCATACAGACCGAGCTTTGCAGAACAAGGATCATAATCACAGTTGTGTTGACGTAACCATTCCTTTATAACTGATTTCAAAGTGGAGGAAATTGGAGCTTTGTTTAATTCTACTGAATGGTATGGCACATTGTCCATTACGATAATTGAATTTTGAGGTATGTTAGGAAGGAGAGTGTTCACAAACCAGGTTTTAAAAACGTTTCCTTCCATTTCTTCATGATAATATTTTATTGTCCTCGATTTAAATAACTACAACCCATTTGGGGCAAATCCGCACTCCAATCCAGCATTCAGGACTTTATATCTTTGGTCTTTACCTAAGGGAACACACAGCGGTGACTCAAACTCTCCATCAGAATCTTCACACATCCACATTTTCCCTTTTGTATGGTTAACATTGATCCATGTCTCGTCCAAATTGATAATTGGGGGCAGTGATATTGCAACAATATCACTCCTTTCCATCATTTTCCTTCCTTTATTATTTTTCACGTATCGAAATTTCATTTTTTTTTAAATATTTCACAGAGAGCCCACTTGCTGCAGTCAAAATTCCCACCTTGTTTAATGCCTCCTTCGTATCATCTAGGCTTGGCAAAAATCGTGACTCATATAATTGATAAACTGTAAGGCGAATAGCAGATTTGGTGAGCAAATCTATTGTTGTTTTCTTTGGTGTCCTATTTATTCCAGGCGTTCCCAATCTAGTACCAGTCTGTTTCGCCATTTTATGTTCATTTAAAATATGGGAAACCATCCTCTTAGAAACTCCAGTTGCACAAGCAGTTCTTCCTAACACGTTGCCACTGACAATGTTTCTTTTCCATTCTGATGGAACTTTCACAGTGTAGTTATAACATTTTTTAAAAAAATAATGTGAATTGACTAACACATTTAATTACTCCACTTACTAAATTTTTGGTAGAACATGGTAATTAAGTGTGTTAGTCAATTCACACTATTTTTTAAGAAATACATATTATTTATTTATTTTGTCGTGTTTTAATTATAAAATCGTTTCAGCCATTTTTAAGTTTTAACATCTTATTTAGCCAATTTTAGGTATTATAAGATTACACTGCCATCACAATGAAACCCATAACTATGTTAAAATATTACAGTTAGCTAGCAAGGAACAAAATAGTTTAAAACCTAAGAATCCGGGCCCTAGTTATAACTTATTATAAGCAAAGCCTACATTAAAGAGATTCATTTCTTTATTCGTTGTTCTGGAAGTAGTTATTATAACGGTATATATCTATTATTAATTTCCTCAGCATCAGTGTAAATGCTGCTGAGGATTATATTCACTTTGTAGTAAGTGATCACTTATAGGTCAATAAGTTCAACAACTAGTTATAAACATATAATTTATAATCATAGACCACCTAGACGAAACATCCTCTACACCAGTAGTAAGTACTGTAAATACACCAGTCCTCAAAACGATTATTTCTCACCATCCTTACGGAGTTACTAATTATTTTATAGCCTTTTTTTGGGGGGGGGGGCATTGTTATCAAAATTGTTTTCTTCACTATAACAGTTCAACATTTTAAAAATTGCCGAACTTATATGTGTCTCTTTCAATTAACTGTTAATTAGGGGATTGGAATTATATATATTCAATTATATTATTATTAACAGTAATATACCTCTATTTTGGTTTCAGTTAAAATAAGGATAATTTAATATCAAAGATTAGGAATTTTTACCTGCTAGGAGTAAAATACTGTGAAATTATCTATTAAAATGTAAAACTTTTTTTTCCACAGTTTATGGCGTTATGGTCGGTTATGCTCAAGAGGGCTCACCTGGCTGGAATATCGACATCCGTTCAGCAAACATATCACTGGAAGGCAACTATACTTGCACTGTGACAACAGACAAGAGTGTGGCAACAGGCACATATGAACTAATAATACTGAGTAAGTTTAAAAGTATATTATAAAATTATTGTATATAATAAATATATAATAATTCTTTATTGCAACCAAACGGTTCAATTCTCATAAAAGGGTGGTTGATAAAAGAAATGCTGATTTCCATGGAGGGAAACTGTAGCTGAGATTTAATTTCGCAAATAAATTTTTTTTCTTTATAGTGTTGTGCAAAGCCCGCATTGAGACAGAAGATTCAACCGGAGTGAACTGCACAGTGAGTTGGGCTCTTGACTGCTCAAGAATTTATCCTGATCTCAACTTTACAGCTGGAATTTATCTACCAGATGAGAATAAATTCTTTGATAAAGTCACTACATGGACTAAAATTGTTTACTCAGACAACACGTTTGGATACAATCTACTGAAATCTTATAACGTAAGTATTTAAGTTTAATGCAAGTAAACAAAAAAAATATTATTCCAATGAAATAATCTGTCCTTACTCAGGCATACTGTTATGGAAAAAAATTAATGGTAGTCTTCACAACCAAGTTAAATTACCTATTGTAGCCATACCTTATTCTACCCATGCTGAAGCAGTAGCACTCATCCCTTAAAACTGCAGCAATCTTGTGAGAAAATTTCCTCCTCCCTATGACCTGATCCAGCCTTTAGTGTGAAAGTCTAGAAATTCACTGTACATAAATTCTCATTTTTCTCAGGATAGGTAATGCAGTGTGCTCCTGTTTTTCCGCTGAACTGGGTAGCATGGTGACTGCAAGTAAGCAAATTCAGCAAAAAAGTGTGTTGGTTTACTTTTCCACAAAAGAATCAGTCAACTGTTTTTGTCTTAAAACACCTCTTCTTTATACGTGATACGTTTTCTTAATACTGCAATTTATTATCTAAAAGAAGGCAGAAAACAGGAAAGGAAGACTGAGGATAATCAAGAGTTTACTGTAGTAAACAGATTAAAAAGAATTAAATGTAATACTAATACTAGAATGTTGAACACTAAAATCACGAAAATTTCTGCTCTTAAAATTATCTAATTTGATATTCTTGTTACTTTTCTAGGTAAGTGATATTCCCAAATCATCAATATTTCTTTGGAACATCAGCTACAAAGATCAGTTTTCCCTTGTAACAGGAAACTTCTCTTTTGGAGCAGGTAGGTGAACTAATTTTTGTTTTAATGTAATAACATTGTTCTTATATGTTTAAAGATGTGATTTTGTTATTAATGTGGGAATTTTAAAAAAGGCTTGTGTATGTGTGAAATAGTTGTTTCCAGAAAGTTCTTTGTAAAACTGTAAAAAAAAAGAGATACTTTCGTTATGATCTGATGGCCAGAGAATTAGCATGAAAGAAACTATTAAGTAGTTTAGAAAAAGTATATGTGAAATGAAAATTTGAATAACAAATTTTAAAGAATGAAATAAACAGTAGGCCTATTATTAATTTCTATTTAAGTTTTTCCCAAGATTTAATGTACAACTTTCTGTTTAAAGTTCAAGGTTGATATTGCTATGTAAATTACAAAATATAACGAAACACATCCAAGACTTATCGGTACCTAGGGATATGTTGAAGGAAATTCATCAACTGACATTCAAACACAAAACATTAAACACCATAAACTCTATGGCTTCACTAGTATACTTGTTCGTTCGTATAACCCACTTTTAGAATACAGTTTTGATTACTGAATATCTTCTGTACCTGAACACGAGTTATCTTGCTCATTCGGGTATCTCAAACAATGTATTCAATGTAAATAAAATAAATAAATCTGTGTAATTATCAAGTACAGTAAGGTAAAATGATCTCTGTACAGACCAAGAAATTCCTTAGGATTCATTGAGGTTGAGGCTCCCAGATTTTTACATATTTCGCACATGAAGTGTCTTGTGCACCGGCCATTTTTACTCCCAGGATTGAGTGTTACTCATTTCTGTTAGGGGCTGAGTTTATCTCAGGGCCGATGTGCCACCAGGATTATGACAATTGAAAAATCTTAGCTACCTCATGCGAGATCAAACCAGTGATCTTCCAGTTTGTAGCACATCTCAACCAACTGTGCCATGACCTATCCCCTGTGCAAACTGTGGGTATGCAGTGTGTTTTAAAATAAATTCTTAAACATGTGATCTTAATGTAATGTTTATCTACATTTTAAAAGGCTATGTTTTTCATGGAATGGAAGTGAAAATGCAAAGTCCATTATTTTGACACAAAGTGGCTTACCTAGAAAATTTAAATTTCATGAAATTTCTTTTCCCACAAAATATTCATCAAAATGAGTACACTATGAGCACCAAAATCAAGGAAAATAACACAAAGTTACGCTCTTTAATTAAACATTAATAGTAATGCTTAATATTCTCAAGCCTAGAGATTACCATTCTTTCTCATCTCTTTTCTTTTTCTACAGGGCACATGGGAATTGTCAAGTAATGACATTTTGCTGGTTCAGTTCACAGGTCAGGATGTCCCCCTCCTCCAACTAGAGGGAACATGCATCAAGTCCTTGTAGGAGCACATACAGCATGTCGTGGAGAGCTAGTGCCTCAGTCCGATGTTCTGCAAGCAATATACTCCTGTGATAATGACATTATTCATGGCAACCAACCTACTCACAAGACATTAATCTGCCATGAGACTCAGTGGCTAGAAGAGAATGATGACCCATGGCCTACATGTAGTGAATAGACATTCCTTGCTGCAGTCTTTCATATTTGCTTACTTGCAAGGAACTTTTTTTTTTCATCCATTTTAATAGAAAAACACCTGCATTATGCACGTAAACGTGGAGACATAATAATCTGTATAAATGAGCATTACTTACAAATCAGATTTAGGTAATAATGTCATACCATTATTAACATAATTGTATATATTGTATTATTAGGAAAAAGATATTACACAGTTATTTCTGTCATAAATTGGCAAACTAATGAATCTAAAGTAAAAAAAAGTCTAAACAATAATTTTTTTTAAATTTACCTAATTCTTTTACTGGTACTAGTGACCTGTGATCAACTCGGCCTCTAATGGAAATGAGGATTGTAATCTTGGGGTAAGGTGACTACAATTTTAGTCACCTAAAGCATGACACAATCGTTAGAGCGATCATGACACACTGGAGCACTTTCAGCTAAATTTTCTTGTACTTTCCATTCAATTCTGTTTTTATGGTATGTCAAATAATTGTAATCATGTTCATTTCTGTGGCATCTGATATTTTTCTGGTACACAAGATAACTGTAATTACGACTATTTCAATAGAAAAGCAATACTTATTCCACTTGAATTGTCATTCCTTGATTATTTTATTTCACCGCTCTGAGCATTTTATCCCACTGCTTTTGTTCATTTTATTTCACCACATATTCTGGTTTGTACTTATAAGAAATACATCTTATCATAGAAAGCATGATGCTTTAGCCGAGTTGACGCTGAAACCGATGTCGTTTATAACAAAGTTCTGAACTTATTCTCTTTGGTCATTGCAAGGTATGTATACTGTATACGTGTTAAGTTTCAGCATCTCCCTGCATAATGGTCACACTGTTTTTATGCATGACAAAACAAAACAAAAACAAAACAAAACAAAAAAAAAAAAAAAAAAAAAAAAAAAAAAAAAAAAAACCTTAGAAATGCTTTGATTATGTGGTGAAATAAGGTACGCTGTAGAAACATGGGAGATGAGGAATAGCAATAAAAGGTACAACCTAGGCTGGTGAAATAAAGTTCAGACTGGAGTCACCGGATGGGACAAAAGGACGAACACAAGTCTTACAGGAAGAAAAGTTTCAGATCAGAAGGGGAGGAGACCAAGGCAACAATGGGATGTGCACATAAGAATGGATGGAGAAAGTGCCAAGAAAAATTATCTTTCTAGAAATATATCAAAGAATGCACAGAGAAGGACAAAGAGACAAACTGATAATTGGAGAAGGCTCGACAAATTGCTAGGAACTGTCTTAGGAGGAGGATGAGATGACTAGACAAAGGGACAAATGGATAATTGGGGAAGGCTCGACAAGGAGCTAGAAACTGCCTTGGGAGGAGAACGAGATGACTAGACAATTGTATAGTCACTGTAATATTTATTTCTTTTACGAACAATACAATTCAAACTGATCTGTTATTACAGTGCATAAACTTCTTTATAATTTTTTTCAAATATTAAAGCCAATTCTTAAACTTACGCAGAATCAATACACTTTAATAATAAACTCCTTTCAACTTCATTTGTGAATAATCTCCACTGGACCTTAAAATCATTTATCTTACAATAAAGGACAAAATAAATGTTAAAACAAAGTATGATGAAGTTCATTTTGCAAAATAGAACTAGGCTATGGTACTTACAGGATCAATAATTATATAAATATGCCATCTACATGTAAACAAACAATCGTAACACGGTCCTCTACATTTTATTCAGTCTCCAAATAATCTTAAGATGTCTTTTTCTTTAGGCAAATCCGAAACCTTCGGAACACTCATGGATGGCCTTGAGGAGGTAAGTGCGCAACTTGTCATAAGTCTCGTAGACAGGTAGGTCCAACTGGTTGAAACTGCAAAAATATAATTATTACGCCATTAGCTTTTCCCATGTAAACTGTTTACCAACACACCAGTGAAAAGCCCCTAGGTGTGGTTACACTTCTTCCACTTCATTGCCAAGCAATTCTCTTAACACTCAACTCTAGCAGATAGCAGCCAACTTCTTGCTTCTGCTTCTATCTCACTTTCTACATAATCATGAATGTTTAACGGACCTTAAACCTAGTGCAAGATATTTCCCATGCCAGCCATAAAGAGTCATTAGTACTCTCAATATTTATGATGAACAGAATGTGATCTTGTAAATGCCTTATTCTTATTACTAGGGTTTGGATGTTTATGACATAAAAAGTGGACAATATGACTTCATAAAAGAACATTTTTTCTAAAAATAAGTGTTCCAATTAAAAATTTTAATGACACTAAATTATTACATCACATAATTCAATCAGATAATCATTTTTTAACAATTTTACAGGTGATTTACAGTTTTACTTGTAAAAAACTTCTAATCTACTAATGTTTCCAGATACCACTGCAAATGTGAACTGAAAATATTTTTAAAACATGTCTATTGGAAGTTGTTAACGACAAGGAGGAAGAGGTAATTGTGCTATTACTTGTTATTGTCCCTTCATTTCAGTTACAGTAAAACCAAAATATTCATAACTCTTTTTTGGAAAAAAATTAAGTCGACAATTTAGTGCATAATTGTGCTCATTTATCGAATATATCACTGAAATATGTTAAATTACAAATATGACCAATACCATGAAAAAAAAAAAAAATATGACTTTGTATGCAAAATAAAAATGGTCCGATTAGGATAACAAATGTGCAATTCATGTTTAATTTGTGTTTGTGGCGAGGATGAAGGTCAACATAAAATTATGACACGTCATAAACATCCAAACTCTAGTTGTTACTATACGAAAGAGACTTATATTAAGGTAAAGCTTAATATTTCACAAACATTCATGTTATACACATCCGTTAAGGGATGACTAAGGGTTGAAGTGATTAGTTTTTATTTTTTAGTATCAAAGACATATACAAAATCTGGTTGCCAACATTGTGAAAACATTTCAGAGCCGTATCTCTATTTCTGTGGGGGGAAGATAGATCTTGATTTTGACCAAATAACATGAAAACTGAAACTGAGAAAACGAGCAATTCAAGTTTGCAACACCTTTCCATGCACCCAAACTGCATAAAATTTTACACAGTTACACTTCAGGATGTGTTGGATAATTTGACATTAAAATAAAAAATTCAATTTTTTAAATCATACAAATGGCTGAACCAATACTTCTGACATCCCTTATTTTTCAAAAGGAAATTTGGGGGAAAAAAAAAACTATAGGCCTCTATATAAAATTATTTTGCCAGGTTATTTCTTCATTAAACAGTTATAAATAACATTACATATCATAAAAGAATTAAATATACCAAACTCCGTGGCGCTACATCCCTGGAGGGACTTGGCCTACCTGCCGACCGCTGCGTCATCTCCCGTAGGCAGATGGCAGGATTGGGGGGCATGTGGTCAGCATGCCGACACCCACGGCCGTTAATGGTGGTTTTCTTGACCGGAGCCGCTACTTCTCTATCAAGTAGCTCCTCAATTTTGAATCACGAGGCTGAGTGCACCCCTACCAGACCTCCATACCTCAGAAAAATCCGAGGAGGTACCGGGAATCGAACCCGGGCCGACGGATCTGTAGTCAGCGACGCTAACCACAAGACCACGCCAGCGGACAAAAGAATTAAATATGGTAGGCTAAAATGTAATTATAAAAATAACATGGTAACAGTGAAACTGGAATTCTTGCCGTCTTAAATGCGCTGCGTCACTTTCAACAACAACACTACTATCCAGCTGTTCAGCGGGAATCACACGCAATGGCGTACATCCAACTGGTCCAACCCAAGGTCAAAGTCGTATGGAAATTCACCAAACTTCTCCCGAATTAGTGCTTCTGTTTGTATTGTACGTCTGTACTGTTACTTGCTTGGCGTCTCTACACGTAAAGCTTTGTTTTGCCACCAGTCATGGTGGACCATGTGGATAAGAAAGCATTTTCTTTGTCTCATTTTCCTTTCATTACAGCTTCGCTACTGTTTATGATGTAAATGACCTTTGAGATTAATTAATGCAAATTCTGTACTGTTTTTGTTTGTTCATATGGTGCCTGTCTCTTTAGTTGCAAATTAACAAAGATTGTGCATTATATATGAAATTCTTTCCTTAGTAATAAGTTGCCTATGTCTGACACCATGTATATGGTCTATAGGCAATAAAGATTATTATTATATTATTACTATTACTGTTATACTATATTGTGATACTACTACAAAGCATTGTGCTATATTGAGCCAATATGGTACAAAATGTCAAAATTCAGATGAGAGGAGACCAGTATTCACATAATACCCGCACCCCAGTTTTTCACTCACGATTTTTGAAAAAAATATGCAGGTAATATTCGAGTATATACGGTATTTCATTTTGGAGATTCTATGGTATGACCACATGGAGCTACAAATCAAATGCATACACACCCACATAATCATTAACTTGAAGCTTATTGTCTAATACATGTTCCAAGAGCTTGTGCTCCCCATTCTGACTACACCAGTTGAGAATGAGCATCACAGCTCTTGACTCATGTACAGGCCAATTAACACAGAAGTTGAAGAATATGTGTGGCTATACACACACACACACACACAAAATACTGATGGAATAAAACATTTTTTAAGTAGCAGTAATATTTCCAAAGTACATACCATGTGTGCGCAGAAGGCAGGCGGTCTGTAGAACGATCATCACGATGAATCTGGAACTTTTGAACTCCATTCATACCTTCTAAAGCTCCAAAACCTTGGAGTGGCACTTTAGAAGTTCCAGTCACGAATTGCAGGAACTTGGCACGAGCAGCCTGGTCAAATGAGCGAAGTGCTCGCCAGAACCACTGAATCTGAAAACAGATACAACAGAATTTTTGTGAATGATCGATAAGGTATATGGATGAGTAGGTAGGTTGTGATATTTAAAAGGCTTACTGACAAGATTATTGAAGTCTTAGAATAAAAAAAAGTTATTCCTCAGGTTCGTGAACGACCCCTGGTGATCCCGTAAGGGGATATTCTCAGCGTATTTTTTACCGGAGTGCACCAGTCCCCTACCTACTTAAACCTAAGGACACACACACACCCAGTCCAGAACCCGGGAAAGGAACTTTTTCACTACTGAAAAATCCCCGACCCGGTCGGGAATCGAACCCGGGCCGCTGGAGTGGAAGGCAGGCGCCCTACCGACTCACCCACAGAGGCGGACAGTCTTAGAATAAGAGCTTCTAAAGTTTAAACTGTCATTAAAATGCTGTAAATGGGGCAGATAATAAATTGTTAAGGATTGCAAAAAGTTAAAAAAAAAAAAAAAAAAAAATTGAAGAATGAAAAAAAAATAAATAAAAACAAGGAAAGCACTGACTGTTCATAACAGGTCAGCACAGCAATTAATAGAGGCCGAACACATAATTGATTTTAAATAGGAGCACACTACTTGAATCAACAACATAATGAGGGCAAGCTTTTGGTAAACATGCCTAACATGAGGGATAATCAAAGAAAAGAACTGAAAAAGTTGAAAATAAATCAGGGCAGGAGATCAAGTAGCGATGCAAAATTAAAATTTAATTATCTCCTAAAAGTTGAGTACACTGTCCACAAATGTCATATGACAATATAAGTTTTATATAGAAGAAGAAAAGAAAGATGGGGGGGGAAAAAAAATTCATGGCTCTACATCCCTGAAGGACTAGGACTACCACCCAAACGCTGCATCATCTACCACAGGCAGATGGCAGGACTGGGGGCCTTGCGGTCAGCATACCGACACACAAGTCCATTAATGGTGGTTTCCGTGATCAGTCGCTACTTCTCTATCAAATAGCTCCTCAATTTGAATCACGAAAAATCCGAGGAGGTACCGGGGATTGAACCCGGGCCGATGGATCTATACTCAGCGATGCTAGCCACAAGACCATGCCAGCAGTCTGAGTTTTATATAAGAGTTAAACTTAAATGAACACAGTAGAACCCATATTGTCTGAAATTCGATTAAACTAAAGACATTTTTATTACATGTAACTATATCACAAAATACATCATCAATTTAATTCAATAATACAGTATCAGATTAATGGCTTTGTATGACTGTCAAGAAGGGTTTAAATATTAATTCTTAATAGTGGGCAATACAATTTTCTGCAGACAAAGACTATGAATACTTTCTACTGAATTTGCTTGCTTTCCCTGTGTTCATGTCAAGTATTGTTCAGCTAAATTCATAATTTTCTGTTTATTGCAGTGTTACAGTACTGTTTTTATCATTGTATGGTTATAAATTACAATTTCAAGTAGGTAAGTAAATGTGAGAATCATCTGAAGGAAAGCTAGAAGCTCTGAGGAGAATAAGATCTGTGAAACATTCTGAACCTCACAGCTGACTATGATTTTGGGTTGTCAACTGTTTCAGACTGAGTGAAATCAGAATCTCAAATTTCTTTCATAAAGATCACCTCTGCCACCTTGTTTTGGATAAGTAAGTTCTTACTGCAGATAATTATATATAAATGTGTCCATAAATTAACTGGTACTTTAGATTCTGGCAAAGTAAGGCATAATTATAACTGGATAAAACTTGATTATTTATGAGAATATTATAGGAGAAAAATTCATCCGACACTGGAACTTGAACCCATGACCTTGGCTATTCGCGCCAATGCTCTACCAACTGAGCTAAGCCGGAGTTCAATTCACAGCGCCAGATGGAACCTTCCTCCTATGATTGAATGCCCTTAATGATCTACTTCACTAACATAAGTTATGTCATATACTACATTTTGCAGTTTGTATACTGTATTTATCCAAATTTTCAGTCAATACAGTAGAACCCTGCAATTCTGAACACCGTTCGGTTTACCTGGAAATCAGAATAGGTGGATTTCATGAATAATATCAATGTATTGACTTGTTAAGGTGTAAATTAAGTGCAGGGACATCTGCTAGTGTCAGCTCTATACAGTGTTGATTGGCTCGTGAACAGGTTCAGTAAAAGTTGGAAGGGCAGTGACCTTCGACGACTCATAGCACAGACGCCCTACCTATTCCTCTCCCTCCCACATTCCAAACTCATGACTCCCTGCACTAAGCACTGTCTAGTCATACCTAGGTCAGTGTTTACTCTAGCGGAGTTTGATGAACTGTGTGCTTACTGCAAATTGTGCTGTAAGTAACCAGCTTTCATTCCAATTTGGAATAGGTGGAGTTTTGTATAGCTGGGTTCGGAATAACGGGACTCTACTGTAATGTTACACACCGTTCATAAATTCAGCAATTTGGTGTAACTATTTTAATCCTTCAAGAGAGAGGTGAAAGAAACTGGACTACTTTGAATGAACACCCCATAAAAGATGCCAATACAAACCTGGAGGGATGTGGGTTGATATTTGTGGTACTCTGTGTTAGCTCTTAGATCTTCAATATCCACATTGGGCAACCCTGAGATCAGTAACTCCAACTCCTGTTCGTTGAAGATGGAAATCAGACGTTTTGGAATGATGTCATAAAATCCTTCCAAAAATGCATTGATCCTGTAAAATAACATTAAATTAGGTTTTAACTGTGAAAAATAAGAAATGATTTTAAGTACCTTAACCACAGCATGTTGTAGGAAGAACACATTCTTATCTACAAGGATTAATAGTGGCAATTCAAATTCACTTACTGTTTGCGAATAGCTCCAGTCATTTTCATCTGACAGACTAGCCGAATGTAATCCATTTTGTTCTGTTCACAGACTGGAATATTTCTTCCATTAGGAATCAGGTCACGGATATCGGTTACTCCAAATTCTTGAACCTGAAAAAAATGTTTCCTTAAATTGTTACTCACTGATATAAGCAACATACAAAGAAATACTCAAAAAATATTTTAACAATACACATGAAATACATAGAAACTCAAAAAAATTATATCATTTCCATCAAACACTTGCTAGGAAAATACAATAAATTTTCTGGAACTTTTCTGTGAACAGCAGGAGAGGGAAGTTCGAAAATAATTAAAAAAATATAATATGTATCTGAAGAAAAGAATGATCAGCAAAGAAGAAAATTGAGAAGGGATTGTTTCTCTCTGTCCAGAATGTGTTATAGTTATTTAAATAGTAATAGTAATATAACAGCTATGTATAACATAATATAGTGATAATAATAATAGAAATAGTTGATTTTGTCCTATAAATCAAATACATGATATTGGACATGTCAAGTCTAACTGGTACATTACTTTTAGAATCCTTTTTTGTAGCTTAAAAATGACAGAGACTTTACGAGAAAACCCCAGAAGGGAATACCATAACTTATTATTGACTGTATCCAACAAAAATATATTGCTTTCAGGACATGAATAGGGAAATTTTATTCAGGACTCTGACTGCATAGAATAATCGAGTTTTTTTACTTAATTCCGTGAAATGTTTTTCCCAGAATAGCTCTGAATCAATCCACAGTCCAAATAATTTCATCATTATTTCTGCTTAGTTTTGCAGGGCTTGAAACCTGTTCATTGTACAATGTGATACTTGTGGAGATGGTTTAATACACTACTTCCCTATTATTAAACACTAACCTGAATCCAGATTTCAGTGAGCTTCCTCACCATTTTCAACAGTACTAACTTCCCTGTGTAAACTTTCTAGAGTTCTAGACTGTTCATTGTAGTTACTACTAGTGTTAATGAATCTTTACAAGATAATTTCCCACAGTGTCCTTTTAACGGTTGGCCATTGATGATGCTGTTCTAGAGGTTCAGCAGCTTAGTTATGGTTCTTTACACGTTTGTTTGAAGTTTTTCCTGAAGTAATCTCACTACTTCCCACACAGCTTTTAGTTATTTTTCTTTCTCTAATAGTTCTTCTTCTAACTGTACACATTTGAAACAGGTCTGCTCTCTTGTTTCCAACGTATTTTTCATTTCTAAGGTCTGTGCATTGTTACCTGACCTAAAACAACCTGCTATCTTGAAACTCATCCAAGACAACTGGGCCTGTAGCTATCACTGCTTGATACATTTATACACAGTAATTCTACTGTCCTGGACGAGGATTGAACCAACAAATTTTGCAAGAAAAGGGCCGACTGGTCTAACCAGACCCTTTGTGAGCTGAATATGGATATAACCAGGTGTGAGGTTTTGAATTAAGCCATGTAACATTCTTTATGCACAATATGATATAAACTGCAGGAAATTCAATACCTCGCACCTGACTATACCCTTATTCTGCTTGCAAAAAATTAATATGTTTTGTATTATATATGTTTATTTTGCTGACAAGAGGGGAATTAATTTGCAAAAACAGAGGAATACTTACTGACTATACCCTTATTCTGCTCGCAAAGAATTAATATGTTCTGTATTATATATCATTATTTTGCTGACATGAGGGGAATTAATTTTCAAAAACAGAGGAATACTTACTGTATTACTGGATCATCGTGATCGACAACAATTGAGTTGAAAATAAATTTTCACTCTTTGTAACTCCATACCAACTTACAAAATAGAAAAGGCTAGTCTTCATTCACTGTTATAAATTGAAAGTTTTCTGCCTGTCATCAAACACAACAGTCCAATAATGTGTCTCATTAATAAAACGTAATATAAACAATTACCTCAGCACTGAATGTGAGATCGTAGCCGAGATCACTAACATGATTTTCCATCAGATATACAAGACCCTGGTAGAAACTGTAGTCTTCACTCTCCATGTCGGTGTACTTGACAAGGATACCCAGAATGTGCTTGTAGAAAGACCGAGTGAAGTAACATTCCAACAGCTTGTTATCGTAGATGGCCTTGGCTGAAACAAAAGCCCAAGCATTTAAAGAATTCATTTCAAGTAAATGCTACATGATGTAATTATTTGTGGACATATTTATTCTTCCATTAAGGGGAGTTAAAACTTCCTGAAACTTTTATAAATACAACCTGAGATGTAAAAACCAGAATGATATCGGTTGTTTATTGTAAAAAAATAGAACATTTTACAGACAAAGAAATGATGAAAATTTAATGCACTGTCAGACCTTCAGTGTGCATTCCTTTCAGGAAAATAACTGCTGATTCTTAGATAAAGGTGGAGCAGATACTCTGTACTCTGTATGCTGTTGGCAATGGTATAGCTGTTGTTAATGGTAGCGACTGCACTGAAACTAGTACAGCTTATTTCAGTACAACTTCAACTCAGTTGAAGTATAGCTGTTGACAATGGTAGCCGAAACTAGTACAGGTAAACTACCAAAAGTGAAGTTTTTGTGTAAAATTCAACTCTTATATAGTTATTATGTCCAAGTCAGGGTAATGGAGAATGATAGTTTTTTATAAGACAAGAAAATACTGATGTCTTTGTAAAAATGCTTCCACTTCATGTAGTTCTTTGGGACTGAGGCTATAGGTTGTGTGCTGGTTCAAGTCCTTTACGGGAAGGAATTTCTTACCAGATTTTGGCCTGTGTATGGGACTATTGCCAATGCAGTATCGTGAAGAAGGCTGAAAGCTACAGCTGGAAATACTAGAAGAACAATGTCTTGTCTCATCGTGCTGTTGGCACTATTCCCCATACTGATTACATGATTGTCTTCTTATGTCAATGCTATAAGATACATGATCATGCATGACCCTTCTATGATCTCAGTAGTGTACAGAGTGAGGCTTGCGAAAGTGTCTGGTACATACAGTAACGTAACATTTAACACATAAAGCACTGATTTTGTTTCAGAGCGATGCTGCACATGGAAGCACATTTTGTAAATGTAAACAAGCTTCTAGAAATAATTCAATATACAATATATTATACAATATATCAATCAACTTTAGGAGAAGAGAGGGTTTGAAATTATTTTCTTTTACTATATGGTAAAATAATTTATTTGAATCTGGAAAATGTATTCCTGTGTAACAAATACGTAGCAAAATGTAAAGTAAAGAAGAAAGAGAGAGGGAAAAAAAGGCCTTATGCCTTTATACACATTATTAATTTTCAAATTTCTTTCAGAATTGCTGGTAAGGAAATATAGGAAGGTTTTTCTAAAAGTCAATGCATGGACTATTATCACGATGCTTAGAAAATTACTTAAAAATATTAGAAGTATGGATCATTATTTTGGACACTTTTGTACGGTAATTATCATGCATCTATTTAAACAAATAAAATTATCCTGTTACTGAAAGATTGTTCTTAGCAGTCAAACCAATCTAATATGTAATGAAAAGTTCACTCAGTTAACTTAACCCACTCAGAGCTGAATTTATATTTGCATATACCTAGCTAAGCATTCATCAACTGAAGTAACTAGTGAGTTATAATTTTTAAATCAACTAGGAAAATTGAAATGGAGTAGCTGGTTTCCCTGGATGACAATTGAAATAACACGTTATACAATTTTTGCGGTGACGTACATCAGTAGTAGTGAAAAGGTTAAGGATGTGTATGTGTGAAACAACTTGTAATGTCAATATGAAGTACATATATTGGGAGTCAACACAGTGAAATTATGCTGCACAACATAATTATAAAGGGAGTTGAAATTAACACTAAACTTTATTTTTATGAAACCAATACAGGTAAACTACCGTATTTATTCGGCTATAGAACCCCCTCACCTATAAGACCACCCCTAATTTTTTCATCCATAATTTGAAAAATATTAAAAATTGTGAAAATTAAGTTTCAAACTTTGCTAAAAGTTTGGACATTCTTTCAATATAGCAATAAATTCTTTAGCTTTCTCCTTGGCCTTGAGATTCTGGCTGCATGACTCTTCCCCTCCCAGTCCCACCCTTAACATTTTGCAGCTGCGTCTTTTGTGAGCACTTGGTCCGTGGCGTGGGGTGGTCAGTGTTTAATTGGAAAGTAGACAGACGAGTGGCATATGAAAATGACTGATTGAATAATTAGTTATTCTGCCTCTTGGAAACTAAGTTTAGTGGCGTTTGCAGAAAAAATGGTGCGAGAGCTGTGGGTAGAAAGTTTGATGTGCAACTGAAAATGGTTCATTACTGGTGCAGTCATGTATATGTGGCAACAGTGTAGGCTGCAGTTCATTCAGCAGTGCATTCCTGTGCGCCAAACACGTAATGGCAGCCATGTTGTATCCACTGCAGTTGATTGTTTATCCTATTACTGTAATTAGAATTGAATGTTTTTAAAGGTATTTTGTTCATTGGATTTTTAATAAAGTAGTTCATTTTAGTTTATAACATACTGGTACTCTTATTTAACAGTAACCACCCCTCAATCTGTTGGCCTATTGAAAACATTCTCACCTATACGATGCCCTCCCATTTTTAAAACATCAAATTAAGGGAAATAGCCGAGTAATTATGGTATACCAAAAGTGAAGTTTTCTGTTAATTTCAACCCATTATATAATTATTGTAATGTAATGTGTTCTTATCATACCAAAGAAAATTCCAGGCCACAAAACCTGAATTACTAAATTTTCAGATTTTTTAATATTTCTGATCATATTCATCCTTTAATATCTGAAGTTCTTTCTTTACTTTCTGCTTTTCACCTGCAATTTTTATCCTGCACTATGACAACTACTGGTACTAGAGGCATACGGTATTCATATTTTTGTTACAATAACAGTAACAAGAAAAACTTGCAAATATCTGATAAATTAGGAAAAAATCAGTAATTTTTTTCAATAATCCAACAACATGGAAATTAGTGAACTTACCAATTACACGCCCAACAAACTTGAAGTAACACAGATGATTAGGGTTGCAATGTGAAGACGAGTTGATCATATACGTTACTCTATCTCCTGGCGATGTTGTAAATAACGCATACATAGGATTAAAGATTTCTCTTGAAATTATCACATACCATTCCCTCAACAAACCACCAGCATCCTGGCCTTCTTCACCTGAAAGGAGGATTACAAAATTGGATTAATCAAATTTAATGTAGGCCTACAAACTCTTATTATCAGGGCCCGGACTTTGATAACATGTCTTATTTTAACTGGAACATCATGGACGTTGCCCACTAGTGCAGATATTCTGATCATGATCCTAATTATAAAAATGGCAATTATGGGGTTTTTTAGGTCATTTTCCCCATTTTTTATTTTTATGCAATTTTTAGAATGTAATGTCAGTTTTTAAGTATGTTAGGTCATCAAAATCCAGGCCATGCTTTTTGGACAATGTACACTTCAGCTATTCATTCTTGGTCCAAGACCTTGGGCAAATGCTATTAGAAGCAAGCCTAAGATTGCCACGCATGGGCATTGCGGTGAATTAAGAAATATAGGGAGGAAGGGTGATCTATGGTGTAGGAAGATGAAAAAGCAACAGTCAACGAATGGAGCTGGAACTTCCCCAAGGCTATGGGGAAGATTGATAAGTGGGAGCCAGACAGGGAGGTTATGTAGTTATGTATAAACTCATTTCCAGGGTAGCATTGAACCAAGCTATGGGCCAAAAAGTAGTGGATGAACTGTAATCCTGACTACTATTGAAGCTAGTATACAGTAGATTATTCACAGACTATCTGTGGTTTTCCATTCCTTGTTTGTGACAATAAATAAAATTACAGTATTAAAAGAAAAACTTCAATCGGAAATAAAGTACAGAAGAAAACAAACAGTTGACCGATTTTTCAGGAAAAAGTAAACCAACTAACTTGTAACTAGAGAAAACTTTAATTTATTAAGTCATAATTGTACGTGTAGGTCCCCTACTGTAAATAGAAACTGTTCAAAATAATGTTTGTGTTGAATTTCATCTTTTTCTGATTTTTGCAGATTATCCAAGAGATATGCATGATCATCACGGTTGCCATGACACCCAATTCCACAGATAATCTTGATTATATTGCATTTACAAAATTACATCAAAACACAAAATTAAAACCATATTAATTATACCTTCGAAAACTATGTAAAACCTATTCTTCCATTCATCAGCAGTTCGCCTATGCAGTTCACGGAATGAGTCTTCAAACACATGACTTCGCCTGACATGGACCGCCAGTTCCTCACGTCTAATGCCTTCATCCATTCTCTCAAGCTCAGATCTGAAGTATCGCCGCTTCACATCAAAGTCTAATACACGCGTGTGATCCACTAACACTGCAAATGGGCCGTCTGCTAAATGAGTGGTTGACTGTCGCAGAATTTGGTTCAATACTGTCCGGTGTGTTTCTGCAATAGAAAAGAATGTTAATATCAATTTGTTTAACTTCTGCCATTCTGAATAAAATTATGGACATGAAAACTTTGTACTCAAACACTGAAAGGCATGACTTTTAATCCTCTTCTGATACCTTAGTAAACTTTGTAGTAAACACAAAAATAACAGACATCACACTTTTCTGCACTAACAACAAAGTTGCTATGAATAATGAAAGTATCCAGTATAATATAATTAGATGAAACTTATACAGTGAAGCAATAAACATTACCAACAAACCAACTTCTGTGTAGAACATGAAGATCAGGATAATGGACCTTGAAACACTATTACTAAAATGATGGCAAGTGAAGCCAAAGTGTGACGATTCAACTCACATGATAATCGTATTTAAATATACAGAATTCTTATTTCATTTCAATTTTGATACCTCCTGTCATCTTGAAGTTATGGGGTAAAAGACCTGTGTGGCTGAACTGTTAAGGCTAATGAACTACCGACTGAATGGCCAGTGTTTGATCCCAGCAGCAACAGGGAGATTTTTCTTCTCCTAGGAGTTTGAGAAAGTCTGAAACACTTGCTGCTGTATTATAAAACAGATATTAAAATTAAGGAGATAAAGATCTGAAACCCTCCAGGCAAATATGATTAAGAATAACTTCATGGCCTTATATCCAGGTCGGAAGTATTTCACCCAAGTTTTCGGCTTTAATCAGGGGACTTCCAGGAATACTTTTATCACCAGTCTGAGAAGTTACTCTTATATTACCTTTTATCTTGCAATCAGTATGCAAAACTCTTCAGGAAATGCTTAAAAAGAATAATTCCACATAAGCATATACTACTGGGAAGCCCGAAAGCAAATGATGTTAAATCAAAGGCTTTAGAATATCTTTCTCGAGTTGTGATGCAGTGCAATATGCATGCAGATTTACTTGCATATTACACGGAAGCTGGTTTATGGCTGATCTGATAATTTTGATTCCAATATATTGTTTTGTTTAATGTAATTAAATTTGATTTAACTGAATGTGCCATGAGGTTCGCGAAGATACTGTAGGCCGCTGAAGAAAAATATGTTAGATAAAGGACAAAATCCAAACAATTCTAACTGTCAATACAAATAAAAAGCTAGTTAAAAATAACAAATCAAAATCTCTAAACTCACTCACAAACAAAAAAAATGAAAATACAAATTACTGTAATACAAAAATTTTACACAACAGAATAATATTTACAGAAGAGTAAATAAAATTCCTTGATATTATAAAATGTATTTACGGTACACCAATATTGCAAGATAGTTTAAATTTGATTTTGTGCAAGAAGTGTGCTTTCTTTTGGTAACATGTTGAACAAACAATGGCAATTCTTCTAAACCATTTCTTTCAGTTGCTTCATCTAACATTTGACTCACAAGGGAACTGTATAGGTTGTAATGTCGAAACCTACCTTCAAATTTTGCATATCGATTGGTCTTCATTACAGATGGACAATTGCAAAAAATTAGCTGCTCATACAAACTTTTAGTGGGTGAAAATTAATTGTGAATCTTGCAAATTTGAAATATTGAGTAGCCTCACACAGTTGTCGGCTAGAGAGGGTAGCAACTCGAATCTTCCCTACCTATTCTCAAATAAATAAGGGCCTACAATGTGCATCATATCGTCAGCTTAGAATGAAAACCTAATATCTCAAAAATAGAAGCAAAAGAAGTACTTTTAATTTATTATTAGATAGAAAAACACATCTCAACTATTTGTCAGCCAATATTACAATAACAACATTTTTGCTGCCCTCTAGAGAGGAAAAAAGAAACCTAGTGTATTGGTAGGAAGCCTTATTAAGTGACAAAATCACGTGTGTGTTTTATGAGATTCGAGGTTTTCATTCTAAGCCGGCGATATGGAGAGCCTGTCAGCAATTTTACAGAATGAATGAACACATTATGTCTATATGAACCATACAATACTTACCAGCAAATCTGAGGAATTTCTGCTGATCAGGTGGTAGCGCAACAGGAGAGGGAGGTACTTCCCAGTTGAAATTGAGGTAAGGTTGTTGTGATGCGTTTCCATCAGAATCAGCTGGGAAGGGAGATACTGGGGCTACGTCCGGCTGGATAATGGCTACTTCAGGTGGTGCAGCATTTTCCCTATGGTTTTCTTGTACATTACGAGTTCCTTCGTCTCCATCTGTTGCCATACGATGTTCTTCTGCAGCTGTGGCATGCACGAGGAAGAAGGCCTCAACTGCAGGCTGCAATTTATGGAATTATTTTATAGAATGATGACTACTAGTTTTTTATATATAAATATATTGTGAAACTATAATCCCATATCTATATAATTATTCTTGATATCATTCTTGTAAATAGTTCTGAGGAGAATTGAAATTAAAACCATTTCAAACACCATCAAAATTTATTACTTCACTCTCTAATCCAATTTTAAAAAGTAGATGTTTATTGCTACAACCTCTAAAATATAATTTTTATTTTCCATTACTACATGCTACAATCCCATATGTTCACTTCATGTTAAGTTTAGTTAAACAATCACCAATTTGAACTTATGCTGTGTTAACTAAAATTACAGATAAGACTATACAGTAACTTAATGAAACACACAACACCACATTTGCACAAGTCAGAATCTACGATTTGTTAATAAGTACATGATGTTTGATGTAAAGTTGGCAAATTGTAAATATGAACTTCTAAACCACTAATATTAATATTACCGGGGAAAGCTGAGTTGGAAACAGCTGATGATGATGGGGGATACCCATTTAAAGATTATTCTAGGTCAGTGGTTCTTAACCTGGGTTCGATTAAACCCCAGGGGTTTGGCGAGTCAGTCTCGCGGGTTCAGCGGAGGTCAAAACACACCCAACTCATATGATTTGTGATGACACGCCCCGCTTGTCCATCATTGGCTGCAGGTGATCACGCAACTTTTTTTTTTTTTTTTGCAATTAAGAAGTGTTCAGTGAACGTGCATATGAAACTGGTGGGGTTATGACCATTAACAAGGTTAAGAACCACTGTTCTAGGTAAAAGTACCTAATAGTGAAGTTAGTGTGCATGTTTCTGTACTCAATATTGCTAGAGATTCTAAACCACTGCCAATTTTATATCCAAGATATGTATTTAAATTATAGATACTGATTTGTGCAGATGTGCTGCTGTAAATGAAAATTTCAAATGAATCATGGTCAATAAACTATATTACACATGGTAATGTAACATCTATAATTGTAAAGCTATGATCTTAAGTACAAACACCAAGCCATCCTCAAGATAAAAGCATGTCTATAATTTTTATCAGTACTATACCTGAAGAACAAGAACTGCATGGTGGTCAGGGGTATCTGCTAACTCCAGCAGACACCTACTTAGAGTATCCCACAGTTCATCCAGCGTCAACTGCTCACTTAGTGGCGGCAACACAGGTTCATCATCAGTCTCTTTCTGAGGACCAGGGGGTCCAGGTGTTTCTAAAGAACACAAATTAATTTTTCCTGCTGAGTTCCCTGTACTCCATGGGAAAGAAATTTCAATAACAAATAACAGAAGACTGTGTAAGTAATTTTCAAACAGTATAGTTAGACTTTAAATTTTTCCCATTATTCAACGTAGGTAGTTTTTCTTTTAAACCCCCAAACAGGTTTTCATGAGATATGGTGTTTCTCAATAAATTTTTTAACAAAAAGTCAAACATTCACCTAAAATGTGGAAATTATTCAAATTTCAGCAAAACTGCAAAATAACTGATAAAATTTTGTGAATTATGTTGGAAATAACGTGAAGGCAACCATAGATGGAAGCAATGCAATTTGATCATCAAAGGCGAACTGTAACGGTATAAATCAACAACTGATGTTTCAGTCAATTTCATGTCAGATGGCCAATGAAAATGGGAGTTACTGTAGGTACATTAGTGTTTGCTGAAGCTTTTATTCCCTAAGAATCCTTATAAAAAAAATTAAAAAAGGGATTTTTTTTATAAATTTAAATAAAAATAGCTAAAATATTATTCGAAAATAAATATAAAAATATCTGTGAAATCCGGCAAAACATTTCACCAAAAATAGGTACCTGTACCAATTATTATCTCTGTAAAAATTTTGGCAGAAGAAAATAAGTTCTGCTCCTAGTCATGTAAGAATATTACAATGATTTAGGATTTTAATCTGTAATTAAATTTTGAACACCTCAAATTTCAATCCCTTGAGATAATACAGCGAGGAATAAAAAATTCTTACCTGCGTCAGAATCTGTATCAAGTGGATCACTTGATGGAGCAGAGGTACGGACTGTAGTCGAGGCATTGCCAGCTGTCGCTGCATGGTTAGCCTCAGCTGTGGGATTAGCATCTGCTGTACGGTTAGGTTCAGCTGTTCGGTTAGCTTCTGCTGCATGGTTAACCTCCACTTCTTCTCCCCTTCTTGGAGGACGGGGATGTCTCCTGGTGGCTCGGTGGCAAGGTACATATCTTCGTATGTCAAAATCACCTCCTGGATTTGAGGTGGTATGCCTTGAAGAGTTGGCAGTACCTGTGTTGGTGGAATCCATACTTGGACCAGGTGTTGTATCGTTACCAGTAGTGGCAGAATCCATACCTGATCCTGGCGCAGTGTCGTCGGCTGCTGCTGCTCCCTCATCAGCAGAACTGTCACCTTGCTGGAAATAGTCTAGGGATTCTGGGGGGAAAAGATGCAATGAAATTTAAAACAAGTGACATCTTAAATATCTTGCTTCAACAAGCCTTTAGTACCTCATGCCTTCATATCAGTTTCCAATGAGATGCGGTCATTTAACATGAAGGTAGAAAACTGAGAATTTTACTTACCACTATTTTCTCTGTTTCTTTTATGTGCCAGTCGTACTGATTCTCTTATTTGAACAATCACTTTGAGAATTCTTAGGAAGAAAGCTTGACTTGAGGTTTTGCTCGTGAGAGTAGCCATGGACGGCAATTGAAGGTCACAACTAGTTTTTACTTTGGTAGGTGCTGTTACTATCACACTGTCTTTTGTAAATCTGAAACAACAAATGGGAGTATGAATTACAGTAAGCTTATAAAAATGCATTATAATAAATCAATGAATCAGGATAGAGGGGGGAAAAACAAGGATTACTGAATTTTATCCCTTTCAGTGCTGAATTTACATATTCGTATAAAGCATTCAAGTAAAATTAAAATAATTATTTTATTAACCTAATTATTCTGCTTTTAGCAGACCTCTTGAATGTGTTTCCCTTATCTGTTAAAACCTTACAACTTTTCAATGCAAAATCCCTTATGGCAATATGGCTACTTCAAATATAAAATGGAAATTTTGTTTTTTAAAAGTGCGTAAAATGAAAAGTTTCTTCTAGGAAGGATAATATAAGAGAGTTAATTTATGTAGAAAGTAAAGCCAGTTTTATTCTTGAAATTAACAAGTGTGTTGATTTATTTGATGGAAGTTAACGTTAATCCACAAAATTTTAGGTTCCTCTCAAAGAATATGTTTATTTTTTATTGGATGGCTGAAGTGGTCAATATTTATTTTGAAAGACTAGAGATTAAATTAAAATATAGTGTATGAGTTCCTATTTTCAAGATTTTTAATACAACAGCTTATTTTGTTAGTAGGTAAGCGCTGTTAACTCACATCTAAAAAATGGTAAATCTGTTAAAATTACATTTCCTGTTTTGGCTAATCTATAAAAATGCAATATCTCAAAATAAGATTAATGTGGGTTAGCATTATCTTTAGAAAACTCAATTCATTTATTAGTGAATCATTTTATCTACAGCCCAATTTTAAGATATAGGACACTCAAAATTTAAGGCAAGAATTTTTTTTTGTTCAAATTATGTCTCAGGAAGTTTCCAAGGTGCAATCAATCATCAGATGCCAGATACAATTAATTTAGTGCCATGTAATCAAAGATTACCTAAGAACAATTAAAGCCCAAACTAAAATAAGATTTAAATCAGCGGTAATTGCATATTTGCTGGATCTCCAGTTTTACACTATAGATGAATTTATGAACTATGAGTAAGATTTGAAGACAGATCCTTTATGGAGAAAGATACTTTTATTATCCTTTATGTTGATATACATGTTAGTTTTAAGATTAATGTTAATATTGAGTATAACTTGTACCTTAGTTTTTAAGATTAATGTTTAACTTGAAGACTAATTAATGTCTAATGTTCAAGATTTGAAATTAAGATTTGTAATTTTAGTTTTAAGATTAGTATTAGCAACTTTGATGAATCACCAGTTTGCGAGCATTGCTCATAATGTAAACGTATGTGATAATAAAGTTATTATTATTATTATTATTTGAAATAAAATGTCTATGTGTGGACAAAGGTGGCAAATATTAAATACCTCACCTCTGAAATTCACATTTACAATAAATCTAAAATACAATGTTAATCCAACCTCATGATAAATTCAAACACACACCTGTCATGTACAACTCCCTTAGGTGGGCGGTCGAGAGGATGCCCTTCCTCGCTTTGGGCCCTCTTCAGGGCACGGTTCATTGACTTAAGCTCTTGTAACAGAGCTCCGATGTGGTCGTTAACCATATTAGCAAGCTCCATAGCTCCGTCGAGCAGCAAATGAAGAATCTAGAAAAATTAACATCACAATGAAAGAATGGGACTACAGTAAAATACCAGTATAACAAAATTTTCAGTATTACAAAATTATATAATGGCCTTTTCCCCTATTTAATATGTGTTAAAACATTTCATTATAACAAATTTAGAACTTTCAGTATAACACAATAAAATTTTGCTTATATGCCTGTATATCATTTTATTTTTTACGGCGTATGCTGTGTAATATTGACTCAGGGAGAGATATTAATGCTGATTAGTGTTGAATGCTGAATGAAAATAGCTTAAGAAGAAATAATAATCGCTGCTTTAGAAAACCTAGAGTGAAGTGCTAGATGACACAGAAAGAAGAGAGAACTGGAAAAGTAAGATGGGCCTGCAAGGGTGAATCTTAGTAACTATTTCAGTGGGGACTGTGATGTAATAGTGTAACAAGAAATCACAAATGATGGAATTGTGGCAGATATTTTGAGTGATAGAAATCCATGTGATGATGAGATTGAAGAGGAAGGTGTGCAACACTGTGATAAACAGAGTTTGACTCTTGTGCAGGCAAAACATGGTACATAGTCTTCAAGATTTTCTTCTATCACAACAGCAATATGCCACATTCCATTTTAAAGTCATGTGCAGTGGTTGGTGACTATTTTGACTTTTTCAAAAAATAAAGTCCAGAATATTGTACACCTGTAAAATTTCAGTATAACAAAATTTCACTATAACAAATTCATTACTGAGGTCCCCTAAATTTCGTTATACTGGTATTTTACTGTATATATCTAAAAAACGAAAATTCTTCAGTCAGTGTATTATTGTAAGTAAAACAATGAAATTCTATAATCTGTAGAGAAAAATTTGTGTGGGTGGAAATCAATCTCAGGTATTCGGCTGAGTGTTTAGATGCCTAGACACACTGCTCCACAGGAACACAGTTTCATTTCAAATATTGTTCCAGGCCCCTACAGATGCTAGTGCACATACACAATCTAGCAAGGATCCTATCTCAATCTCTTGCCAAGTTTATTTATTACACCAAGATCTGACTGCACATAATATGTAACGATTGCAGCCTGGATTTCTAAGAAAAATGCATATTTATTTTCAGACTCCTAAACATGAGCAAAAATGTTCTATTTCATAAGATACGCCTTGACAAGCAATTTTAATTTCACTGGATAGTGCTAATTTTGCTTATTCTGAGAGAAAAACGATTTTCCTGGAATATTTTATGACTTTGGGTTAAAATAACACATTTTACCAAAAACTGTCCCACTAAAAATGCCTATTTCACTTCAAGACATTAACACCAGTTTCCTTTATTTTTGTCAGCTAATAGAATTAGTGAAAAATCCAGGCTATAAAACAATGTCAGATTTCTAAAATGCTTGCCGGTGAAGAAAGATTTATTAAAAGAGGAATTCATAAAAAAAAAGAACGGTGTTCCTTTTCACATGTGACTGTGACGAAACAACATTTTCACTTACAAACTGCTCTTTACTGATAGGTACACAGGAGCTTCAAATAAGAAAATTTGGAGATGATCTTCCTTACATTTTCTAACAGCCAGATAAAATAAGAATTCTGTGAAACAAATGATATACTTGATTATCATCTAATATGTGTTTGCTCATTTTGTTCATTATTTCTTACACTTCCTTGGTTATTTGCTTGCTTATTTTACTATTTTATTTTGCTTATAAATCCAGGCTCTAGTCATTACTAATCTGGAATGTTCAGTATTGATTTTACGTATCAAAATTAGGCAAATATAAAAACAAAATAAGCATTTGACTGTTTAAGATCTTAAATCTATACACTAGCAGAAAAAACAAATGCTCTATTTGCATCAATTTTTAACAACTGGTTTCATAGGATACTTTTCCCCATCCTCAGCTAGCCGTTGACTATTGGTTGTGTGGCAGTGTGGCTGGTATCTTTTGTCATGTGTGTGGTACTTCTCACTATCTTCACAATGTAGAGGATAAAACCACTATCTTCACAATGTAGACAACAAAGAACTACAAGCCATATCATAGCTATGCATAGCATACATAAACATTTGTCAACCACTAGCTGAGGATTGTGGGGGGGGGGGGGAAGTGTCCCTTTAAAATTGATTTAAGAAGAGCAAACAGCATTTTTTTTAAATTTTGACTATTCTGCTAGTGAATCAATACACTGTACTGTACATATTACTATGTATAAATATAACTTTTCACATATACGATTTCACCTATAGGACAGTTCATATACAATAACTTCATATACTGATATTTTGTACACCACCCTTCCACCTACAGGACAATCACATACCATTATTAGTGTACTCTTTTCACAAACCACTTATAGTATACAGTGCATGCCGCTTATTATGAACACTTCGGGATGCAGCTTATCTGATAATATTAATCGATTGATAACAGTAGCCGAAAGAATTAACTGAAGGTTGTTTAACCATATATAAAAACTATTTATTCATAAAATAATTTGTAACTTGAATCGTTGAACTACCCATAATACAGTAACAGACTGTAACCAACTAATTTTTTAATCAGTAACAACAAAGTTTGTAATTTCTTTTTCTGTAAGAGTCCACTAAACAATACTAAATACTCAGGAGTTACAAGTGTTTTTGGAAGTCTATACTGATCTCTGGTGAACACTGCATAGCAAAACATCTGAGGCCTGTCTATTCAAATCTTTTCATTTTACACTAGTAATCACTCCATGTTAACACTGTTATCTTCATAAATCAAAAGCCGTAGCTTACTGAGGGTGAAACGTGTTTTATTGCTTAAAAGAGACAGTTAGGTAATGCCACCCCCTCAAACTGGTCATCCTGTGAGCTGCCGTACCGCTACTTCCAATAGAACACAATAAAGTTGTGTTAGAAACAAAACCTTTAAAAAATGAAATTTTGAATGACGTACAGTACTTGGAAATAAAGCCGTAAAAAGGAAATTGTGGGAACATAAACCGAATCTTTGACCACAATAAACAGCATTATTTTCAATGTATCAATATTAATCTGTACAGGACTTCATAAAAATGATAACATTACCGGATTGATAACATCCGCAATTACATTGCAGTGTTCACCGTATTTCTTTCCAAGAATAACATTTGGTCTTATTACATACAAACCCTACATTTGCAATTAGTTTTGATGAACTGCACTGGGGGTATTGTCAGCAAGACTAAGATTCTTGGCACACCGGTTGAAGGACACAGTTATGTCATGGAATTGTGGGACCAATACCATGCAGCGTTAAGAAATTAACCCAAAAATATAAACCAGACAGAATCACGGCATAATCACTTCCAATTACATACAGGTAAGGCACATTCCTCACTGTATATCTTGATCCCAGAGCTAATGAAGTAAGAAGATAGAGAGACAATGATGAAGGAAATGGACAGTGGGAGAAAATTGTTCCCAAATTTGAAGTAATAATGAATAGAAAGGAGCAGAATGTAGACAGGAATTATTATGAATACAAGACAAGCAATGAGTAATGGAATATCTGAGTACTTTAGGATATAATTTCACTGTATAGATCTGTGCAAAATGTTAGTTCTACTAAACGGATTAATATATTTAAAGTTCTTTGAATATCAACTTGTGTAGCCATTTAGTATATGGGATGTTCTATATGTGAAATGGTATATGTGAATCGGAGTGAATGTGAGTCTCGTATGAGAAACTGTATATGTAAACTATTTTGACCCCACATTGCCTGCCTGGTTAAGGGAAAAGATAAGCGAAACTACATTCTCCACAATTTGAAATCTGCTTCATGAATAACAAAACAGCTAAAAACTTTTATATGCAAAGACATTTCAGTTTGCCAATGTCTTTATCTACATGACGATTCCATCCAGATGAACTCTTAGGTTCTGACTACCACCTCTTGATAAAATTACTCATACATACTTTCCAGATAGCCTAACTGTACTATCACCGCTGGTTTGCTATCGGGCAGAGTGCAGTAAAATTCCATAGTTAGGATAGTAGAGCCGTGAGCGCCGAAGTTTGTTTCTTCTAATTTGAGCTGCCTCTCCACTACATATGACAACTCTTTTGTAATATTTTTTTCTGGTTTTCTAGTTCTCTCCGATAAATATTTTATCAGCAGGTGGTAGTACAGGCCCTTAATATTTTTACACTCAACACTGCCTTAGAAACTGTTCAATATCACACTCCTTTCTAATTTCCTGTCCTTCACTACGGTTTTAAACAAATCTGATATTCCAAAACCAGTATGTGTTTGATGCTAGTTTACTGGACTGTATAAGCAAAACTTCATCAAGGTGCATTAAATATGAAGTTACTGTATTTCCCTAGAAACAAACGACAGCGTTGGAATATGTAAAGTAATGCAAATTTCTGCTATAGCCACAGTGGCCAAACTGTGGCTCTTAATTAGTTCTGACGCTAAACTGAGAACTGTTAAATTTTCTGGCCAGGTGATTTACATTTTTTCCTCAATAGAGAAATGACATTACACGAAGTGACACTAAACTGAACTGTTACCATCTCAAATATTCAGAAGGTACCATGTTCCTGGCATGAAAACCATCAAACAACTGAATTAAGGCACAATGACCTGAGACAGTATCCAACAATGCTCACCATTCATACGACCGTACGTTCTATACTTGTTAAAATTAAAATTAAAATTATAAATTATTGTTAAAATTAAAATTATACAGTAATCTTGCATTGTTTTCTTGGGATCCTCACCATTTGGTCCATTTAATTTACAAAAATTGTTATGAGAATATTTTAGAAATGAATGTCATTATGAAATAAAAAATAAAAAATTCTATGAATCAACCTGATGAGATTTCATAACCAATAAAATCGGGCTTCTTTGCAAAATTATGACAAAGTTTTTCTCTTTCTCTGACAATTTATAATTGAGGTGGTCAGCGCAACAGTAGTCTACAGCCTCCGACATAAAAAAATTAGATAGTGATGCTATTTGCATGACTTGGGGATGAACTTTATTCTTATATTAAGGTTGGTCTGATTACTTCTGGTGTAGGTAGTTTTAAAGTCTATAATCTGTTCCCTCTCGTATAAGTATAACCAAAATTTTGAAAACCAAAATAAGTAAATCCAAAGAAACTGGAGGCTATTAATGATATTCTCAAATATAATGATAATTTCATGACAATCTGATTTCTGTAACTAAGGCCGGTGTTCGGAGAAACTGTGGTGAACGGCAGTGAGCTTTTTCATTTACTTCATTCAAATATAAACATTGATTTTAGTCGAATACACAAATGACATGTAACTGTGGTAAAACATGCAAAAAGACTATGAGATTTGGAATGACTGAAGTTGACACAATGTGAAAATTCTGAAAAATGATGTTCTGTACAGATGAGATGGTGATATAAGCATAGAGGAACTTAAGAATGTAGCATAAGCATTTACCATATCCCTTGTTGGATCAGGACAATTCGCCAAATTGAGGAGGAGGGCTGTAGCATCTTCAAGTCCCTCTTCTGAACAACTCTTTGAAGTGAGAACATCAATAGCAAGCTTCAAATGTTGTTCTGAAACGGGCATACTTTCGTCCTTGTCATCGGATTTCTTGGGAGCACTTCCCTCACGTCTTCGAAGGTAAGGATTAACCTCAGGAAGTCCAATTGAGATGAGGGAAAGCAATCTTAGTAACTTGTCTGTCAACAATGTACTCTTTTTCACCACTGGAGATGCTAACATTGTCAAAAGCTGACCAAATGCCGAACTGTCAAACGTCAGAGCATGTCCTTCTGATTCTGAAACACTATGGGCATGGGCCACACTTTTTCCTTTCCTTGTCCTTGTGGAGTCCAATCTGAGCAACATGTCCCAGAAAGTAGCTCTAGAACCAGAACTGCTACCAGATGAACCAGGGGAGAGTTTTGCCCTTGAATCTGTTGAGCATGATGGATCTTTGTATTTCCCATCATCTTTGTTTTTCAAAGGCAGGAAGTAGCCTGGGAAGCTCTTGGCTAATGAGATCAGTACTTCAAGTGTGTGTCTGAAAATGTACAAATAAAATAAAATTACCATTTTATGTTCTAGATTTCCTCTATGATATACGATATACAGAAAGAGCTCAAAACCAGAGCAACCCACATTATGCTTTATCTTTTTGATGATTATGCTTTATTTTTGATAATGTATCTGGGTCATTCCATGTCAAGTGAACCAATTTTTTGTCAATTTTGAACATGACCATCTCCGATTTTAGTCATACTTGGTTGTCATGAAGTACCACCTGAGATATGTTAAAGTGCAAAATATCAGATTTTTATGTGTTGTAGTTTTCCAGTTATACCCTTCTGAAATATGGAAAAAAACCAAATTTTCTGCATAAGTGCAATCACAAAATGACGCATAAATCAAGCTGGAATTGACATAGATGAGTGGGAAAAGTACCAAAATGTAGCTTATATTATGAGCTTTAATTTGATATGTCACACGAGTACTTTCGAAAAAAAAATATTTTCAAGGTTACCCCCAAAAAATTTGAAAACTGAATTTTTCAAAAACCTATATTTTGAAAATTTTGAAAAAAATCTCACAGAAACATACATATTTCAGCATCATGTCCTACAAGTTTTGTTATGGGATCGAAATGGGATCATATTTTTTTACATTTATAACAAATACTATGCACGCTGGGTAAGAATATATGGCACCGTAATCTTGCACTTAATTCTAAAATTTCATTACAATCAAAAAGAAAAACTTACAGAAAACATGTTACCTTCCCTTCTTCAATGACAAAAACGTGAATTTATTGTCTACAGTAATTTTCTAGAGCCATGGTTGCCGCATCCATCTCTTCCTTCGAGAGGTAATAACTACGGCCAGTGGGACATGTAGGTTGCACAAGGGTGAGGATCTGAGAGAGAGGCACAGTCAGTTTATTTGGACAGTCACTTTTGAAAGTAAATGATGGAGAAGGACCTGCAGGGTGCAGAAACATCAGTTCCACTATCTGTGCTGTCTCATTTTTGTCCACAACTACACCAAGCCACCAATGATTGTTGTTCTCACATGTAACATATCCTTTTACTTCTGCTAGCTTCAGCCTCTGTTGCACACGTGGTCCTAACACTGAAAAAGTGGATGACTGTTCACTTCTTGAAAATACCTTTGTCAACAACACTTTATCTGACAATGGGATGAAACTGTGGAACTTCTGTGTGCCTGGTATTGCTTTTGTAGACAGAAATCTGTCTGCAAGTATTTTTTCCTCTTTGTTGTATTGTGCTTCATTGAAGAAGAAGAACTGCATGGAGTCGATGTTTTCCTCACTCCATGTAAACAGCTGTGCTGGTGTCATGATTTGATGCTCGTATGGCCGCTGTAGGCTTGCCTTTCCTGCAAGTCTTTTCACAGTACCACCCAGACCGTCACATACTCCTTTCCCATGGGCTGTTGCATAGAAATGCCACTCTGCCTCAATTCCAAAATCATGAACATGGTGGCATAAGTTTGAAAAGTTTTTTCTGTTTTTAAATTGCGCAGCTGCACCATCTGAGAAGTAGTAAATTTTTTTCAAATCTCTAATTACTTCCAACTTCAAATGAGAGATAAGCCTTTTCTGGAATAAATGAACAGCAGTGGTGTCATGCTGTAGACATTCAGAGATACATACAATACTTTTGTAGTGTATATTATGATCATTGTAGTAGACTGCTATAGGAAAAATAGTTGCTTGATCATTGTTCCAATGAAAAGACTGGGCTTCATCCTGTAGTACAAACGAATAATTTTCTGCAAAGTCCATACATACCACAGCTTCATTTACTCCAATATTCTGCTTCAAGTGATTATAATATTCTGCCTGTCTTCTTGCAATAAAAGAATGTCTCTTCAAAATCAACAACTGTTCACACAAAGTTTCTATAAACTCATCTGCAGTTTTGATGAAGGTTACTAAATTACATCTGTCAACAGAAACCCACTGCTTGTATGTAATGTTGTCCACCAGTTCATTATCTAGCAGCAACTGTAACTCATCTTTCAAATTATCTACACCTGGACATGAAGGACATTCATTAAGGTGGCATGCTGTGCCTGGCTCTTCACACATTAACTTCGCTAAACAGGAATTATAATTACTTATATCTGTGCCATCATTCAGTGTAATTTGTTTGGATTTCAACACTTGTAGCATTAATTTAACATTCTGATGCACTGTACAAACGCATACTGTGTGGGTACCACTTCCTCCAGCCAAGACGCAATGTTTAGGTCGTAAATCAGCAAATTTCGAAAATCCAATCTTATCAGTAGGATTTTTGTTTTTGAACAGCTCGTACACTTCCTTCAAGTTGCCCATCACTAGCCTCTTCTGTACATGAATTCTACTACTGTCACCCGTTTTCACAGAAACAAAGTCTTTTTTTCCAGGCATAAGACGGCTGACATCATCACTGTTGTAGAACCCTATTACCTTCTCAATCACAGATTCATTTAAAACCTTTCCTGGTTTAGGATTTGGTGTTGCCAGAATACCCTTCGCTTTCACCAATGCTTTAGCTTTTCTTGCCATTCTGTTGCTAACCTGAAATTCATTTTGTATTTCACTGCATGACCAGCTTTTAGGTAGTACTGTTAAAATTTGCAATTTTTCACTAACACTTATATTTTCTTCTTGAAACTTTTCTTTTAGCTGACAAATGACTTCACATGATTCTGATTTATGGTCAACAGTTTTCTCTGTATTTGTACTTGCTGCTGTTAGTACCTTTTCTGTCAAACATTTTTTTATTTTACTGTATTTTTTATCACAGTATGATTTCATTTGCAACTTCCTCTTAGCAACAGGTGACTCCTCTAGAGAGCTTAGAGACTTATTAAGGTACTCTAAGGTAACATCTAAAGCTACAAATGATTCATCAACATTAGTAGGCCTAGTGGTATTGGCTACTGGTACTAAACAGTCATCTGTTGTATCTGTAACCTGTTTCTGCTTTGATAGTTCTTTCCTACAACTGTCACAAATTTTCATACCTACCACAATGGTGTCAAACATGTCACACATCCAGTCAGTAACAGGCCTCACACTTCTTTTCACACCCTGATGTCTGTCTTTCTTGAAAGGGTTGCAGCAGAAAATCTTTGCTGTTTCACTTACTTTTTCAGCCATACTGGGGAAATACACAATGCCTATTTTAATCACTGAACCCACTACTTTACATGCAGCAATACAGTCTTTGTACAGCCTTTGAAGAAAGGAAGCACACTGCATGAGAGTCAAGGCACAACTGAAGCCAGGTCCAACAGGTTACAACTTGCATTCCCTGGCTGACTCACATGCTTGCAGACTGTGTTTACTCATACCCATTTGACCACTTGCACAAGTTGGTATATGCATGTTGGTAAACAACTCCCTGGACAAAGGAATGGATTTTAGAATTAAGTGCAATATTCCTGTGTCATATATTCTTACCCAGCGTGCATAGTATTTGTTATAAATGTAAAAAAATATGATCCCATTGCGATCCCTTATCAAAACTTGTAGGACATGATGCTGAAATATGTATGTTTCTATGAGAATTGTTTCAAAATTTTCAAAATATAGGTTTTTGAAAAATTCAGTTTTCAAATTTTTTTTGGGTAACCTTGAAAATATTTTTTTTCGAAAGTAGTCGTGTGACGTATCAAATTAAAGCTCATAATATAAGCTACATTTTGATACTTTTCCCACTCATCTATGTCAATTCCAGCTTGATTTATGCGTCATTTTGTGATTGCACTTATGCAGAAAATTTGGTTTTTTTCCATATTTCAGAAGGGTATAACTGGAAAACTACAACACATAAAAATCTGATATTTTGTACTTCAACATATCTCAGGTGGTACTTCATGACAACCAAGTATGACTAAAATCGGAGGTGGTCACGTTTTTCCATTGGTTCACTTGACATGGAATGACCCATCTCTTTCATACAAATAAACTTTAGTATCTTGAATTTTTTTGTGTGAGAAAAATAAATTTGTCTTAAAAACTAATATTAAGTTATACAAGAACACACTATAATAAGAGAACAATGCTAAAGAATGAAAGTCTAGTAATCTACGTCACCCTCAGTCTCTTGAGGTTGATTAATTGCAAGTTTTAGGTGAATGCTTTGATCATTTCACTTCACTAGAAGTACAATACAAAGAGTTGTTAAAATTCACTCCCCATAGATTAACCCTCCTAGAGCCTACCCCACAATACACGGGCATAAAAACATACAATAAAATATGAAACGAAACAAAAGCATTAAATAGCAGACAATTCAAAATTAAAATTAAAAACTGGTTATTGCAAAGAACATATTACTCAATCAGAGAATTCCTTGAAGATGAGGTTAACATATAATTATAATTAATAAAAAATAGCAAAACAAATCATTCCATTTTCAATAGCATTAGAAAAATAAAGAATTACATGAGTGTTAGATTTTCCTTATTTGTAATCATGATTTACAAGTGATATAGTGTAGGCCTAAGCTAGAAAACTCCTAGTTTGTAACTTAGCAAGTAAGCTCAACTTGACGAGTCACCAGTTTACCAGCCAAAGCTGAATAAATGTAAACGATATGTGACAATAAATTAACATTAACATTAACATTAATATGTTATTTGGTTTGCAGTTAAATGACATATTGGTGACACACACCTAATAAACCCTTATATTTAAAATTAGAAAAAACACCATAATTCAATTTCAAATAATATAAAAATTAATGTAATATTATACCACAAAATTAAAGATTATTATTTACCACAAAATAACTTCCCGAGATATGAAAGATGTTATTACAGCTTACTCTAATTTGTTTTAGTACCAGTGACTTAGAAATTGAGGGGACACCAGCAATAGCACCTAAATCAAATTTGAAGTTTGTTTGTACTGAATGTCTAAACTAGTAGTTATTTTATTGATTAAAATACATAAAATTATTTTAATTTACTTTAATTTTTTTATTTCTGAATCAGCTTCACTGCAGCATCACCTCACTTTAATAAAAATGTAAAATTGCTATTCTAAGAGTAATTGAAAAGCCATCAATAAGTTTTATGAAATCATAAGTGAATGGCAGTTTCATACACAGAATTTCACTAAAATTATAAAACTGAAGTGGACAATTGTTTCAAGAAATTCATTCCTATCCTCAATATACTCCAACTGTCTGCTGTGCAATCCAAATACAACTGAAACTGTAAATTTCAGAACGTATGTACCGTATTTATCTGAATATAAGCCACACTTTTTTTCCTACATTAAGCCCAGCAAAATATGCCTGCGGCTTAAAATCGCGTACAAGTGTTTTTAGGCAATAATGGTAAAAATGAGCACAATATAGCCGGTTGATCCATCGTAGCTGGTTCCCCTCCTCCAAGCACCGCCATCTATCAATTATCTCGATTCGCCAGGACTATCGATATATTAATCGATTTAACATCGAAAATATATCGATTTTAATCGAAGCATCGATAAGATGCATAAAACTGCATAAGCAAGTGATGTTTTGCGTGTTTTGATAGCGGTATTACAGAATATGCATGTATTATGAGCTGCTCAGAAGTATAAAAAAAAAAAAAAATGCCGTAACGTGTGGGAATGTGAATAAAGACAATTTTGAACTGATGGTAACTGAAAGTGCACTTTTGAATAGAAAAGTCGCGCAAAATTCAACACTGAAAGTCATATGAAGTGTTAAATACTGATTTCTGTTTTCTTTTTCATCAGTATTATTTAATTATATTAAATAAAATTAAAATATCATAACTTAAGCCAGCTGATACTTTCATTTTCTTATTTCAGGCCTATTTTGGCTAAGAAATGTGTTACTTTAATATTATGAAAATGAGGCAATTTATTTTTTCACTTTGGGGTTAAATTAATTATTTTTCCTTTACTTTACTGCTAAAAAGGCAGGTGCAGCTTAAATTCAGGAACGGCTTACATTCGGATAAATACGGTATGTATGTATGTATATTCATCCTTTGATCATTTTACATGATATAGGACACGTCAGATTCTTACATGACTACATTAATTATTAAATAACATAATTACTAAAGTATACAATGCTATTATAATTTGAGTTGGGAAGATACACAATGAAGTGAATTCAAACTTAAAGATTGTTGAGATCGGGATTTGCACACGAACTTCACTTAATAGGTATATTTACCTCAGAATGCATTTCGATGGACAATTTCCACCATCATCAGTTGATCCGACTGTCACTCTAGCGGCGGGTGGGGATTCAAGGAACCCTGATTGAAAAGTTCATCCACCCGCCGCTTAGAGTGTCAGTCGGATCAGCTGAGGATGGTGGAAATTGTCCATTGAAATGCATTCTGAGGTAAATATACCTATTAAGTGAAGTTCGTGTGCAAATCCCAATCTCAACAATCTTTAAGTATACAATGCTAGTTTTTAAATTAAAATTGGAATGAAATTGAACAGGAGCCGGAACTAGTTGAGTGCATCCAGTGATGTAAGGAACGCACAATCTTGGAGATTTTTATCCAGAAAAAAGCAGATCTAATGAATTCTGACATCCCCATGGAAGAAGATCCAATTAAGAAGTTTGTAGGATGTCTACAAGAGGGTACTCGGATCGCACATCAGGCAGTTGGAGTATGTAGAGGATTAGAATGAATTTCCAGAAAATAATGTAGAGGTAAGTTTTATAATTTTCAGTTCTGTGTATAAAATCTCCACTCATTAATGTTTTCATAATTCTGTAACTTCACCATGTAAATTTCCACAAGATCTGAGCAAGGAATCACAGAATGTTGAGTACCTGAACACTATGGGAGCAGCTTGTGAATGAATAGTAATATTCCTGGGATCACTATTTTTCGTACGTTTCCCTGGTGACCTCAAAATCGTGAACACGCTGGCTCGGCAACCCAATGCAGCATCTAGGCTGATATTCAACCAAGATGGTTGTGAGTTGCGAATTGAGCTGTCAGGATTAGGCTGAAGCCTGGTAGACATCCGCCTAGGCTTCTGCATTCCCACACTATCAGATGAGCGGCAATCGTTGCATTTCTCCATGATGGACAGCAATGCCTAAAGACAACATCACATAAAATACAGTGATAAGTACAAATAGAGTGGCCTAATGAGGAGGTAGGAAGTAGTAGTAGAAGGAAGGACACATAAATGTACAAGCAAGAAATCACCATAAAACAAGAACAATGTACAGGTAGGGAAAAAAAAGTGGACCTACTAAAATATCTAAGTTGACGATATGAGCCACTGCGCTCTTTCACTTTGCTGTTACAATCTCTGAAGAATTTTAATACTGACACTTTTTTATTTAAGAAACTGTGGTCTATCTTGATCTTTGAGATAACCGACTCACTGTAAAAACTGAAATGAAATGGTAAGAAAATGGCAATTTTTCATCCAAACATGAAAGCATACCTTAATGATACAGACTGCTGCCCCAACCATGAAATACATGTTACATTCTAACATAGGGTTACTTCTTGCGTTATTTAATCTGCTGATGCAAATGAAATTATAAAAAATAAATAAGATTATCAATACAGTAGGAGAACGACATACAATGTATATAAATACAGGCTAGAATTCTACATTGCAAAAATGTAGAAAGAACAAAAATAAAATCTCACAAAACAAACATGAAATTTATAGGTAGAATCAGAACAGTCAAAACTAAAACCTGACAAAATTTCAATATGTTTCCCCAGTCTACTTTATTTTTTCATCTAATGGTAACAAAGGTAAACATAGGTTATTTATTTCAATTATTCCTAATGCTTACCTTAATTACCCATTCCCTTGTGGCAGCATGGTAACAAAGATTTCGAAGCACACGGTGTAGACGCCCAGTGTTCAGCTTGGGTTCGTCCACAAACAGCAGTACCAGAAGACATGACATGGACTCATAATCCAGAAGCTGTTTACCTCGCGGCCTAGTAGAAAAGAATTCACAATAATAAGCAAATATACAGAATCATGCTTCAATACAATGATCAGAAATCTGTTTATCTCTGCCCCCCACTAAGCAATATACTGCACTGATAAAGCAGCTTTGTTCTCATTACCATTTATGATTTCTATAAACATAGTTTACAATTAGAAGTTAACATGATTGAATTCTCAATACAGGTCATTGGACGTTTCAATAATTCATTATATGTAACGAGTAAGTACAGATTTCTAAGTTACTAAAAATACAAATATAAATTTCTAACAAATAACCTCAAAATATGTATAAGTACGTAATATTATAATTTGAACTTCACACAATACTAATGGTACTGATACACATTCCTGATTTCTCTAGTAAGATTTTAAAACCAACCTTAAGTTTCCAGAAGCCAATGCATTAAGAGTGGGATGACCCTCTTGACGTGAACCCCAAGTTCCCCACTGTGCTCGTTGAGGCACTGTATGGATGGCGTACCTTGTAGTACCAACACGACCTAGAAGATTGATATTAATTTTTAAGCAAAGATGACATTTCCAATTATACAGCCAAGACAGTGATGGCGAGTTCCACCAACCTTCATTACGGCTAAAACGCGTTGTTTTCTCCTGCTTGTGTCATGTTTACGTTCCACCGATCCTGGTTACTCCATCACGCCCATTAATACTCACGTTAACTTAAAGACAGAAATTCCTTGAGTTAAATCTCGCGTTTGCTTCAAAACAACATGGCCGAATGTGGTTGCATGCTACAATATGCAGTATTATCCACATTAAACAATAAACCCAGTATATTAATGCATTAATTATAGTTTCTGAAGAATAACATGAATACAAGGGAGTGGTTCATTTATTTCCTTTGCTAGGGTAGAGCAGTCAGGTAGCCTAGCAGAATGTGACCCTCAGCATGAACACAAAAGCAGGATCTGGGTTTTCACAAATTCCACAAGACAAACTAGTCACTCAGAAGAGAGGATCAGTTGACACTGTAACATTGAAGCAGGCGAGTGGTTACAAAATAAAATGTTTTTCGCAGTTCCACGACATACAATAGTATTCTGAAGTATTTCGCTCATAGTTACGCCTACATGCCATCGAAAGTGCCGCTGTGTGTACTGTGTTTGTCATTTTCTAGCTTGTATTATTACTAGTAGGTTTACAAAATGTGAAATTGATTAATATATCTCTATTGGATTACTTCTCAATAAATTAAGAGTGCACGGTGTTTATTGTTATTGAAGAAAAATTAGGCCTAAGTCAAATCGTTTTTTGAGTGTGTTATGTGTTTGTTATTCCCATGTTTATCCAGGAAAATGCCATTTTCTGTCTCCTATGGCTACAAAATTGAGGTAAGAGCTACGCTGTGCATTTATTACATTGTAATAGTTTGCAATAACTTTATGAATTGGTATAATAAATACAAATAATATTACACCAGCAGTAGGCGTATAGCCTAGGCCCAATTCACGTTTTATGTTTGATACATTTTTGATACCAATAGCATCGAAAAGTTACATGTTAGCTTTAAAAAATTATGATAAAGTTATGATAGGTTAATAGTGCGAGTGCAACATCATAAATTGTATAATATACTGCATTAATAAAATAAATAACATTAATAATTGCGTTCTACTACTAATGTTTATTTTCTGCTGGCTGCTGTGAAACATAGCAGCCAACGTTGCCAATGGAAAAATGACTTTGAATGGCGAAGGAATCGGGCATGAAAACAATATAACATTACATTTTTGCATCTCGATGTATAAAAAAAACAATACTCACTCAACATGTTTATAATTTTGAATGATGTAATATGAAAATTACTAGTCGTGTGTTCTCAGGTTTAACATTGTATGTTGGCAGTAGCGACAGTGAATGTATGAGAAGCTTGTGTACCAAGATTGCCTGCCTTCTAACGCGCGTTTGGAAACGGGTGTTTATTTTAACGACAAGAGCGTTGGTGGAACAGTGTCCACTTAACACAGACGTTATACAGTAATAGCGCGTTACTAAAGTCTTCATTTGGGTATATTTAAAGTTTGTCGGTGGAACCGGCCATGAAAGTATCAATCTTATCTTACTGTACCATATCATATCATATAAGATACCATGAAAAAAGAACCCAAACACATTGGTTCAATAAATAATAAAAAAGGCACGAGTAAAACACAAAGTTCTAACAGAATAAATTAGGCAGAAAAGTGCTGCTATTAGGAAAGGAAGTACAGTACATATAACATGTAAATAAGTATTGTAAAGTGCCACAGAAGCAATATGGTAGGAGTTGAGCTAGTGCCAAGGTGAATGAGTTTATGTTTACTCATTCAATGAATAAACCAACTAGGATACAGCAGGGGTGCCCCCCCCCCCTTAGCTTAATGACTCACCCCCCCTCCCCCCAGTTTCATTAAAAGTAAACCTCCAACTTTGTATCAAACCCAACCTCATGAAAAGTAACCCCCCTTACAAATAGAGGAATAACAGTAGGCCTACTCTAAAACTTCTTCTCAAGGAAGTTATTTCCTGCATTTAAATTAAAAAAGGATCAATTGAAAAAGTATGTTTAATGACTGTGCCTTCACACTATATATATACATAGACCTGATAGCAAAATGACTAAGATTATACCTAGGTATTATATATTAGAAAACACCTTTAAGAATAACTGAATGTTTTAATTTCTTAAGAGTTAAGCGTAAGTAATAAGAAATATAAGTAAACAACAATGCAGAGCCGACAATGGCACAGCTCGCATTCGCAGCACAGTGAGGATGTACAACTCAGTGACCGATTTAGTCGGCACTGCACTTGGTTAGAAGCAATTGTGTTTCACTAACTGTGATACAACTTTATGCCTACTAGTTGTACAGTATATTTTAGTTTCATTTCAAGAATTAGAAGAGGTTTTATTACCTTTTGAAGTTATAGAACTTAACCGTTCTTATTTTTAACATATAAAATAATAATTTTGCAACAACTTTCAATCCCCCCCAGTAATTTCAATTACGCACTCTGTGTCCTAACCCCCCCCCCCCCCCCCAAAGGGATCCCCTGGATTCAGTCTCAAAACAGGAAAGGGAAAGGAGAAATGTTTAGTTTCAGGTTCTGAGAAATTGAGGGTCCTCTTATATTCCGATATTTTGCTGTATGGGTGTAAAGAATTAACAACTTTCATTAAGATATATAAAAAGAAAGAAAGAACAAAATCACAAAAGTAAAATTAAATGAAATAAAAAAAATATGATTAAAAAAATGCCTTACTATTACCAGTGCCTGAACTGCGCAGAATCGAAGACAATGCACTGTTGCTGTGGCTGACATGGCCAAACAATCGTTCCTGCACAAGTTGTCTGTTGCGGGCTTCCCATTCTCGACGCAAATTCTGTGCTTCTTGAGCGAGATCAGGTGGAAGAACTGAGATTTGAGAGTCCTCCATATCAGTTAAGATCTGTTAAAGAAAACAAGGTACAAATATAAAACTCTTCTTTGAATTTTTACATTACCACTAAGTGAAAAAATCAAAATGCTCTGAAGTCTTATTTATCAACCTTCCTTGAGACTTTTAGTAAGGAAACATACCGCCTGTCTCAGAGATGGCTGGAGGTTCTGGAAAAACGCTGCAGCGTCTACTGGATCATTTGGATTTGCAGCAGCAGCAGCTTGTCTTTGCTGTTCCAATCTCTGTTGTGCCAATACTTCCTCTTGGATGGCAGGAGGTAATGCAGCCAAGAATTCTGGATTCACTTCTGTTATACTTGGTGGTGCAGCTTCAGCAGATTGCTGTTGAGCACGCTGACGCAGGCGCTGCAGTCTGTAACCACAAATTTGCTTTGATTGTACAGATGAAAGCAATGGGGAAAATCAAGACAGGTTAAATCTCTAGGAAGCGGAAGCCTTATTGCAACAAGTAGGTTGAAAGACAAAGGATGATGTATCTTTCTAATTGAGGGGGGATTACTAAGCGTAAATCACTGTTCTAATACCAAACAATAATATAACCTCTCGAGTCTTGATAATCTCATATTCTGTATATCTGAGACAAAAAGTTAACTTTGAAGAGCAATGGGTTTAATATAAGGTCAACAAGCCCAATCAAGTTCTTGCAGGATTATTTGCATACTGTTTAATTGTTCTGTTCATAACTTCATTGTTTCTCCTGAAAGAGCTAACAATAAGAACTTAGATATTCTGTATATTTTATATGGTTTGTGTTGACAGACTGCATGGTATCAATGGAACACCCAGACTCAAACGGAATGGCGACAAACGGGGAATGGAAGCAAAAAGATTACCAGGGAAAATGTGAATTCTACAAATGAAGGATAAGAAACAAGGAAGATGGAGGAGACTGAAGTACAGGGACTTCTACACAAAGCTGAAAGAGGAAAACAGGGACACCACTGAAACAGCTGTGTGATGTAGTAATCGAGGCTGTTGGAGGGGATCCTTACGTCAACCCACTGAGTCAACATGTGAGTGTATGTAAGTAATGCCTTGTCTCTATACAGGGTTTCTTATGGAGAGTTTACAAAGTAATCTAGCTTCTGGGTTTTTCCCTACTATTACGTAACAGCAAAATAGCACATGTACTTACCGCAATTGCTCTGCTATCACCTCTTCTCTCATCTCATCTGGAAGAGCTGCCAGGAAAGAGGGATCAACGCCCTCAGGGAGTTCACTATTACTCGCAGCTGGAGCTCCACTACTAGGGCCAGCAACTGGAGCATCTTCACTATTAGATGCATTAGCACTGTAACACGTTTAAAAGGTTTTAGTACTGTGAAAAAGCAATCTCATTAAATTTATTTATATAGAGGGAAAAACCGCAAGATATATAAACTATTCATAGGAGAAATAACATGTTTTGCTCTGTCTTTTAATTCAGGTTCATTGGTTTCTGAATGCATGTCAGCAATTTTGCTTCACTACCAACAAGCCACTGCAGACTTTTCTGTCAGTTAATATTTAATATTTCTGTCGAAGCTTGTTTCTGGACTACAAATAGGGAAACTGATAGTGAACCAAAATTACAAAAATTCCTTAAAAATCTACTTAACTGTTTGGGATACATTATATACATCCAAAAGGAAGAAAGAATGAGTGCTAAATTTTGACATCCTGAAGAGTAATCACATCACCTCTAAAGTCATACAACTTGTACCAAAGACAATACTGTATAAAACATGATTTATTGATCAGTGGATATCAGCTGCTGGTGAAGTCTTTGGAACATGTTCTAGGGTAGATGTACCTGTTCTGGCCACTGTCCCTGTTGTGGCCACTTAAGAATTCAGACTGGTGAAATAAGGCTATCTTTTCAAATTAACCGAAAAGAACTCTTGTTTCTGACAGCTTAGGAATTCAGTTCGAATGCTAACTTGTGATTAGTTAAGAATTTTCCCTCCTGTGTCACAAAGAAATAGAAGTTTGTGAGTTGGTGTGTGGAGACCATGTTGCTTAGTGCTGGGAGTTAAGAAACTGAATTCTTTGTATCTACGGTCATCCTCTTTTGTTATGAGGATTTAATAAGACTGCAGCTTTTTTCTGGATAAAAGTAAGTTGAAATATCAATATATATTATTATTTTTATCCCTTTATCACTAACTACTGAAATACAACACATGGCCAAACTGGAACACAAAAGTTGTGGTTTTGCCAGTTGTGGCCATGAGGTGGCCATAACTAGCACAACATATGGTACCGGTTCTGGCCATGTTACAATGATTTATTAGTTTGAGGGCCCCTTATGCTGGAAGATAACTCTAAATCAATCTGATATGTTATAGGTTATTTTTCCTAAGAGAAAAGCATCTCTTGAACAACCTAAAGCAAAGAGAAAGCTGTTTATGTATTCTCCAACTAAAGTTAGTAGTGCCCTCGCTGCTGTAAGAAATGGATCAATGTCTGAACTTGAGGCTAGTAATAGTTTTAAAGTTCCTAGGACTAGTCTTCAAAAGAAACTATCTGGTGAAAGTACAGAACTGATCAGAAAGACAGCTCAACTCCAGAACTTGGACATGAAAATGAATCCAAATTAAGGGACTAGATTCTTGAAAATGCAAGGTTTGAATTTCCAATAAACAAAATACCGGTACTCCATTTAGCCCAAGCACAAGTACCAGTAATGTAAATACAGAGAAAATACCATCCAGTACTCCCAGCTCGACTTTGAGCACTCCAAATCAAGGTAACAGTCCTTTCGGCATCATGATTCCAAAACCACCACCTAGAGTCGTTGAACGAAGTGTTTAAACCGTTCTGAAATACCCTAGGGAAAGTTCAAACAGTGCAACCAAACGGTCACTACAAAAAGATTACATCCCTAGTGTAGTTACATCTGGCACGTGGGTTCAATATCATGAACAGAAAGAAAAAGACAAACTCAATAAGGAGAAAGAAAAGGAAGAAAGAAAACAGAAGGGAAGAAGCAAACCGTTTGAAACGACCAAATATGAACAGAACAAAGAAATATAACAAAGTACCGGTAAGTTTATCCACTCAAGAAGACACTTCAGAATCTGTATGTTCTGTCAGTGATGCAGGCGAGACAGAGGAAGAAGATGAACGCGGACTCGGTGTGGGTGATTATGTCATAGTCAATTATGATCATGCGTTTTTTCCTGGATTGGTGCTAAATGAAAACAGTGGGCAGTATCAAGTAAGCAGCATGGAGAAAAGTGGCCCAGCAGGGTGGAAATGGCCCAAAAAGAAGATGTGTTGTGGTATCCTGAAGATGACATTATTCAGATTATCTGTGGTCAATTCTCGAGGAACATGTGAAGTACCTGAGATGGAAAGATTCTGTAAACCAAAGAGACATTAGGTGTAATTTTTGTGTTTTATATGTCTCTTTATAATGGGCCTAGCCTTTTGTGAATAGTGTAAGCCTGTTATTTCTTGTAATCTCAAATGTTCCATTTGTTTCCATGTATGCATACTTCTATGATTATTTTCATTTTTTTTATTGTTTTTGTGATCATATAATTTATTAAAGTGATAAGCACACCTATTTTAGCTATGCATATTTAGTGTAGTTCACATTTACATATTGTACATTTGTACATTACTACTTAATCAGGTTATTTTATTATCATTAATAACAGGTGGCCACAACTAGCACGGAAGGTGGCAAAAACTGGTGTATGGGTGGCCACAACTGGTGAAAATCGCAAATTTTTGTTTCAAGGGCTTTAACTTGAAAATGGTAACAGTAGTTTTTCTTTTGATGAATGGATGTTGTAGAGCAATAAATTTCTCACACACTAAATAAAATGTGATTGTTCTATCTCAAAAAGGTAAGATTTTGAAGTTCCACAAAAATAAAATTCTCTTAAAGTGGCCAGAACAGGTACGTCTACCCTATTTAAATTAGTAATTACTGAAAATACACGTGTGATACTGTGAATTCCATCTGTAATAAGAATGCATTATTCTAACTGATATCTTACATTTTTGAGAGAGTTCAGTACTAAATAAGATTTTCATGACAAGTTTCTCACATTTATAGTTAACACCAAACAATCGCATCACTACTTACAAAAGAACGCTGATTGTTTAATGTTAACACTTCACATGTTTGCAAGAAAAATTTAATAAAATACTTACTTATTCTCGAATGATGGCCCTGGCTGCTCTTCATTAGGAGTCTCACTATTGTCAGGGGGAGGAGGAAGCTCAATGATATCATCATCTGGATTCACTTGCACTTGAGACATACGAGCTTCTATTTGTGTCCTGATCCAAGCTTCAGCAGCTTCCAGATCTATAGACTCCGACCCATCTGCCGAATGTCTCACAGGTAAGTCTACTAAGTCACGAAGAGTCACTCCAGGAATATCACATAAATCTTCTACTCCATTTATAAGCCTGCCGTTGGATTCAAACCCAACCACATCAATGTTCTCTGATCTTGATGATGGGTATGATATCATTTCCAATGCCTCTTGCAAATTCCGCGGAGCATGCCTGACTCTATGAATGCCTTCCATGAGCCGAGCATCAGAATAGGAACGTGGATTATCTTCTTCATCGTCATCGTCGTCATCATCATCCTGTTCTTCATCCTCTTCCTGTGTGATTTCCATATTCGCTTCAAGATCAATTAAAGGAGGACGTCGTGATGCTCGGCAACGGCGTTGAACACTACTGATTGGAACTAAAGGTGGTGGTCCTTCATCGGAGTCATAATCTTCTAAATTGATCACAACAGGATCTTCCCTGTCAGAGGAAGTTGCAAGTGCAGGTGTGGATGTGTTGCAATTCTGTGCCAGCAATGAACCTAACTGATTGGAATCTAAACTGCTAGTGCTATTAGGATAAGATGACTCATAAGATGGCTGCGGCTGTGGTGTGGCTGTGTTGCAATTCTGTGCCAGCAACGAACCTAACTGATTGGAATCTAAACTGCTAGCACTATTAGGATAAGACGACTCGTATGATGCCCCTGACTCTGTTTCTTGACTTGCACTTGCATCAAGAGTTGCTCTAGTTCGCTGAGGGGCAGCCACTGAAGGCAGAATTTCTGATAATGAACTTAACAACCCTGTTGCAAGACCTGAGAAATCGGGTGCTGCTCTCACTTCTACTGGGGCATCATCCATTTCCTGATCGTCGTCATCATCATCGTCATTCTGTTCTTGACTGTTTAAGTTCTCAGTAGCTGTAGGAGGATTGGTGACTGACGAGGATCCATTCTGGGACATCACAGGTCTTAGAACAGAATCTACAATGACATGAGCCAAGTTTTCAGTGGCAGACGCTGTAGCACCTACACCGTTACTTGCACTGTTTGTTGCAGTGTTCCCACTACTTGAAGAGCCTCCTTCGTTGCCATCTATCACAACCTCCATAGCAGATTCTTGAACAAATAAAGACAATTTCACTTACTCTAGATTGAATTGGACAGAATGCAAGGTAGATGGTGGAAGATCTTGTTAAGAGGGGCTGCTTTTAAAATTAAGGCGTTACCTTTTAAAACTATTACACAAGAACATTGTTTCAATAGCTTTAGCACCAACTAAGCAGAACTAAACTCACGAAAACTAAATCCTACACCAAAATTATGTTTTATTGTATTTTAAGCCTGCTAAACTAAAAATTATATAATATATGTTTTTAACAATAAAATAAAGAACATTAATAACAAAAAAAATATAAAAGAATATTTCAATACATGGTAGAGCTTGGAAATACGAGCAAGTTAACAAATAAAAGATCAAATCACGGTATACCGTGTTGGCCCGAATATAAAACAGCCTCGTATATAACACGACCTTGAATTTTCGAAGGGTAGTTTGGGAAAAAATAATTAAAATAGCTTATTAGTAAATTTTGTGTCACATAAAACTGAATTTTGAAGTTCATGTCGTAACTTCTTCTCTCGCCTTTATTTACGCACTGAGATAATAAAGATGCTTTCTTTTCCACATGGTCCGCCATGATGGTGGTCAAACAAAGCTTTACACGTAGAGAATAGAGATGCCAAGCAGTACAGTACACAGCAGTACAAGGAGAAGTACGAATTCGGGGAAAAATAAAGTTTGATGAATTTCCACGTGACACTGACCCTGGGTAGGACGCACGTCATCGCATGGGGATTCCCGATGCTCAGCTGCATCCACGAATGGAGAGTTGTTGAAAATGTTAGGCTGCACGTATAAGACGAGTATAGTTTTTATAAGCACATATTGAGGGGAAAAAACATAGTCTTATATTCGGGCCAATACGGTACATTCCTATAAAAAAAAACTGTCTTGGTCTGAAACAGAAGTATGTCAGCTTCATCACAAAAATTATTATAGGAAATGCATAGTCTTAAAAAGGAATAGTTCCTATATTAATTAAAGAGCTCATTTCTGTTCCTAAAATAATAAGAGTTTCTTTCCGTATGACATCTCCATTCGGAATTTTTAAATAGCACTTCATTTTTTTGTCTAGTGTAGGGATGAGAAGCCTTGAGCTATTAATACTACCACATGCAGACTCATGTACTGCAATTATCTGAAAACATATTTATGCATGGTAGTTTAATAGCATAAGATTCTCCTCTCCACATTAAAACAAAATATAGTGGGCACGTAGGTAGTAGTATTTAAGGGCCTCTAGACAGCAAATTCATTTAGGATTTAGTTCCTAAAGTAAAATTCGTTGTAAATGGGGCAATAGAAACGAATAAGTTAAAATAATTACAGGGCAAGGATAACAATATTCATTAGACCACTGCTATCGTCAAAAAGTCAAGATTCACATAAAATAAGCAGAATGAAAAGATTCACTCCATGTCAACATAGTAGTGTGGAACCATAGAAAGCTATGAGCTTGTAAGGAAAAAGGGGAAATAATAAGAGGCAACAAAACTTAAAAGAGATAAAAAACGAGACCGCACCACAGCTTCACAGTAAAAGACCTACACAAAATTTGTGCAGTGACCGAGATACCAGTATTTTTAACTAAAAAAGACATCAAGAAAGGTTCTCGGCAGACTGAAGGAATGCAAACTTGATATCAGAAAGCCCTCCATAACATGAGGTATAATGTAAAGAAAAGAAGGAAAGTTTGCAACAGAATAAAGAGAGCTCAGGATAAAAGAAGTTACCCTTGAATAACATAACCTGGTGATCTTGTGAGAGTTAAAAATGCCTGTATAGGGGGCATAGTTGTTAAATGGCCTTTAAAAAGCTAGTCATACAAATAAACAATCTTGCTACATTCACTGAGGGTGCGTCATAATTAGAGATCTGTGAAATTTGTGTTCTTTCATTGAATCTTAGGATTATTTTCTTTTTTCTTGTTTTGGTCCTGTAGCTATTTAAACAATTAAAATTATTGTAGAAATGGTCCGACAAAATATTCTTGTTTATGGAAATCATTAACAATATTTTTTCGTATCTAGTATTTTACTGTTATCTTCTGCCTACCAGTTCTAATGCTTGCACTATGTAATGAAGCAGATACAGAGCAAAGTATTGCACCAAATTCCATCTTAAACTCTTTAGTATAGTAAACAAAATGTTCTGTAGTACCTTCAATATCATCTATGTCACTCTTCTTGCCTTCCTCATCGGTCTTTCTCTTCTTAGCCTCCTCCTCTTCTTGCTGTTTCCTTCGCTTCTCCCTGCGCTCAGCCAATTCTTCATCTCTGAGTTTCTCTAAATGAGGCACTAACTGGTGTACGACATCTAGAAATAGTAAAACAACATGCAGTTTACTCTACTAATATTGCCAATGCAGTGTAAAGGTAAAACAACAGCCATATTCATAGTTCTTATGTTAACTTCACATCAGAACATACACAACTGAGGAAAAAATCCAGTACAGTCAATCTCTGAATAACGAAGACCAAGTTCTGATGACTGATGAGCACTTTGTAGTAATTTTGTTTCTTGACTTATGCTGTGGCCATCATTCCAGAAATGTGCTATTTTACTAAATTACTAAAAACTGCTCAGCAACCATCAGAAATAACAGCATGAGAGAATATCTTCATCCATAAACACAAACAAACAAACCAAAAGGAATTTGAATACTGTACAAGGAGAAAGGGACAGTTTAGAAATTTTATAATTTATAAACAAACAAACAGAGAAGTCGGCTTTAGCAATCCATTTCTGGGAAAGAAGGCCGTGAAATCGGGGATGAATAAGTACTACTAAAACAAATTCAATGATCACTAGAGCTATGGGAGAAAATATTTACTGAAAAGAACTGCCAAAGAAACTTTGGCACCTCAGTGGGCATCCAGGGAACTTAGATCAGTAATTTCGGCCACCCACCGCCAAATGGCCAGTTGGAATCAGCTGACAATGATGAAGATGCCTATTGAAACGTCTGTTCTGGGTAAATACACATAGTGTGTGAAGTTAGTGTGCATATTTCCATGCTCAATCTTGCTACAGATTCACCATCCAGTTCAGTTTACCATGTGGATGTCTTCCTTCACACAGATGGGAAGATGAGGAGAATGATCCTTCAAATATGTTCTAAGTAGGGCAAGGCATTTAATGACCATAAAATAGCTAAAAATGCATGTATGACCTAAAAATAGTGAAAAAAGACACAAAATTAAAAGAAAATTGACCAATACATTTACCATTATAACTTATAAATAGTTTTTTAATGATGAATTGCTAAAAGCAATTTAAAATATAAAACACACACTTAGTTTGTTACTAAAAAAATAAGTAAATTTATACTACTTGGACACACAGTGGAAAAGAAATTCTTTCTGAACTGGCATGCCAATCAAATTGCCCCTAGCAAATAAGTACCATTTAAAAAGAAAAAAATTATTTTTTGCTACAAGACCATCTGCAATGGTATTTCCAATAAACCTGAATTAAAATGAAGTAGGAACACTTAGCGGAGATTTTCAAATAAAAAGATTGTTGTCCGAAATTACAATTTGTCCACTGAAACATTACCTAAAAATGCCGAAAATTACCTAAAAATTGCCAAAAAATGACATATCTCTTGAAAATGATTAGAAATGCAAAAACAAATTGCCCTTATTTAATCAATTATTTCATGATACACGTTTATAAATATTCGAGCTATCTTTTAACCTTCATATAAAAAAGATGCAAAAACATCAAATGCCTTGCCCTAGTTCTAAGTAACACACCAACCAATAGTGAAGCCATGAATGACTCCACTTAACCACAATATCTCGTAAGACTCCATCCATATTTTTTTTATGAAACAAACTGGCAAAAAATGTGGACTTATAACGCGGGTAAATATGGTGAATTATGAACTAGATTTTCTTATTAAATTGTATTGGAAGTAACACAGTGAAGTTATATAACATAATAATTATATATGAGTTGAAACTTTTACACTAGACTTCACTTCTGGTATAGTTTTACCTGTACATGTTTTTCCAACCACTTTCAACAGTCATACTTCGAGTATGACTGTTGAAAATGATTGCAAAGGCGCCGAAACATAGTATGACTGTTGAAAATGGTTGCAAAGGCGCCGAAACATGTACAGGTAAACTATACCAGAAGTGAAGTCTAGTGTAAAAGTTTCAACTCATATATAATTATTATATGAACTAGATGCACACTGGGACAAATGTGAATTTTTAAAAAACATATAAGCCTACACATTCCTCGTCACCATGGGTCTTTCGGACAAAATTTCAAAATAAACATGAGCTGGGGATGGCAGCGGCAACATTCAACAACTATTTCTTAAAACTTCAATATATTAGTTTTCCTTAGTAATTCCTATTACTGACCTGTTACACAGTCCGGGGTGGAATCACCATCGAGGAGTTTGCATTCTTCTGTCCACCAGTGCAATGCTGTTGGAATATTGTTCAAAGTGGCTGCAAGGCTAGGTCCAAATAGATATCCCGACTGATCCTAGTGACACAACAATTATAACCACATTAGGAGGTTAAAATTGTAAATTTATAGTAATGATATAGTAAATTGTAAATTTCTAGTTTCCTTAATTGGTAGTTTAAGAAATTGACGATTCCCATATCATTGTAATATGTTCCAGAGGATGAATAAAGAATTGAATTGAAAAATTTAGTATCGTCTGTTTTCTCATTAATTAATATAAATACATCAAAATGTTTTCAACAAAATCAATTTAAGGGGAGATGGTAGTTATCAGTGTCAAAAAATCCATTCGTTTTTTCTTAGGCTCATGTAATAGAGCCTAGTTTTCTGAACATTTTGATATATAGGTCTTATATGTTGAGTTATTATTAAGCCAAGTAGAGCTATCTGGAAGGTTCTTTTCGCTCTCCTGTAAAATTACATTTTTTGTACTTCAGGTACCATTTTCTGAAAAGCTATTCATGCTAAAATAATGAAACTTTCAGGAATTCATTATAGATGGATGACAAATCTCCTTTAGCAGAATTAAGGGAAAAGTCTTCACTATACAGAATTTTCAACTATTTTTTTCATGCAGTTTTCATGCAGTAATATTGTACATATTAGACTGATTGTGCTAGGGTAAATAGTAGAACCTATTGTTAGTAATTTCCCAAGTTTCACAAAAATCTAAGCTGCAGAAATTGAATAAAGGGAAGTAACTGTAAAACTAAATTATCACCTATGTGTTAAAAAATTCTTTCCTACCAAACAGTGAGTTCTAGAACCACCATTCTCTGCTTATTTTAAACTATAGAGTGCACTTGCAAAGCATAAAAAAATTCAACTAAATCTGACTGTTAACATCTGAGTTATGGCTTCTTGAACATACACTATATTTTCTATCATTTTGCTAGCGTTAATTACCATCTCCCCTTAAATAATAGCAAGTAACAACAGGTCAAACACTTACTACAAAATCTATCTGTTCTTCTTCAGAATTTGTAAGGATACCAAGGCCATTATCCATAACTACAACTCTCGTATCTCGGAAACTGGAAGCAAGGGCTTGTGTCGCTGATGGAGGCAGATCATGTGCTGCTGATCCTAAAAGTCTGTCAAAACAACATAAAACCATTCAATATTTCAAATAACTTCACTTTTTTCCAACCTTTACAATTCAACTGGCAAGTTTCAACTTTGTAACAATACTTTAATTGCATGCAATGATCTTACCTCTGAAGAATGACGGGTGGATTTGGATTCCTCGTATTCAACTGAAGATACTGATAGCGTCTCGGCCGGTTTGATCGCTGAGCTCTTGAACCAGTAAGGTTACCCACCTCAAGATTGTGACGAGCCATTAGAAGTGGATGATTAGGAGGTACGTGATGTGTAGCTGAAAGTATTAGTCACAATTTTATGAATATATCCTGGATTTTGCAGTTGGGATCAAACTACATGAAGCATGTAGCTTGAACGCCTGCAATATCATCTTACAACTATTAACAGATACAGCTATTTTCAATTATAAGTAACATGTTTGTTTTATACAGATCTATAGCAGCATTTCCATCCCTTCTTTAAAAGGATTTACAGGTTTCTTGCTAAAGTATGCAATTGCAATGCAACAATAATAATATTATATTCTTTTATTTAAATACTTACAATACTAAATTGAAATTTATAATCCTTTCTTGAAAGGATATAGCTTTGAAGCAAAATATTACTATTTCTTTGAGTTTTGTAAATATAACACTAAGTTGCTATCACATCAGTTTTACTCACTGTTACAATTAACATATTTATGCAGAAATATTATTCTAAACTCACACATAATAGCTAAGCAAGTGAACACACATTTTATTCTATCATATATACTTAAATACTAAAATCATTGGTCTGGCTGATTTTGACACACAAAAAAAAAAAAAAAAAAAAAAAAAAAAAAAGTCAGCATGAACAGGCTAACCCTCTGAGAGGAAAAAAAGGCAATTTTTATTCATATTTCTATTCCTTAATACTAAACTATTTTATTCTATAATATTAAACTTTCTTTTAAGGGATAACAGACAATTCTTAGTTTTATTTTAATAACTTACTGAGTAAAAGATATAAAAGTCAGCATAATATAAGATAACCAGTTAAGTATGGCATTATTATACAAATACTAAAACTCAGCTGGACAGCTGAGTGAGTGATCACAACGTAAAATAATATAAGCTACCCATTTTCAAGGAGTAATGATTATGTGAACAAAAACTGAGCACAATCTAACCTAGCCTTTTTAAGGATTACCAATCTATTTTTTAAAATTATAATTTCTTAAATAAAGAAGCCAACTAGACTGGCTGCATATGCAGCACAGAAAACCAATCCCTTTTAACCCTAGGACTCAGAGAGAGGGTTCGTTAAACTCACCTCATTTTATTTTATTCCTGTTTTTAAATATATGTTTGCAGAACAAAGTCCTTCTGAGTTATTGCCTTTTCAATACTGTATAATATAATAGTGTCAATTTTATTTCCAACTATAATAAATAAAATTGTCAGTATGGGCTTGACAGAACTGAAATGAGAGAAGCAAATCCAAAGTTGCAAGAAAAGTTCAGTGGGTTCAAAGAACCTCCGGAGTTCATGGCATGGGGAAAACAAAGAAGCAGGGAGTCTTAAAATAATTAATACTCACTGTAATTACCGTGTGTATTCAAATCTAATGCGGACTCCGATTTTTAAACTTAAAATCATAAAAAAGAGTTTGTAGGCGAATGCCATGTGCATCAATGGTAGGATACTTTATTTTAATTTAGGTATATTATTTATTTTATCTTAGTATTTCATTTTAAACAATGGAATTGTGAATGCTGTCAAATAAAGATCAGCATGACAGTTTAATAAAGACAGTGCGGGACAATAGATACCTCCACAAAGGAAACCCCCTGCACCGCTTTTCAACACGCTGTGTGTTGAGCTTGTGTGTCAAAGCAATACGTTTAACTTCTGGCCACATTTGTGCATATTGGTAATGGCCCAACGATAAATGTAAGGAAATTGAGAATTACAGCAATGCAAAGTTACTGTTGAACTACGGAATGAATATGCATTTTAATCAAATGGAAACTCTAATTTTGAGTACTAAAAATGGGCAGAAAAGTGCACATTAGATTAGCATAAATATGGTATAATTAACCCATAGTATAACAGCAACATGTTCCAAAGGTTACAAAATCAGTTTAAAATGAACATAATAAAATGTTCAATATCCTCACTTAAAACTCATTTCATCTAGAGGGATCAATGCCCCTCCCCCCCTCTTGAGTCCATGAGACAGAAGAAACCTCCGTGTCCTAGGGTTAAGGGTTACTTTTATTTACATAACTACTTACATGCTAAAATCAAATAGACTACCTAAGTAACAACAAAAAGTGAACACAATGCAAGCTAGTAACTCTTTGCTTACTTATGTAAGCATAAAATTCGAAGACCATAACAAAATGAATTGCACATGAAGTTCTTAAGTCTGCTACAAGGTTTCTTCTTCTATATATAAATATACTAGAAAACAGCCAGTATATTTCATACTCTCACCTCATCATACATTTCTATCAGTTTAATCAAATTTAGTTTAGAATTATTATTTTTAAAATATTGTTAATAGTAAGAATTTGGGAGCTAATCTAATTGAATAGTTTTTGTATTTTTTACAACCTGCATTGTCATTGACGTTTGCAGGATCTTCGAAAATCCCAAACGGCAGAGGCAATGAACTGGTGGTCCAAGGAACAATAGGGCCAGATCCAGACTGATCTGGGTCAGTATATGATATCATTAAAATATCTTCATTGTTTCTGTCGAAAGCTGGTATCCTGACCAAACCTTCATTGTGTTCCAAGAATTCAAAGCCATCATCATCGTACCCAGAAGCGTTGCCTTCTTCATCATCATTATCGCCTGGAAAAGTTTCTCCTTTATTCATTGATATTTTTTAATTTGGTTACTTTCTTGTTATTTACAACTATTTTTTGTACATTTCTACCCACTACTCCATTTTTACATTATGCTAACATCTTTAAGATACCACACACCACCCCAGTGTACAAAAACATGCAAAAGAAAAGGATAAAATCTATGGCACTATCTGTCTTCAAACCTATTGATCCAGGCAAAATTTTTGTTTTTTTTTTTTGCACATCATAGAGGCAATTATGCCTCCGTTCAAATTTAGTAATGAGTGTGCCAAATTAAACTCTCAACACAGAGTCTTAATGGCAAACAAAATCTTGATCATTTTGATGTAAGGATTCCACCAGAAGGATTGGGCCTTATGTAGCAATATGTACTTTAGTGATGGTTAATTTTGACTATTTCAGTTATAAGTATCTATTTCGATTTCTTTCAATAACTAGGGACAGCTGTTTGGTAACCACTGACAAAGTGAACCTTTTCCAATACTTTTAGCCCAAAATATAGTCTTTTTACATTTAAAAAACCTTGAAATTTGTATTCCCCCCCCCCCCCAAAAAATTTAGACCAACATTTTTATTTTTTAACAATATTCTAATTTTCAATTCATCTTCCACTTTTATAAAGATATTTTAAAAGGACTTAAATGATATGTGATAAAGTTGCATAAATAATTATAATAATTGCACATTAATGCAATAAATATTCAATAAACTAAGCAATTGTTGAATTGGCAGGATAAAGTGAACCTTTTCCAATACTTTTAGCCCAAAATATAGTCGTTTTACATTTAAAAAACCTTGAAATTTGTATTTCCCCCCCCCCAAAAAAAAATTAGAGCAACATTTTTATTTTTTAACAAAATTCTAATTTTCAATTCATCTCCCAGTTTTAGAAAGATATTTTAAAAGGACTTAAATGATATGTGATAAAGTTGCATAAATAATTATAATAATTGCACATTAATGTAATAAATATTCAATAAACAAAGCAATTGTTGAATTGGCAGGTATATCAGTGATATACGTGTAAATAACAGGGGGAAAAAAATATTCCATTTTCAATAAAAGTAATCTGATGTACAGAGATGTTCACGTGTAATGTATTTTTGCTACAGCGTAGTCCTATTTCAATTTAGGTAATTTACCTTTCTTTACTTTTTATTTCAACCTAAATATAGCTGTATTTTGATGCATAGCAATTTACCGTATATCCTCAATACACCCTCAGTTCAAGTAGTTCAAGGAAAATGTGCTACACCACTTCACCTCGATTGATAATAGTCATTTGGTAAGACTTGCTAAAATTTACAAAATGAAAGACTTAAAATAAAAGGGAATTAATTTTTTGCAGAAATATGCAACAATATCCGTTCTGATTCAAACTGATAATTACAACAAAATGTTGCCTATTGTAAGCTATTACAGTAATGGTACAAATTTGATTACTCGTTATTCTATTCTTTTCATATTTGTGAAAGACATACCTTATTGGTGAAGGTGAAAGTAAATAATCACAGAAAATCATTATAGTATAGTAATGAATATATATTTTTAATATAGTCAAGTGTTGTAGAACGGCAAGTCAGAGTTGAAATGACAACCAAATAGGGTTTCTTTAAAATATGTTTTTGGGACTACTGCTCTCTTTTAAGAAAACTTAGCGAGTGTAGTTGACTGTCTAATAATACCTTGCTACACATCGCTTGGCCCCCTGATGGTGGCACAGTTTTACTGAAATGCCCATGAATCGCAGAAAACTTTCAGTAACATACGATCTGAGCTGAGAAATAAGGCATTTTAAACTTTGCACACAGTGAATTAATAAACTAATTTTAGCTAACAAAATTAATAGCAACTCAACACCTGTAATATTTTAAGATGTTAGCACAATGATACCCATGTACCTCTGCATAATCCTCATCACCACCATTGCGAGACATTCCCATCACCAATTCCACCACCAGACATGGCCTGACTATATTAATTCATGTCTACATGTTTTTCTATCTTTCTTCTCTTTTTTTAAAGCAGGCAAGTTAGCATGAATGCATACTAGTGTGTGCTATCTACAATGAACTGATCTTTTTGTTTGTCTATAAAGTAAAGTGCTATCTACGTAAATTACATACGGTGAAATAAAGCTATCACTGCTGTAATAGGCATTACAGTTGCTATTCTTATTATCGAAGTCTTTGTATTAATACTCTTCAGCGAGAATAAAATATGTGGCTTCACCTTTTCTATAAATTTTCATGTGGAAACTTCTCCTATTTGATAAATACGATATTTATATCCAACTTCGCAGTAAGCATAGATGTTTATACACGAGCATATTTCACTTCTGTTACCATAATTATTGCCGTTCCATCTTCTTATAAGCAAATATTTCACTTCACCAAATATTAAAGATCACCAGAAAACCATGCATTTACAAAATGTGACATTAATAGTAGTATAATCTACAACAAACTGGTTATAAAACTCACTAATGCAGCCAGGCAACGATTTTTTTTCACAATTATTATATACATTATAATACTATTTCAACTTACATAAATATATAGAAAGTTGGTTCGCTCTAATGAAGCAAAACTGTATTTCCACAGATAATTTTCAAATAACTATACTAATGCTTTACTTTGGAATGTACTGAGATCATAGGAGGGAGATTTACTGTAGTCAGAGATAAGTTTCATAACAACACAACAATTCATACCATAAAAAATTATCACAAGATTGGAAAGACAGATAATTTTCAAATAACTATACTAATGCTTTACTTGGGAATGTACTGAGATCATAGGAGGGAGATTTACTGTAATCGGAGATAAGTTTCACAACAACACAACAATTCATACCATAAAAAATTATCACAAGATTGGAAAGACTGCTTTATAACTTCATAACTACTATGGTAAAAGCAATGAACACAGTTATATTCCTCTGTATATAAATCAGAAATTATTATCGTAATACTGAACAATGTGAAAACATTAACCCTTTCAATTACAAGTGTAACATATTACTAAATAAAGGGTGTTTTGAAGTCTAAAAAAGCAGACTTTTAACAATTTTTTAAAAACTAAATGTCTATATTTTCAATTTTAAGACTTTCAGATCTTTCAACAGTCATAAGAATTTCAAAATTGTGAAATATACAGAAATGTATTTCTGAGGTCGAATATCTGAAGAAGAGAGACTGAAACTGAATTTAACTGCTAAATTAAAATTCGGACATAAAAGGGTTAAAGAAATTATTTCACAAGTTTACATAATGTAGATAAGATAATGAACGCGATATTCAATGTACTATGATATCATATTCATACCAGATATTTTCTAAATCTTTGAGTAACAGGTGATTGTAAAGCTCTCTTACTTGATTCAACATTACATGTACCATCTTAGACAAAAATAATGGTGCTACTCTTGGTGGGAAATATTTTCAAGTTTTGATAAAAAATTCACACAAATACACTTCTTAGCTCCGCTCTGCAACAGAACTGTTTTTTTGACATGGACAAGTAGGCTGGCTATAAGCCTCTCTTCATGCTGTCTATAGCTTGACAGCTAAGGCATGTGGTTGGTGACCAGAAGGATACAACTTCGTTCCAGACTCCCTCACGTTTCAGTCAATTTTAATATTATCAATAATCTGTCTTGGTTCACGTTATTCTTTTCTTTACAAAACGAACTTTCTACGAGAGTTGGACATAAACCGGAAGCAGGTTCCATATGGAAAAATAATAACTATTATCACAACCCCTCCTTCGTTTATAAATCATACTTTTTCAAGATATGGCTTATTTGGAAATGACATACAATGAAACAGAATGGATCTTATTATCTCAGAATGGATCATTTTTTAAATTAATGCAAAATGCATCCTAATTCATTTAGACTAACAAAGTCACAATAATGTCAAATTTCAGAACATAACTATGCATTTCGTCTCATACAGAATGCTTCTTTCACGGATGGCTGTAGTGTAGCGGATACAGTATTTGCTTTGTTTGCAATGTTCCATCCTGCAGTCATACGAGAATTTCTCCCCTTTATCTTGTTTCTTCTTTTCTTTTTAATTCAAAGCTTTTAACACATGGCATATTTAAGATCAATTTTTCTTGTCAGTACTTTTTCAACCTATGGCATACTTGGAGACAACATAGAATGAACGAGAACAGATCTTGTTACAACGCCTAGCCACTCACTTATGAACCTGTCCAACCATGTGCAGTTCCTCCTTTCTAGGACTTTGAAGATACCAGTGCACCGTTCTTCTTGTCTGAGATGGTACATTCGATTTTACATTACAAAAGGCAATATGACATTCTCAATCACACTGTTTTTTAAAATGTATTTATTCATTTGCTAATAGTTTCAGCTTTCTATTATCAACCGTTACGGTTGTTATTACTAAGAGGATTACTGTCACTGAATGTGATAATGCATTAATAGGGATGAGATTTGGATTTTAACAAAGACAAATTTTTAAAAACCTGATTTTATATGCAGAATAAGCTTTTTGAAGTTATTCTCAAAACAGGACAACAAAATCATCCGGTTACAAAATTATTTACCACCTAAGTCCCATGATGGGTTTATTGAACATGGAATGAACAATATTCTGTGTTTCTGTTGACAGTTCTTTCCAGATGTAAATTACATTTACCAGGATTCTGCTTAATGAAGCTGATTACTATTAAGCAGGTGGAAATTGCAACATAGCTAAACATACCATTATGTTTAAAATATATTCATGCTTCTGCATCCAAATAAAGAAACCAAGCACTATATTAATTGATAAATCAAACTTTTGATCTTTAATGCAAAGTATAAAATGCTGTGCTTTTAATGAATAGAAATTAAGCAAAAATGAAAATAAATTATTGTATATATTGACAGATTTTAGTAAACAAAACATTTTGCCAACTGTCATCTTTTCTATAAAAAAATCACCAACATTGATATAGCATGAAGATAAAAAAATATACATAACATAATCAACATAAAATCACACCCCCTAAAAAACAAAAACTTGGATTTAAAGTAAGATTCAAGTTTCCACAATTTGTGACCAGACATCTTTGAACTGAATTGCCAGGTCTGGAAAACTATTAAAGAGTGCACTAAAACTGTTAAAGAAGCAGATAACTTGTACAACTCATGATTAGGCCTAATGCTACAGTGAGTTCAGTCTAAAATATTTATTTATGCAAGTGTATTCAGGGTGTACCAGATAATGTTTCTACCTACAGTATGTAACTACTGATAGCAGGCAAATATATATTTTATACGATTTCCACATCACAAAGAATGTTGAAACTGGGCCGCTAATTTCATCTTAACTCTGCTACTGACAGAACTATAGCACCAACATAGTTATAATTATTTGTAGATAGAATATACTAAGTTTTTACTACTGGAATAAATCATCTACACTGGTTCTTTACAATGGATGTTAAATAGTTCTTCTGTTTCAATTGGCTCTCTTTCTATTAACCATGTAATCCCCTGGGGCAAGTACAAACTACATTACAAATAGGCTGTGTGCTAATTAATGATCTGAGAGGAAGAATATTTGTCCTTACTTGTAAACACAACGGAAATTAAATTTACAATGTAATGTGCTCAAATACTATGCTTCTAAGGAATAACGAACATGTTTGAACAAACTTCACCAAAGGGTTGGAAGCAAATATAGAATGACATCATTCATCTGAACCCTACCCCCCACTATACTTCTTGGTATAGACAAATCCACCTCCCAGTCATTCATTTGAAGGTCAGGAGTATGCTAAATTTGTACAGACAGAAAACATCTTTGCTGTACTTTTTTCTAGAACATTAATTTACATTAATTTAGTCTCATTTAGTAACAGTAATGCCTACCTAAGGAAGCAAACAATTCCAAACTAAAACAAATTTTTAATATATCTTACCCTTGCATGTCAGGGAAGGTCTGAACATAGGGGCAAAACCATAGCAAGTGTGTATAGATCAGGAAACTATATTATTCATCCATATAATTTTTCATTAAAGTAATGTTTGGTCTTTCTTTACAAAATTTTGAATCTTAGACTGAACTGGTTTTCAAACCTGGCAATTCAATTAAATATATATTCATGTAACTTCGGGCATGGCCCCCCTTTCCTAGTGAGAGTTTGCGCATAATGGTAGGAGAGGGGCAAGGTTTACTACACCAGCTAGACAAGTTTCACTTCCCCCTTGTTAGTGCTGAGACTACTGCTATGCCTCATTAGAAAAACGTAATCTTAGTAAGAAATGTCCTGCTAGTACCAAACAAATCGTTTAATTGAACCTAAATGTTTCACATCTGCTAGTCTAAAACACGACTCTAATTTTGTCCCAGATTATACAAATCCTCTTTTAATTATGAACAAATTGTAGACTATGTGAACACAATGTTTTTACGAAGGTAATAAGTCACTCAGACAGCTCCTGTTAAGAGGGTGGCTTAGTTGCAACTGGCGAATTCTTACCCCATGGCCAACCTCCTCTACACCCTAATTTTCTGCGCATCTAAGGGCAGTCCAAGGGTATGCCAGAGGTTACCTGAATATGTCTCTACATGATTTGTTTGATGACTGTATTGAAACTTCCAGTGTAATTAATGGAAAGCCAGTAAATTGTTTTATCACAATTTTCTATCTCCACTCCCATTCACCATTACAAAAAACAAACTTAACAAATGTAACAACAACAGGCCTTGGATGTTGTCTTATAATTGGGAAAGATACTTGAACTTTTGAAACTGTTATCATCATGCTATTAGCAGAACTGGGAATCACTCAGTGAGCCTTTAGTCAGCCTGGACTAGTGACGTATAAATGGAGAATTATTGTGGTATTATTCAAACAATTCTGTGTGATGCCTGTCAATAACATTTTAGGAAAATTGCATCGCAGAAGAATTAATCACCTGAGAATTTAGTAACAATAACAACTCTTCACTCATAATGCTCAATCTCAGACTTTTCTACAATCACTACTGCCTTCACGATTCAAAAGAATGCAAAAATAAATATCAACATTTTATAATTCAAAACAGGTGAAAATAAAATCAATTTTGGTGATTGATAAGGCAAAGCTAATGGTTATTAAAGAACAAAATAAGAATAAATTTAATTACAGCACTGCAAAACCACTCAAAATGTGTGTAAAGCTCAAAGAGTGAAAGTGTAATTTGAAACTTGGAACAGAAAATGACAGTATCCTTATTAGTTAAAAATAAAAGGAAGAAAATACATGTTTGCTCAAACAAGGAGTAAGTTAATAAACAGTATCTTGGTGGAACTTTTTAACAGTGAAGCACTATACTATGTTTTTAAAAACAAATTGGTTGACTTTACACACTTAAGACTTCACTTTTTACCTGTTTTTTGCAGGACGATCGTTTCGCGGGCTTTTCCCACATTTTCAACTGGGCAGTTGAAAATGTGGGAAAAGCCCGCGAAACGATCGTCCTGCAAAAAACAGGTAAATTGGTTGACTTTACACACTTAAGACTTCACTTTTTACCTGTTTTTTGCAGGACGATCGTTTCGCGGGCTTTTCCCACATTTTCAACTGGGCAGTTGAAAATGTGGGAAAAGCCCGCGAAACGATCGTCCTGCAAAAAACAGGTAAAAAGTGAAGTCTTAAGTGTGTAAAGTCAACCAATTTGTTTTTAAAAACATAAGGAGTAAGTTGCTGAAAGGGAAACAGGGGATCTGGATATAAGAGCATGTTGTCCCATGCTGTTACTAAATGATAGGAAATACCATTCTGATGAACTCCTACTAGGTTATGTGGTCATGAAATGAACAATAAGTTTATTGCTGGTACAAAATGGTGGGCTTCTTTTTAGCAGATTTTGAATTATTTTTAGAATAATTTTCTTTCCTCCTTCACATAATAAATTACTGCTTCACAAGCTTAATTGTCTACCTAAGTCGCTTTAGGTGATGAATGCCAATGTGAACAAGACCACATATAAGCATAAAGTATGCTATAATCACATTTTGATTCTTTATATCTACATTATGGTTAATTACTTAGAAAAATGATCATAAAGAATTTTAAAAAGAACATTTATTTTGAATGTTAGATTAAATACTGAATAAAAATGAATGTAATTAAGCTTTCAAAAATATTTTATGCAACAGACTTTTTTTAATGTTTCACTCCAAGAATTGTTGGTGAAAAGAAAGTCATTAACATGACTGAAATCTGCCAGATATATTGTGTGCAATAGTGTGAAAACTGGGATGGTAGGAAAAAATTTCATTAAGCAGCATTAATTTATAAGACATCCAAGTATTTTAAGAATTAAGTGCAAATATTATAATATTACAGTAGAAGGTTAATCTAGCTTTCGTTGATCCAGATCTGCATTACTTTTTCATTCAAATATTTTGTTTGGGTTTCATTTGCAGTGAAGATCATCATCTCATGGGCTATGGATACATTCATTGTGTGAGAAGTAGGTCACCGGCCACTTGACTGACAGAGCTAATGGTTTAATGCTGTCGTAAAACCTACATTTCTTAACTCTTTAGGGAGTAATTCCATGGTCAGTGAACTCTAATTCAAACAGTCACAGTGTTTATTATTAAATTATTTAAATTATTAACAGTCATTATTAAATTTAACATTGTGCTCTATAATATCCTGTGTTTTCGATAAATTAGTCTGGATTAAAGAGGTCTTATTGTAGTTGGATACAAATACGAGGGGTATTCCGAAAGTAAGTTTCGTCAGTTTGTCACACGGACACTTTATTGACCCAAAAGCAATACAGCATGGCAGCATGAACTATACACCGTGCACTATTTTTCGACATAGTCGCCAGCGACATTGAGACATTTGTCGTAGCGTGCGATCAGTTTGAAGAACCCACTGTGGTAAAACTCGGTGCCCTGCGAGGCAAGGAATTGGCGCACAGCCTGCTCCACCTCAGCATTGTCGTGGAAGTGACGTCCCGCGAGTGTGGCTTTCAAGGCAGGGAACAGGTGAAAGTCCGATGGGGCCAGATCGGGACTGTAGGCCGGGTGCTCCAAGCGCTCCCATCCGAAGCGACGAATCAGTTCTTGTGTGAGCCGTGCTGTGTGTGGTCTTGCGTTGTCGTCCAAGAGCACCACACCGTCACTCAAGAGGTCGAATGGCGGACCGGAGGTGGGTGAGGGTGTCGCAGTAGCGTGCCGCATTGATGGTCCCTTCATGGAGGAACTCAAGGAGAAGCATCCCTTGCGCGTCCCAGAACACGGTGGCCATAACCTTTCCTGCGGAGGGTGCCACCTTGAATTTTTTCCGCACAGGTGAAGTGGGATGCTTCCACGTCATTGAGGCGGCCTTGGTTTCGGGGGTAAAGTGGTGCACCCATGTCTCATCGCCTGTGATGATGCGGAACAGAAACGCATTGCCCTCTCGCACGTACCGCATCAGTTGATCGAGGCTGCTTCCCATGCGTGCAGACTTGTGCTCCAGGGTCAGGTTGCGCGGCACCCATCGGGCCGACACTTTGCGGTAACCCAACACATCATGGATCATGTGATGGGCCTGAGCACGACCAATCCGCAGTGTGGATGCCACGTCGGACACCGTTATGCGCCTGTCCGCTAACACCATGTCCTGTACTCGAGCAATGTTGCTTTCATTCGTGGATGTGGACGGACGCCCACTTCGACCGTCATCCTCGACACTCTGCCGTCCTTCACTGAACATGCGACACCAGCGACCAACCATTTGACGCGACATGAACTCCTCACCATACACGGTCTGTAGGCGTTCATGGATGACGGACACACTAGTCCCACGTGCCCATTCATACCGGATAACAGCATGCACCTCCGTGGGCGACCACGTTGTCAGTACATGTCTGTCTGCCATCGTGAGCGGTACACTAATACCCGCGGGCACGGCAGTCTGCTGCGACTCGCTCTTCTACGGCGCAGTGCGCCTGCGTCATGCCTCCTCCGCTGACGCCACTTCCGTCGTGGAACCAGCCACGGGTGGGGATTCGTCTGGCGTTTGTTTGGTTCCCCTGGTGAACACGCCGCTCCTGCCATACATTGACGAAACTTACTTTCGGAATACCCCTCGTATATTTAACATCCGATTCGCATTTTCTGGGAGCATTATGGTATTCTTACAAATCATCACACATTTAATTACCTGATGTTTAATGACTAATTTTACGCTAAATGCAATACAAAACACATGCTCGTATAGACCACCTGTGCAACATGAGATCATTCCTTGATGCATTCACTATAAAAGTGTGTTCTCTAGTTAATCAATTGTGCATGCATTATTAGATATAATAAACGAACCTAAACGAATTATGTTATCTGTTGTTAAATTAAAAACAACTTTTATTTCATTTTGGTAATTACATTGCTTTGATTACAGAGGAAAAAAAATTGCACTCTTATACGCCAACATTCTTTATATATGAATGCCACGAAACAACTTCCCGAAGGTTTTGAAGTAATTTTCTAAGTTGTTTTTATTGCAAATGCCAAAAATGCAGGAATCTAAGTATATACCACTAAGTTCTGCTAACACACAAAGTGAAAATTAAAATATCGCAGCATATTTACATGTGCAAGCCCATGAAAAGTAGTGTGTGTAAGAGGTATATGAAGCAAAGAGAGGAAGCAGTGCTGTTACAAAACTAAAATTAGGAGTGAAGGAAAAAAATTCTCTTATATAAGTCTTCAAAATAAGAACATAATCAGATTATTACTTTCAATATCCACACAGCCTTAAAACCTGTTTAAAAAACTGAAAATGGAATATAGAAAACACACATCAAAGAACAACCAAATAACAAAAAAACAAACACACATCAAAGAACAACCAAATAACAAAAAACAAACACATATCAAAGAACAACCAAATAACAAATAAACAAACAAATTAATTTAAGGGCATGCATTCCTAAAAGCCATGCTCTGTTAATTGCCTAGTAGCTAAGTTAATACTGAATTATTGCTTCATAAAAGCTATGACTGGCCTTTCTCATATGCATTATCCAAATTAATTTTGGTACTGTCAAAACAGTTGAAATTTTACCATATTTTGAACCTCTAGCAATTCACGAGTCAACCTTGACAAATAGCTATTCCTGATGGCTACACTTTGGGGGAAGACCACGTTGCAGCCATGACGTGTCACACGTAACTCTTGTTAATTCTCTTAGTGCCAGGCTGTTCACCGGAGAACCTGGTTTCTAAAATGCTTGCCACCGATTCACTCAGCTCTGCTGCTCACAGCCTTGGATGCCAGTGTCAATTAGAGAAGAGTTTAGTTTTATGAAATAATATACCGGTACTTTTGTATTTATCTGAATATAAGCCACACTTTTTTGCCTAGATTAAGCCCAACAAAATATGCCTGCGGCTTAAAATCACATACAAGTATTTTTAGGCAATCAGGGTGACTAGCAAAGTGACTTTAGAAAATTCCCTGACTTTTCCCTGTTGCTGAAGAATGTTAAGTCCGATAAGTAGGCCCATAACATTAGCAGGCATGCTCCTTTAATATTTAGGTAACCTATCTCATAGCAGAGCAGACAACGTAACAAAACAATAATTCGCGCCGGCAGTGTCTTCACACTTCATAACAGCTAGATCAATAATAACACAACACACGTGACACACCAGGCCACGTCACATGAATTTAAACTGACAATGTACACATGCAAACAAGACCAATGTGGCTGATGCAACTATCAATTGTTATACGTACGATACAATCGATATATAAATTAGTCACAGCAATACCTTGATCGCTGCCGATATATCTATATTGAAGCTATCGATCCTCAGCTGGCGTATCTTTTAAAACGTGTCTGACAAAAAAATCCTCACATTAACCCTTTCACTGCTGAGATATTGGCAAGCTGACATACCCTCCTTGCTGAGATATTTTCACTGTCACTCTGCGCTAAATCCGAAAAATAAGAAGGCAGTTTTAAAATACGCCAGAACTTCGTCATCACGTTAGAAATGCTTTTCCTTGCTCGTGAAAGCAATGACTGTGTTGAAATTGAACATACCATGGCCTTGACGTGATTCCCCGCTTGTCATATGACTTGTGAGTTCATTGGCTTCTTCAGACATCACAACATTGTGCAAGGCCTCACATTTTCGTCTACAGATTGCACCACAGGGCAAGGAAAGCAATGAAATTAATTTCTATCTAACCCCAAGAGATGGCAGGACACTATCCTTTCGTTGAAACCATGTTAAAAAATTCTATTCTACGAGCAATTGTCTTATTCGTAGCACTAACTTCGCAGCAACATTGTGCAAGGCCTCACATTTTCGTCTACAAATTGCACCACAGAGCAGGGAAAGCAATGAAATTAAGTTCTATCTAACCCCAATAGATGGCAGGACACTATCCTTTCGTTAAAACCGTGTTAAAAAATTCCATGCCTTGTGGAATCGTCTCGTTCATAGCACCAACTTCGCGGGCGGAACAGTTCCGTCAATAGCACACGTAGGTGCCATTCTCCGCGCCGTAACAGTTCCGTCGTTAGCAGTGAAAGGGTTAAGGACGCACCCTAGTTTTTTGTTATAAAAAACTGTGGGAAAGTGCATCTATTACGTGGGTAAATACGGTAACTGAGCGTGGCTACTCCAATTGTAAATTTTTTAAAAATTCCCTGACTTTTCCAAGATTTCTCCAGAAAAACAAAAATCCATAACTTTTCCCGGACGCTAGTCACCCTGGCAATAGTGGTAAAAATGTGCAAAATATAGCCAGTTGATCTACCCTGGCTGGTTCCCTCCTCCAAGCACCGACATTATCAATTATCTCAAACTCCAGGACTATCGATATATTAGTTGATTCAACATAAAAAATACGTAAATTTTATATATATATTTTAATCAAACATCAATTTTAATTGCCGTAGGAAATGCGTAAAACTGCATAAACAAGTGATGTTCATTTTATGATATACGTTTTACATATTTTCTCATTTTTGATAGCGGTATTACGGAACATGCGTGTATTATGAGTTGCTCAGATGTAAAAAATGCCATAACATATGGGAATGCAAATAATAGTAATTTTAAACTGATGCTAACTGAAAGTGCAGTTATGAAAAACAGAAAAATTGTGCGAAATTCATTACTGAAAGTCATAGGAAGTGTAAAGAATTGATTTCTGTTTTCTTTTCCATCAGTTTTATTTAATTTAGTAAATAAAATTAGAATTTCGTAATTTAAGTCAGCTGATACTTTCTTTTTCTTATTTCAGGCCTATTTCAGCTAAGAAATGTGTTACTTTAATGTTATGGAAATGAGGCGATTTATTTTTTCACTTTGGGGTTAATTTTTCCCCCGCTTTACTTTACTGTTAAAAAGGCAGGTGCGGGTTAAATTCAGGGGCGGCTTATATTAAGATAAATATGGTAATATTATTATTAGAGTATTTAAAATTGTGTGATTTCAACATAGATGATTCATCCTGATATTACCAAAATTAGATCATGTGTATCTCTATTAATACAAGTAGAAAAATTGTCCCCCCCCCCCCCACAGAAGACAAAACTCTTGACCTTTATGAGATTTTCAACAACTGTGCATTTTGTGTAAAAAATCTCTGGCATTGTAGATTGGAAGAACCAGCACAAATACTGGGAGTGAAATGTCAGTAGGGGAAGCCGATTGTATTGGTGCCTGGCAGCAAGAGGGTTAAGTCAGTTAATGTATACTTAAAAGCCTTCAGAGGCCCGTAACTTTTATTTATCATAAATACCGGGAATAAAACTCTCAAAAAATTATTGTCAATGGACAGTTAGGTTATGAAAAAGAGGCAGCTTTATAATATATTCAATAAGATAAGACGAAAAAACTAAATTTGTTGTGCCAACTTCAAATTCCCAATTAATACTGCTTTGTTATCTGCTATGTATATGAGAAAGCTAAAATCAAGATCAGTTTTCTATTTCTGCGCAGTCCAAGAATTCTATGAGTGAATGAGAAGCAATTTCCATGCTCGTTAGCAAATTTCAAAACTAACTGGAATAATGACTCTATTGTATATGAGGAGATTCAACCTACAGAGCAAATAGAATTAAAAAGCACAAAAAATTTCATGCTCATTACATTTTGGATATAGAGGACCAACATCCAAAGCGATAGAATTAAAAAGCACATACAATCTCATGCTACACATCAGGAAATAATGAAGAAGATTCCACAAGACAAGTTTTACTACATATACTTCATGCACTTCCATACGCCTATTTATAAACTACCTAATTATTAAATTCACTGGCCTACAAGCAAAACTAATGTAGACAATTACAAGTTTTGTGTTTTATCCAGATTTTATAAAAATCAGAATTAGTTTTAATACTTACAAGAAATTGGGATGTCTTGTTTAGTGAATTATTTCAAAATCATCCTATCAAACTACCGAGACTTCTTGCAGTATACAATAGTTCCTAACACAGCATGGTCTTCTTTAGGGAGGGAAGCTATATACACTTTTAGTGGCTGCCACTGAAATCATTAGCAAGTAGAAAGTATAATCAAGATATCAAATTAATAATATGAAGGATGTTAACTAAGTGAGATTGTTGACATTTAAACACTTAACTTTTACTTACATATTTGCAGGACGTACCTTTCATGGGCTTTCACGTTTCGCACATATGTAAGTTAAAGTTAAGTCTATAGTGTTTAAATGTTAACCACCTCACTTAATTAACACAGTATACTGCTTAACTGTATTGTATTTAAATATGAAGGATGTTAATGAAGTGAGATGGTTTCCATTTAAACACTTCACTTTTACTTACATATTTGCAGAACGTAACTTTCATGAGCTTTCACGTTCTCCAAATATGTAAGTAACAGTGAAGTCTTAAAGTGTTTAAATGTCAACAATCTCACTTAATTAACACAGTAGATTGCTTAAAACTGTATATTGGCGTTTTAAATACGAAGGATGTTTTATCAACATTTTTATGATTGTTGCCTTTGCTGGTTGATATACCAATCTGAGAACCCCATTAGAAGCTATACTTTATTTTTCATCTGATCAAGCCTGACCTATGCTCAACTGAAAACGGCAAGCAGACCACGCCTGGGTATAGACTGGGTGTTGAGTGTTTATGATGAAACTTTGATTTAGACCGAGAAATATTATGCTTCCTTCTAGAGTATGGGATTTGCCCTGTTTCTACTGATCTTTAGTAAGCTGTACAAAACATGTTACATGCTTCAGAAAAAGTAATCACACTTTCTCAAGTAGCCTTAAAAGCATAACAACTTTTCTTCTGTTGACCAGTGACACAACCACCTGCATTCTAGTACACCAACCCAGAAATGGAAGAGACCAATCACCACCAACAAGCAAAGATGGGTGAGAAGAATGCAGAGTTATAACAGAAATCTCTCTACAAACATTCAGCTCTGACAAGATACATCAATCCTGGGGGTGTAAAGAACATGTAAAGAGGGACATACGTTCAAACAAAAAAATTTCATATTTCAGTGAAACAAGTTTATAAAACATGTCAGTCTTAGACAATTTTGTTTCCTACATAAAAATGATTTAATAACCCCCAGAACAGATATAACTTTTCTTCAGGGCACAGAAGAAAATATGGTACTTTTTCAGAGTAACTCTCTTCACATTTCTGGAAGCAATAAAATTATATATATATATATATATATATATAAGCTGCAATTAATTTCAGAAGAGAATTCCTGTGAGAAACATATAGTCTTTTAATGAGATACATAAAGTGAATAATGTAAAGAAATTAGGTACAGTTGAACTCATTTGTAGTAGCCGCATTAGAGCAGCATCTTTTCTTAATATTATAAAACCAGTTTATTCCTATTATTGAGGAAAACTTTTAATTAAAACCTTTCTGGCAATGCAAACCTTTTCCCATGCAATAACCTATTTCTGTCATATATACTAACTATGCTGTTTACTGTACAAGGTTTCAGAAACTATTACACACTCAGCTGAAAAGACTTTACTGGTAGGCATAATGATGAACAGAAGTGAACTTTCATAATATATTACGTGGGATTTTTTAATTATATCTTGTGAATAAGGTGATTAGATCTTTAACAGAATTACTGCTGTATTTACTACGAAGTTAATATTAAAGTGTGACAATGAGTTGATACCGACACCCATGTCACTGTTCTTCCTCTCAATAAACCTTCACAGAGAAGCAGTGTCAACGTAATATGTTAACATTTATTTTTATGAAGCCATCAGAAAACATTAGAATAATTTTCAACATAAGAATCACACATATTTACAACTGTTCTGATCGTTTTTAAAATACACACCAATATATTAGAAAATTTATATCTTGTTTAGTTTTTTGCTGCAACAAAATTCCTGAAGCTTAATTCGGCTGTAAACATGTTCACGTATGGCATCGTCAAAGTATTAAAATGAATTACCATCCAGTAAAACTATAAAATTAATTGATATTATAAACTGGTTTAACCATCAGTTCATTCTAGACTGTTCTCCTAAATGTTGAAATACAAAGAATCCTTATTCTTATCGGAGATTATTGAAAAGTTATATAAATATGTAGAGAAAACCGTTTTGGGACGCTGTATATTTACATTTATTCATATAATTCATGTTAAAATTTGTTCTTGTTGAAGAGCTATGCACATCAGTACAATTTGTGAATTATTTAAATTACGTGAAATTATTTAATACCACAATTGAGTTCAACTGTGGATGATCACTAAACTACAACAGTAAAAAATATTCCTGTGTGCTTTAAGTTCACACTCATGCGGGTACAAGAATTCCAACAGCAAAGAGCCTCTTTGGTACACTGAGGAATAACACGACAGTTCATTACTTAAGATTGGTCCATTCAATTTAAGGCAACCGTACTCTTCACATATTCCTATTACCATAATTGCTTAACTGTACTTAAACATCATTCTCATAACGTATTCTTAGAAATCGCCCACTAATATAGTGACCTATAAAATGTACCATAGTATAATCCAAGGAAAAACTTTTCTGAAAACACCTAAGCTCTCGCTAGAATTCTACATAAAACATTAAAACTACTAGTCCCATGACATAAGTACTTAATGCAACAGATAAAAGAATAAGGCTCATTGTAATTACACAAGCACAGAGAAAACTCCAAGGAGAGAATTCATAATTCATCTGAATTAGTGCTTTCAGTGTTTTCTTGCAGGCTAGTTAAGTTCAATTGCCAGAGTAATTACTTACCCATGCATGTTTTACAACAGCATACTTTTTTGTCAGATATAAATGTGGGCTTTGACAGAAAGAAAAACACAGCCAAGCGGAATTGCAGAGAACAACAAAAATAGCACAAAAATTTTAGGACATTTTTGCTACATGCTACAAATATTACTGTATATAAATATTGAAAATTCTTTAGAAAATTTGTTATGAGCCTTCATTAGGGTTATATTTTAACATTTTAGAAAAAGCACAAAACATTATACTGGCATAAATAAAAGGAAATCAAGAAGTATCTAAGTAATCAAAATTTCTCTGCACGACTTTCTTGGTGTGCGCCTGAACAGTTGATGTGTACAGATTTGGGCTGCCATTTTTTGTGTGCATGTGTTACTAGTCTGTGTCTACATTTTTTATTTTATTTATTTATTTGATTAGGTTTATATTTTTAGTAGTATTTAATGATTTATATCAATTTGCACAACACTTTCCAGCATAAGGTAGCCCTTCCTTACTTAAAAACCGACACATTTAAAAATTTTACTTTACTGAAAGTTTATATAAAATATTTCCCTCTTTCCTTTTGTGACAATATAACTTCAACTCTATCATTATGGAAGTCTCTACTCATGAAATTTGAAAATTCCGGACTTCAAAATACTGCTAAATGCCTCACCATAAGTATGCAGTAGGGCAAGTGAATAAACTTGCAAAGTACAAACTTGGTATTCTTAAAGGAATTGTGTTTACGAAGCATAAGAATACAGAGAGGACCAATACTAAAATCAGGTTCGTTTGCTGAAGGAATACTCCGTACTTTCAAGACAATTATGACTAAAATCTAGAGTGCTATTTGCTTACCAGGTTTGCACCCAGCTGAAATCAATACAGCATTAGGAATTCAGAAACATTCTCTATCACTATAGTTTAAATTTGCTTAATGGTTTTACTTAGTGTATGTGTAATTTTTTCAATACTACATAAATAACACACGATAGAAAATGTTCCTGAGAATACATCTTAAATTAATGTATTAGTGCAATTTTTTCCCACTTCAGCAAGCTGAAAGATGAACCCATTTGCAAAAAGATACTTAAATAAATACATAAGAAAATATATAACAAGCAAACAGATCTACTGCACTTGAAGTTTAAGCTAGTATCCAAAATATATACCAAATCCATGTTAGTATGCCCAAACAAAAGAGAAACATAAATAATAGTTAACGTAACCATTACCATCTTCATCTTCGTCATCATCTTCCACATTGGGTATTTCTTCAGAGGGATTTGTATCAGAATCAGAATCATCGCTTTCAACAGGATCAGCATCCTGAAACATTTAAATATATAGTAGAACCTTGTTAAATCAGGGCAAATAAGACACAGTAGGCCTAAAGCTGGGTTTCCATTGATTAACTTATTTCAACACCAACAAGTCAAGTTTAACATGTTGATATTTACATGTATATGGAAAATTGGAGTTCTAGTTGACTTGACATGCAAACTCAGTACCGTATGTTGGATTTAACATTTTCAGAATTTAATTTGTTTAAAAAAAAAAATGGACAACATATCAAGTCAACTGACTAGTTGTGCGATTTCAGCTTTGGTTCAGGAATTTCCACCAACAAAAAAGTAGACAACTTCCTCTTTCACTTATCTACCAGCATGCATTATTATTGTATTATCGTTATATTTCGCCAGTAACTTTATAATAATATAAAGACCTACATTATAAAGTTGAATATACAGAAAAATTAAATTTACCATAAATTCATAAGACAAATATTGCAAGATCATTCATTTTTGTCAGAAAATCTTAATATCTAGTTGTCTGTGAATAGTGTTCATAAATACAATAACTTTTTACTACAATACATATATATATAATTATTAGGTTTTCAATTACGCTGCTTATCATAAAGTCCTACATAGTCCTCCATAGTGCCATCCGAAAAATTAACTAGACCAAAATATTGCTCAAATCACAAAAAAATTGATCATTGTTGATGTCTGTAAATTATATTTCTGAAATAAACAATAATTTCAAAACTTCAGTGTGAATTACCTATACAAAGTGTAAAATGTAATTACACAAAAAAATAAATATAGCATAAATTCTCGGTTGATAATTATGACATACATATACCTTAACTATTTGCCAAGAAATAGTAAAAAACACTTTTTATATTTTAGTTGTGATACTGTTCCAGAAATTAATATCATATTCGCAAGACAAACTGTTGTATAAAAACACCACATGTCAAGTAGTTGGAATCAAAGCCAGGTATAACTACTTTTTTGTGACAAATATAATGTGTAGGTAATCTCATACTGTAGAAAAGTTGAACAGCTGATTTTAAAGAAGGCAGTAATTGTTTGACACACACGTTTGTATTGTATATCAGACTGATAGTCAATTCTCAGAAATAATATAAGCACATTTTCTGTATAGCAACTAACGGGAATTTCTACTTATGAACATTATAACATGAAAAGGAAATATCCTTCTCGACAACAGCTGGGTAAATGTAAGTCACTGCTGGAAGATACATCTCAAGGAAAGCTGAGTAAGGCAAGCCATACTAAAAAATTCCATCTAGCTAGGTAAGCCAATGGGTTAATTACAAACTCAGCTAATCATATTTTTTTTTTCCTTTTGCTCAGAATTGTAATGACATTTTCAGGATATGTTGATCCGAGTTTTACCCAAGGAATAGTTCATCTTTGAAGATTAAACTCCTCTTAGATAAATCAAATTTTTGAGGGGGTGGGGAAAAGTTCAAATTTAAGAGCCACAGTAATAGACAGTACTCAGATCTCATCTCAAGAGCGTATCACCTGAGTAGCTCTCAAGTATGCATTCTCATCTTGAGATGAGGACAGAGTAATAGTCCCGTTTCAAGCTCTTCTCAGCTGGTAATTTACTCACGCGATACTAGATCCGGTACTCAGGTGATACACGATCTGATGCGCTGTTTTTCTATAAACCTTGAGCACGTGTGTTAAGAAGCTGAGAATGGAAGGCAATGGAGGTAAGTTACAGCCTTCGCCAACAGATGGTGCTACAATAACCGCCCCCTAGGCTTGTTTGGTTGGTCTGTCGTCTGCAATTTCGCAACATTCGTTTGCAATAAGGTCTTTCCTTTTGTATCTTTGTACATAGAAACTAGTAAAATGGAAGATATAAAAAGAGATTAAATGGAATACATGTTAAGATTTTTCGCAAATATCGCCATATATTGTGATTCCAATTTTAAATTATTATGAATTTGGACAATTATATTTAGGCCTATACTATGGTCGGGACTGAAATATTAAGGAATTTAGGAACGGAAATATACTTAAATATAATAATATAATTAATTAAGGCACTTGAGTATAATAATAATATTACAAGAAACATAAATAAACATGGTTGTGAACTGTAATATAATTATAAGATATTTGTTTATTTAAACCAAATAATATAAACAATAAGTGAATTTGGTTTAAATTACACTTTGTTAACAAAAATGTGTTTTTTACATATAAAACCTAATAAAAGATACAATTAATTTTAATAACTAATCTAATTACTATTTCTTAGGCTTAGACTTCTTAGGTTGTATTTAAATTATTCTGTTTTAACGGGGTTATAAGGTGGCGTTGTTTATATTTTAGCTAATTATTTTTGTGTATTCAACAAATGAGAATGACAAACATTAATAATAAAAATAAACAGTTCGACAGTTGCTGATATTTACATCTGCAGTAGTTGGTAAATAAGCGGTTTAACATAGCCATTTCTAACTTTGAAAACATAGGCCTAACATATTTATTTAACAGTTCTAACTTATTTTTTCCTTAAACATTAGCTTTTCACATTGAATCATTCCTTTTTTAGAATGGCTTTACTCTCTAAATTATCCTATTTTTCAGTATGTAATGCAAATAAAACAGAAACAAACAAAAAACTGACCCACTGACTCTATACAAACAATTATATTTTATTGATGTAAAATATGTACACTAGTCGTATTAAACTTGTGTCAGAGTTTGATAGAATTAGGTTCATGTTTGCTGGTGAAACGGATTGTATTTTAAGCAAGGAAGCTATAATTCCAAGTAATCTTACTAAAAAATTTAGCTAAAACAGGAGTAAACCCACCAGGCGCGGTTCTACCTATAGGTCACAGGGTCACGTGCCCGCCCCCCCCCCCCCATCTATTTTGAATATAAACTGTACTGCATTTATAGCAACGAATAAAATAACTTAACATCCATCTATTTCAAACTTCGCGCGTTTGCTTTCCTGGTAAAGTTTGGCAACATAGCATGGGTCAAATTTCCGTCGTGCCCAGCCATCAAGCCCAGCCATCTCTCATCCCTTTAACATTTTCTTTTTCTAAAGCTGACGGAATGCAGGGAGGGGTTGTGGCTAGTTTAAGTTGTACAGGGTCACAGTAATTTTGCGACTTCACACAAATCAGCGCTGTCTGCACTCTTGAAGTCCTCCGCCAGATGGAGTGGTATGCATTATTATTACTCTGTAGTTGAGAACATATTTACGTGTCGAGAGAGACAGAATACTGTATAGCCAACTCTCTTACTCCCCCCAGGGTATCAGAATACAGTAACATCTTACCCGTAAAACCTGTCCAGTTGGGAAAGGGCGATTGCAAAAATGCCGTTTTCCTACCCTCTTCCGCAACTCAAATAAGCTAAAGCCGGAAGTTTTTTCTTGTTGAGTGTTAGTGCGTGCTTCTGATTTTTCCTTAGTTAGTAAAGTATTTTTTACATAGTGATAGTTAAATGAATGAGATAAGATACAAAATAAAATTCTAAATTTCGAGGACCGGTTATTAGCCAAATAATTAGGCTGGCCTAGACCAGAGCTAATAAAGACAAAAACAAAGTGTACAAGAGGAATTTCAATAAAATGTATATGAAAAGTGCGAGTGGATATGCGGGTGTCTGACAACTAATGCACTATTTTGTTTTCCGTGTATTCTATTCGGTGGAGAAGATGCATGGACTAAAACTGGTAAATATTTACCCGATAGATGTAAGCACAGTTTGTCAAAACGCCATTTAGACAATGAAATGAGTCTCGCTGTCTTAGGGAAGGCTGATGTCAGGGTGCAACTTGATGATGGGTATAGAACATGTGTCCGTAAGCATAATGATGTTGTTGACAAAAACATATATATTTTGTCATGCATTCTTGATGCTTTAAATTTTGCGGGGAATTTGAATTGGCCTTGCGTGGGCATAATGAGAGAGAGAGAGAGTTCTGATAACCCAAGTGTTTTCAAAGGTCTCATTAACTACACCGCGACACTTGACAATGTCCTTAAGAATACTGTAGTATTGTTATACAAAAAATGAAACAGAAAGGTAAGTTTTAGCTTAAGTGTAAGTTCTGTTTTCCTCTAACATCTATGGCTTATATTTGTATGTGACCCACCCCTATGGAACCTCACGAGCCGCCACTGAAACCCACATATAACTTAAATAATATACACCTGTTTTGCTTAATTTTTTTTAAATTGTTAAGGGATTGCGCCAATATTTTATTTTTAAAATAGTTTTATATTACTTGGCGCACGAATTTATTAATATAAATTTTGGGGAGAAGAAGTCATTATGTAGGAGGCTTTGTCTTCTACTTGTTGCTTTGATAAACACATTATAGTCGGCCCTGTAATAACACATTGTTAAGACGCTGTGTTGCGTCTGATGTTTTGATTTTATACTGGATGTCACGTACTGACATATTGTCGGCATTCTGTTGCGTTTTGTATCTATTGTTACTGTAGTATGGGGAGACTTTGGTTCTCCCGCGATTGTGGAGTGTTTTACTTATTGTTTAGAGTTCTGACGTAACAAATAGGCTTGTTTGGTATAAATCAGCGAGGCCAATGGTGCCTCGTTCTCACTCTCTTGTCATCCTTCTTCGGCTCTACTTGGATCCTCCGTCTGAGGGTTCGTCTTCTTCGTTCGGGCAATGGACATCGACCTGGGTCTTCTTGGTTCTCTAGGATGTGGCTTCATTCTCAATTAGGATTATTTTTAGAGGTATGTACTTATCTTTGATTTATTATCTCGGGAATTATGAAATGCATTAATATTGAATTTAGCCCTTCAGGCAGTCATGTATATGCGCTAGGCGGTGATCTTTAAAGTGGATGCCTGTTCGACTCTGTGCTTATAGTGGCCTTAATTTATGTTCTTTTCACTATCCTTGAACCGTGTGTCCATGTCCGTTGTCCGAGGAGAGTGAGCCTTCTTCAACCACGACTCCGTGGATGGAGAAGCCGTTTTGCTTCTTTCAAAAATGTAAGTCACTAAAATTTATTATGTAAATTTTCATGTGGAGTTCGTCTGTGTACCCTCTTTTTCAGGACCTGATTGTATTTTAATTTATGTTCTTCTCAAAGGGTTATTATTTATTTTGAATTAAATTACATGTATGTATGCTAGGCCATCAGCCGTTCTGTAAAATAAACCCTTTTCCTTTCTATATCGCTTCCTTATGTTTTCTAACTTTTAGAAAACATATTATATGCGAAAGGCATCGAAACTTGTTTCGAGGCCTTTCGTTAAATATGTTGCCTCTTTCTCCGGTCTTTCTTTCAGTCACTTAACTTAGATCCTCTGGGACTGGACCTGGCGTCAGGTAGCGGAGAAATTATGTCCAGGTAATTATTAATGTTTGACTTTGTGACTAGCCGGAGGGGTGGCGCATATTTTTGGTAAGCAGAGCGTGGTTTATTTAAACCTAGGCTCTGGCTAATTTAGCGACTCCTTTTGTAGCAGTGTGCGTGCTCGATTGAGTTTCACGCAGTTCCTGCTTGCTTAGTGTTTTTACTAATTTAGGGAAGTGCAAACTTTAATTTATGTCTATGTATTGTTTCTTTGAACTTGTTTGTACTTCTACTAATTCATGGTAATTATTTGTTTCATGTTTCCCCTGTATCAAAGTCATGGCTCGTGCACACGTGGATCCCGATTACTTGCTTAAAGACGATCTGCTTTACGAGTTGAGGTTGAGGAAAGTTCCGGGAGAGCAGAAAGAGTTAGTCGCAGTCCTCAAGGACCGTTTGAAACAGTACCTGGACGAACCAGTGGACGTCAGGACTTTTGGTGAGTCTGAAATCTCACAATTATTCAATGTTGCTACTAGTAGAATAAAGCAGGCAAGCGACGGCTTGCAAGATTTAAATGCTTCTCCTCCGGAAAGATTCATTCATAGAATTCTCCAAGCTTGTAATAGAGTAAGAGATCTCAAGCTCCTAGTTGTTGGTACTAATTTTCACCAAGAATGGGAGAATTTAAGTAGTCAGGTGCCCATTATTTTGAAAAGAGTTAACAGACTGGACACGGAAGTGACCGAGCGGGTCACTTATGAAGGAATGTTGCCTAGTACCGAGCATAGGAACTCCTTCGCTAATTCTGAAATATATTCCCGGATTGACGATAGTGCGACAAGTCAGGCTTGCTTTCCGCATAGTAATGTGAACATTCCTTGTCATAATGCTAAGCCTAGTTTCATTTTGCCCAGTAATACTCTGACATTTGCTAACCTGCCACATCCATTAGCTTCAATTTTAGAAAAATGTGGTAATTTTTCTGATGAAACTGTCGAGAAAGTGCTGCATTTTATCAGTTTTCTCTGTGATTTGAAAACTCAGGCCGCAGTTTTCCACATAGATGAACAGAACCTTCTAGCTTATTTATATTCAAGACTGTCCGGTTCTTTTCGTGAAGTAGCTTTGGAGGCTATCAATGGTGGCCTAGGGTTAGATCAGTTTCACAGTAAGTTGCTGGATTTGTATGTACCAGTGAGAGCGAGAGCGGCTTTAGTGAATAAGTACTTTTACCGCCCGCAAAGCATTAATGAAACACTTTCTTCGTATTCTAGGTGCATTAAATTGTACGCTAAAGTCTTTCGCTTAGCTATGACAGAATGTGAAGTTGTTGATACCATTACTGAAGGCATGTCTCCTGACACGCGCGTTAAAGTCGTTTTTGAGAGCAGGCCACGTACCTTTTCGCAGCTAGAAAACTTATGTGCAAAGGTTAATGCAGTAAGTTACTCTGATTCCTTAAGGGTAGAGCAAGAATCCCCATTAAGTAGTAGTCAAGTAACGCAAAGTTTGCGTAGTGATAGAGCTAGGCCAGTTGCGGCTGGTAATGAAAGAAAGCCTATCACGTGTTATGGCTGTGGAAAACCTGGGCACTTAGTAAGGAATTGTAAAGTCGCAAAATGTAATAATGCCAAAGGCAATTCTAGGCAGAATAGTGCTGCCAGCTGACATAAACTTAACCGACGGGCCTTGGGTGGATGTAATATTGTCTGTAGCCTTGTGGGAGAGAAAATTAAGACCGATGCTGTACTGACTACTGACGTTACTGACAATAATGACGTAGACTTGCCTACTAGGGAACTGATCAGCTCTAGGGAGGTGACACCGACAGTTGTTATTAACAAAGCTGACGTTACGGACAATAGAAGCCAGACTGGCCGTTGTTTCCGCACTAGGACCTTTATAAATAGTCGTTATCATAAGCAGCATATGTTACAATTGAATTTAAATAGGAGTACTCCGCCTACTACAAATTCAGACAGTGACGATAGTTCTACCCATGCCAAACGTCAGCCAAGGAATACGGCGTTCTGCGAAAATAATGGCCCGCACCGAAAAAGCAGAAAACGCCGAAAAAAGAGAAAGTACCCGATTTTGACTCCCGATAGTGACTTAAATATTGCTGAGAAAGAAAATTTTGTGCCTCGGCAAATAGCGGCTATTTCTGATACTAAGTTGCCTATGTTATCAGTAGAATCATGTAATTTAAAGATGTCTACTCTCTTGGATGGTGACGATGTTGGGTCCTTGCTCTCAAGCGACGAGAATACTAGGATGTCTCTGCTTAGCGGACGCATACCGATAATTAAATGCTTGGCTGATCAGCGAATTGTTGCCCGAGGGTCAAGATGTGGTTAAAGTCAAAGTTAATTGAGTCTGGGTGGCCGTCCTACTCTTTTTACCGCATCAGAAATGGGAACTAATAGATTATGCTGATCCAAAGCCAGCGGGTTAAACGGGGAGATAGGGTCATTGGCATAGTTTTCTGCAGTTAAAGTCCGTGGTCTCCGTTCCGTGGAGAGGGTTTTTGTTTAACCCCTTTTACTGTGTTGTTGCAAACCACAGAAAGGAATAGGAACCTTTGGGCCCACGTGTCGCACTGCAAGAAAGCCTGACTTCCCCTAATATTAGATGACTAGGTTGCAGACTTTAGGTCTAAGAAGAAGATGATTTCCTCCTTGATTTGGGCATCCGACATCGAGATTCGGCGAGTATCCGGTGAATACTACGGTCGCAGACGGAAGATACTCGAAGGATGGAATGCCGAGCAGTCTCCCGGGAGTTGATGGGATGCCAAGCCGTGTTGGACTTCTATCTTCTGTCCACTTGAAAGAAATGGTGGATGCGCAACTCTCATCTTATTTAAAGTATCCATTTTAATTATTTAAAAGACCATAAGTCAAAATTGAACTAACCATGCCATGTTTTCGCTTTGGAGTGAACATGATGAACAATTGTCTTTATTTGTTTTAATTTGATATAACCTTTGCCTCTCTGTAATGTTGAGAGCATTATCCTTCATTTGTTTTAATTAACGTAATGTTGCCTCTCTGTAATGTGAGAAAAGACAGAGTTTTAAATTTTGTGATTAACTACAAGATAGTTGTAGAATGTTTCTTGTTTTTCTCCCTTCAGGAGATTACTTTTATTTGCTATGTTTATAGAATTTCATTTTATTTTATTCAATTTGAAAGTTTATAGGGTCTGACTATATTTTGTGTTTGTTTTTTGTCTCTCTTGCATTTCTTCTCCGTGTACTGCCGCTGATCTTGAACTTACAGGTAGAGAATAGATGACATTCCTGTACTGAGTCTCTGGTGCCATGTTCGAGGGCGTTCTGCAGGCCGAGGCTCCTGACCAGCTGTGCAGCATCACTGTAAGAGATAGCTTGACAAGTACTCGCCTACGTCGCATCTCTACAAAGGCTACAGTGGCTGTCAGCAAGCAATACTGGTGTGTGAAAAGGACGGACTGTGGTATGTGTGAGTGATCGCATAAGAGAAGGTAGGATCCTTCTGATTAATTCCAGTGCTTGTAATTTGGTCAGGAGACCCTCGTTGGTCTAGCCCATATTCGAATTTTTGGACACTGTTAAAGAGTACTCTTACCCAGTATAATCCTGTGTTGGAACGTATTTGAGAAATAAGTTCCAAGTCAGCATGGGGGAGTGTGCGCCAATATTTTATTTTTAAAATAGTTTTATATTACTTGGCGCACGAATTTATTAATATAAATTTTGGGGAGAAGAAGTCATTATGTAGGAGGCTTTGTCTTCTACTTGTTGCTTTGATAAACACATTATAGTCGGCCCTGTAATAACACATTGTTAAGACGCTGTGTTGCGTCTGATGTTTTGATTTTATACTGGATGTCACGTACTGACATATTGTCGGCATTCTGTTGCGTTTTGTATCTATTGTTACTGTAGTATGGGGAGACTTTGGTTCTCCCGCAATTGTGGAGTGTTTTACTTATTGTTTAGAGTTCTGACGTAACAAATAGGCTTGTTTGGTATAAATCAGCGAGGCCAATGGTGCCTCGTTCTCACTCTCTTGTCATCCTTCTTCGGCTCTACTTGGATCCTCCGTCTGAGGGTTCGTCTTCTTCGTTCGGGCAATGGACATCGACCTGGGTCTTCTTGGTTCTCTAGGATGTGGCTTCATTCTCAATTAGGATTATTTTTAGAGGTATGTACTTATCTTTGATTTATTATCTCGGGAATTATGAAATGCATTAATATTGAATTTAGCCCTTCAGGCAGTCATGTATATGCGCTAGGCGGTGATCTTTAAAGTGGATGCCTGTTCGACTCTGTGCTTATAGTGGCCTTAATTTATGTTCTTTTCACTATCCTTGAACCGTGTGTCCATGTCCGTTGTCCGAGGAGAGTGAGCCTTCTTCAACCACGACTCCGTGGATGGAGAAGCCGTTTTGCTTCTTTCAAAAATGTAAGTCACTAAAATTTATTATGTAAATTTTCATGTGGAGTTCGTCTGTGTACCCTCTTTTTCAGGACCTGATTGTATTTTAATTTATGTTCTTCTCAAAGGGTTATTATTTATTTTGAATTAAATTACATGTATGTATGCTAGGCCATCAGCCGTTCTGTAAAATAAACCCTTTTCCTTTCTATATCGCTTCCTTATGTTTTCTAACTTTTAGAAAACATATTATATGCGAAAGGCATCGAAACTTGTTTCGAGGCCTTTCGTTAAATATGTTGCCTCTTTCTCCGGTCTTTCTTTCAGTCACTTAACTTAGATCCTCTGGGACTGGACCTGGCGTCAGGTAGCGGAGAAATTATGTCCAGGTAATTATTAATGTTTGACTTTGTGACTAGCCGGAGGGGTGGCGCAGGATGCAGATTTCGAAAATGATACCCAAGAAAAAAAAAATTCTTGCCGGTGAGTGTTTGATCTCAGGACCTTTGGAACATAAAGCCGGCACGCTACCACAGAGCTAAACTTTCTACATATCAAGTCGCTGCGCTTGAACGTACTACCTGGACACAAAGGTTACTGTTAGGACGCTGCCTACGGCTGAAGCGCAGAATTTGCCTTAATTAAGAGGATTTCTTTGTTGTATGTTTCTGGTGTTTATTATTTTCTGAATCCTTATCGACCAATGCATCTAATGACTGCCCCCCACTGTAGTTTAGGATTGTATATTGTGTACAATAAGGGTGATAAGCTAAATATGCTGTCAATAGAACGCGATCTTGAGTCGTCCCCAGACTGCACTTGCGTGAAACGAGATTTTCCCTACTTCAAACGGCTCTCAAGGCTAGTTTCAGCGACTATTACTATGCACGCTGGGAATCTCGACTTGAGACTCGACTATTACTCTGCATGATACTGGTCTCAGCTGATCAGCTCTCACGTGATACGTTCTGAAGCGAGAGGCTTCCGGCAGTACTCAAGATGCGTTTATTTCTCTGCACAGCGTCTCAAGTCTGATTTTACGTGAGTTTCTCAGGTGAAACAGGACTATTTCTATGGCCCAAAGTCTCTTTAAAACAAATCTGAACTTAAAGCTCTCGTTCTGATGTGCTTCAAGGAAAGAACAGGTATGGCGATTTTGGAGAAGTCTGGGGCTTATAAAATATAGAATATTGAAAATTAGGCTTTTCAAAACTATAACATTGGGTTAAAATGGATAATTTATTCTGTATAGGTGTATAACATGACCACATTCTAAAAATTTCATCAAAATTTGACAATATTGAAAATGGGGCATAACTATGTCAGAAACAATGATACGGTAAATCATCTATGAAGTGAGTTGATGACTTTCATATTGGTTGTCATTCATTATACCCCAATTTAGTTATGTAAACAAGGAAAGATAATCTAACCTATCTGATCTACCAGGGTGTTTGTTAAGGTTAGATTATCTTTCCTTATTTACATAATTAAATTGGGGTATAAGGAGAGACAACTTTTCTCAAATAAATCTATGAAGCGTTTTTCCCCTTCAACACAAGAAAACTCTCTTTAAAACTGACCAGCCCCTTGTCCATACCACACAAGGTGCACCAAAGTTGTCCCACCTTGTGTGGCCTTAGACTTTTATACTACTGTCTGCTAGTGGAAGTTCTACCAGCCCAATCAATGATAGCATAGTATCATAAAATTGTAAAATTGTGAAAAATTACGAAGTTGTTAAAAACCGTGGCACAACTGAATAATAAGTATCATATCAATTTAATGTAATCTGAAGATGGAAAATGATTTGATATACAGTAGTAAAGGAAGACTCAGGACTACTAAATTTTAATTGAACAATAAGTTATTAATAAAAAAATCAGATTAATTACCACCTCTTAAAAACTATGCAATGTAAAACTTCAATATCATTCACTCATTGTTATAAAACAAATGCAGACATACAATTTCCTCATATACCACAGTTTCAAATTACCTGAGTATCATCCATTTCAGCATCAAATGAAGGACTAGGCTGACTCCTCCCAGTTGTACGGCTATTCTCTACTGTATGATTCTGCTCCTCTGTCTCCATATTGAACGAAGCATTCAGGACGTTGTCCTCCCTTGAAACAATATCACTGAAATTTTCAATGTGTGCATAAGATACCAGGAAGACAGATTGATCCCCAATGTCAAATGTTTTTGTCATTAATCTGAATGAACAGTACACATAATTGGATATTCAAAACATTCAATTCAATGAAAATTAGAAATGTTTTGCTACACTATGTTTTCACAGATCACAGTTTAATATCTCATACACTAAATTACAAAAGATCAAGGGATAGTAGACTTATATAAGTCCTACTTTTTCCCCCTCATTAAAATAAATACTTCAATTAAATTCAGGTTTAAGTGAGAAATTAAACTTTTCAGGTATGATTTATGGTATTAATAATCTATTTGTAAAATTTATACACAGCTGAGGCGAAAAATGTACTAATAATCCTTGCATAAGGCTGAATATGTGCAACGCTTTACACAGAACAGTAAACTGACCTATGGCCGGTTTCTGGTACGACTTTTATCTGCTTTCGCAGAGTTACCTGTGGTATAACACGCTGGTATGTGCAAAAGCGGTTTCTGAAACCATATTTATCGTTACAGTTACAGTTACCAGCGCTCGAGCTGATAACTGCGCCAACACGCGTGGTTACCTGGCTGTTAGCTGTGATTCACATGAACGTCACCTGTGGCGCTAGTATATGGTCCGCTTGTTTGGCTGTGTTTACGTTTTTGTGTTCACATGCAGTATTTTTCAGTAATTTTAAATAGTTTAGTTTAATTTTAAATAGTTTAGTAGTTTAGCGTGCTTTTTTATTCTCCGTTCGTGCAGTGACCAGTCTTCAAGATAAGTCCAGGGATTGGCGAGTTCCGTGTGGTGTAAAGAACTGAAATGGAACTTACATCTTCATCATCATCGTCTTCGTCATCTCATACCTCAGATTCTTCGTCTTCCGATGAAGAAGATTTGGATCTTTTAGGAGCTGTAGCTAGGCCTAAGGTGTTCCGAGCGCCGAAACATCCTTTTGAGGTTTATGACGACGGAGAATTTCAGGTGCGCTACAGGTTAAGGAAGGACACAGTGGCAAGATTATTGGATCACATTGGTCAGAACATTGCACCAGTAACCCATAGAAATCAGTCAATAAGCAGCATAAATCAGATATTAATTACACTTCGATTTCTGGCTACTGGTGCTTTTCAGATTTTGGTGGGCGATGACATGAACATACACAAGTCGACGACATGTCGCATTATTAAAAAAGTCATCCCACAGATTGCTGCTCTTCATGACACTTACATATACATGCCACGAAATGCAATAGAAATTGCAGAAGCAAAAGCATCCTTCCATCTCATTGCAGGGTTTCCATCTGTAATAGGATGCATTGATGGAACCCACATCAAGATCCAGTCTCCGGGAGGAGAAAATGCAGAAAGGTATAGGAACAGAAAACACTACTTTTCCTATAATGTTCAGGCTGTATGTGACAAGAACTTGCGCATCATGAGTATCGATGCCCGTTGGCCAGGATCTACACATGACAGCACAGTGTTCAATGCCTCTACACTGAACTTAAGATTTGTGCAGGGAGAATTTCCTAACTGTTTCCTGCTGGCTGATAGTGCATACCAACAGAAGAAGTTTATCCTCACGCCAATATTAAATCCTCAGAATAATGCAGAGGAAAGATACAACAGATCTCACATAAGCACGAGAAACTGCATTGAACGGTGCTTTGGCGTTCTCAAGAGGAGATTCCCGGTGCTCGCTTTGGGGTTTCGAACCAAGCAGCAAACAACATTAGCAGCAATAGTTGCTGCTGCTGTGCTACATAACCTGGCTCTGGAAGAAAAGGAGGATGCACCTGAGATGGAAGTAGAGGCTAACTACGATGATCCAGTGCCAACGCAAGATCTACCAGATAATCATGGGAATGCTGTAAGAGCTGCAGTTGTTGATAGTGTATTTAGATGAGTGGGGACATGCACTCTTGGTTCCAAATGGTGCGGCCCAGCAGAGTCTCTGCAGTAGTTGTTTTTTCCAGTTTAACGCTAAAGTCAAATTGGGATCTGTTGAACAGATGCAAGTTGCTAGCAACCCTAAAAGGCTCTTTTAAGAGCCAAAACAGGGGCCTAAGGGAAAGTGAAGTGATGTTAGCAAATGACATATTTTGCTCATTAATATAACCCTATTTTAACTGTATTTTATTTTATGTAGATGTAGATATCTCGTCCTGTAGATCCTGTGTTGAGGAGGGCTCAAGGATATAGAACACGTCAGATCAAAAAATACATGCATGTTATAACAGTAATATAGGCCTACAGAAGCTGGAAGCTGCCAAATTTATCCAAGCTGGAAATATTCCTCCAAATTGTAGAAGGTGTGAGTTATTAAAAATTCCTTGACAGCTGTTTTGAAAGGTTTGCTCTTTCTTTGAATACATAATAATTTAATGTTGTTTGGAAGCTTGTTATATATCTGTACTGCAGAATAATAAGCACCCTTCTGAAAGAGTTTTAACGAGTTATTTGGTCTGTGTAGATCATTCATGTTTCTGGTAGTAGGCCTACGTCCATGTACACTAAAATTAGTTTGAAATTTATCAATATTATTCACTACATAACACATAACAGAGTATATATTATACTCCCCTGTAAGAGTGAGGACCTTTAATTTTTCAAATAGCGGTTTACAAGATTCCCTTTTTTTCTTTCCACATATTATTCTTATTGCCCGCTTTCGTAATCTAAATATTTTCTCCCTATGGGAAGAGTTGCCCCAGAATATGATCCCGTACCTCATTACTGAGTGAAAATATGCAAAATATACCATAAGTAATGCATCATTTTTTAATATATTATTCAAAATTCTTAAAGCAAAGCACGCTGAACTCAGTTTTGGACTTATCATTTCTATGTGTGTCTTCCAATCAAGATTTTGGTCAATTTGCAGTCCTAAAAATTTTACATTGCTAATTTCTTGTATGAGTTGTGTTCCATAATTAATTTCAAGATTTGAGATACATCTGTTTTTTGTCCTAAATTGTATAAAATGGGTCTTATCAATATTAAGTGTCATTTTATTAGCTAGAAACCATGTGTTTAACTCGTGAAAAGCCTTTGTAGCTATTCTTGGTAAATGTTCTTGTGACGTTCCTGTTACAAGTACACTAGTATCATCTGCGAAGAGCAATACCTTTGATTCGTCACTTAAGTTAGAGGGCAAGTCATTAATGAAAATTAAAAAGAGCAAAGGTCCTAGTATTGATCCCTGAAGTACCCCATTCTTAACAACCCCTAAGTTAGATTCATTTCCATTTATTATTACCTTTTGAGTTCTATCAGAAAGATATGATTTGAACCACTTAAGTGTTAAATTATCGAACCCATAATGATCCAATTTTTGAAGTAATATTTCATGATTTATACAGTCAAACGCTTTAGCTAAATCGCAGAAAATTCCCAGAGCATACCGGTATTTCTTTTTATCTAACGCTTCCAGTATTTCTGTAGTAAGTTGAAATGTAGCATTCTCAGTGGACATGCCACTTCTAAATCCAAACTGAGATGAAGTAAGAATGTCATTCAAATTAAGATAGTGTATTATGCGGTTGTACATGACTTTTTCAAAAACTTTTGAAAATGAGGTTAAGAGCGATATAGGTCTGTAATTTGATGGTAGATTTTTGTCCCCTTTTTTAAAGAGGGGCTTAACAATAGCATGCTTCATTTAATCGTGAAATTGGTACTTTCATATTTTTCAATGGTATCGATACAAGGGTTGTGACAATATTTTATTTTTCTGTTGTTTTGGATCACTACTGTCACACAGGAATTTATTAATATTAAATTTGGGGAAGGAATTTTTTATGGAGAAGATATTGTTTACCCCTGTTATAATAAATGGTGAAAGTCTTGTACTGCCCTGAAATTACACATTGTCCGGCTCTGTTACGTCAGAAAGGCTTATTGCGTCAGAGGCTAATGTAGGCCTTGGAATTCTAGTTGCTCTCATACTGTGTTGCGTAACAAAGGATTCATCTATGTAAGCTGCTTTACAACATTTTTCGCCAAATGTAGCATTAAATTAATTGGGGATTGGATCAGGCCTACTCGACGCCTTTCATATGAAAGACAAAATTATATTTATTGTCATAAATTACAGCTGTTTGACTCTTATGAACACTGGTATTTTAACAGAATTATAACTTTTTTGGGAAAAAATAAAATAAAAGAATTATAGTACTTTTAATTTTAAAACTGCATAGTGCAATATTTATTTGTTTTTATGTATGTAGAGTAGATGAAGAATTGTAATATATGATGTATAAGAGGGAGAAGATCACGTACCTAGGTATATAGAAAGAAAATAAGATACTAGAAAATGTTCACTCTTCATGGTATAAACAAATAACTATTTTACTATTAAATTGTTAATGTACATTCTCAGTCAGCTTCCTTTCAAACCAATATCCACAAAAGTTTCTAGTGCTTCACGGTTGAAAAATTCCATAGAATCATGAACAAATGTGAAATGTTACCCGAAGAAGCAAACGCTTGTGATCGGGGGCTGTTCATTTCAATACAATAAAGTGACTTAGACTAAAATAACTATTTACACTATTTTAAAAAATTGGCTTTCAAAACATTGAAAAGTTTGAGTTTACCATAAGGAAAGAACATGTTATATTTACAACAATGGAAATATACTAATAAATACAATAATACATAATTTTTTGTGTTAAACAGATTTTAAGATAAGACAAATCAATTATATCTATATCTTAAAATTCAATATGGAAAATGTTATAGAAATTACAGAAGGTAATAAAAGTAATTACATGAATTTCTAATTTTAACCTAACCTGTAGCACACAATTTCTAACTACCCATGATTTCAGGAAGTACAGTCGGTCAAATAAAAAACGTCGGGACTCGTATGCAGTTAAAATTAAAGTTTTCACGCATTAGTTCACAAGTTTCCTATAAAAGACATAACATACAGGTAATTCTCGGAACATATGAGGCCATGCGATAGGAGGGAAAAAATGAACAATACGGAAAGCACAACACACGATATTCAACTTAATATATTGTCATAACTTAATTCATTTTGCTTTGCGTCATGGCACCGCATACAAATGCTAGCTTGAGAGAAAGTGATGTTAGGGCTGTAATTGACCTGCATTTTTCGGCGTCTCAAGCAGCGAGAAGGTTCCATATTTCTGAAAGAGCAGCTCAGAGGTGGGTACTTAACTATAACGCGACCGGAAGTTTTCATAGGAAGCTTGGATCCGGCCGGCCGCGTATTTCGACGCTGGAGCAAGATGCTAGATTGGTCGCTGAAGTTGAACGTAATCCGTTTCATACTGCTGCATCCATGAAAGCTACTGCTCAATTCCCTGGCCATCTTCAAACCATTAGGAACCGGGTAAGATCCGCTGGTATACGTTCTAGGCGAGCACTCTCTAGAGAAGTCCTGAAGGAAGAACACAAGGACGCACGTCTCGTATTTGCAGTTGAAAAAACTGGCTTTGACTGGAGTAGAGTGATATTTTCAGATGAAGTTAGTTTTTCGAGTGCATCTTCGGGGCCAGTTCTAGTGTATCGACCATTCGGTACCCGGTACGATCCCAAATACACTGCAACTCGTGCAAGGAGTGGCAGGGTAAGTGTGACATGCTGGGGCTGGCACGCTCCACCGAATTAGTGGGCGGTTTAACCAGTGGAAATACAGTCGGTTTCTTGAGAGGTATATGCTTCTTTACGCCAGGCTTCGTTTTCCTGATGGAAACCTCCAGTTCCTACAGGATAACAGCCCAATCCACACTGCTCGATCGGTTCAAACCTGGTTCGCTGAAAGACCATATATAGAGATGATAGACTTTCCAGCGCGCTCCCCAGATTTAAATCCTATTGAGAATGTGTGGGCGGAAGTAAAGAAGCATATGAGAAGGAATTGGCGAACCCACCTCCAGCTTCTGAAGCAGAAATGTGGGAACTAATTCAAACTGCTTGGGACGCTGTGGCAGACAAGGATAATTATTTTCTAAACCTTGTAGAGTCAATGCCCAATAGAGTGAGGGAAGTTATAGAAATGGATGGTGGATGGACTTCCTACTGAGTGTGTGGCTCATTTTTCGCTTATTCTTATTTAAGTTCGTTGTTATGTTTCGATATGTTATCTTCTATTTTCAGTACGTTTCTTATTATTTGATGCCACAGATACGCATTTGTTGTAAAATCATACTTTCTTCCTTGCTTTTTGTTTTGTGTGTGTCCAAAATTCGACACAAACAATGATAATTCATTAGAATTAATTATTATGTTATTCTAGTCATTGCCGCGTTTGAAAAAATACACATAAATAAAATCCACTAAGGATCGAACCCTGGTTGCACACGTTCAATTCCGATGTTTTGACCATTACGCTATCGTGAACAGATGAGAATAGCCTTCATAATTCTGATGAGATTGTATTATCCAAGCTTGAACATACAATTAAGCCAAAGTTATTGATTTTGCACTACAAGTACCGGTATTATAAAATATGCCAAAATCTTTAAAAACCTCTCCTTGGATAATCATATTCCATGAGAATTTATTAATTATTAATATTATAAGAATTTACAACAAAGAATATGGCGGATGTGAGACATATAGCCACAGCCTTCTATACATGTTCGTTTTGGGACAAAACGACTAAATAATCAAGAAAATACATGGATAGACAAGAGGCACGTGTGAACCTAACCTTAAGTCTTCCTGTACATGCGCATATGCTCGTTCGTGATACTTAATCAAATACCGCCCGACGTTTTTTATTTGACCGACTGTACTACACCATAATATTAAAGAAAGAATATTATCTATCCTGAAACACTTGCATGAAACAGAAAATGAGAATACTGCATTCAGATAGCTAGTCTCAAAAATGGTTAGTTTTAGGTTAATTTAATCTAATACAAAAGGTTTAAAAGTAACGCTAACAATTGATTTATTAAAAAATAGATATGAATTAACTTATGACTACAAAAAATAAAGATAGGCCTGCAGATGTCAAACTAGCCTACCTCAAATTTTACTGGAAACTAGGCCTACTAGCTTGAAACAAAACTTTACATTGATTCATATTCTTTGACTTTAATTTTATACTCTAGTTCTTTCAGTTTTAGTTCTGTAATTTTGATCTGCTTTTCAATGTCTAAAATTTCACACTTTTTATTGTGCTGCTCTTCTTTCATTTCCAGTTCTCTTTTCTTTATGTTGAGTTCTTCCTCCATCAAACTTGATTTCTTCAAACTCACCTCCTCTTGCATAGAGTTCCTTACTCTTTTTGAGGTTATTATCGATTCAGTAATGGAGTCTAAATAATTTGTCTTCCTCTTTAGCTTTTTTGATGGAAGCGGCGTACAGCCCTCATGCTCGCTGACATTCCCTGCATTCAGCTCTAAATCAATGTTACTCTCACCTGGTGTAACTATTTCTACGGCTTGTCCCCCATTACTTGTAGATGGTGTGGCAAGCCCAGCATCCAAAATATCACTTTCGCAAGTCACAATAATAGGGATGTCATTGAATAATGAAGCACTAGAGTCAAAAGGGTTCCTATCGCACTCAAATTGACTTTTCAAGCCTGCGACAATTTTCTCGTCAATCACATCAGATTTGGGATTGTAGGTACCTCCACCTGTCTGCAGGCACCCAATCTGGAAGGAAAAAATAACTAATTAAATTTTGGGGATACAATAGGCATAAACATAATAAATATAAGCTAGAATTGAATACTAAAAGCTCAATATTTTTTGTACATTATTCCTATAATTATTATGAGTACTTACCCTGTCTTCATTATTATTTTTCCTGGCCTTCCTCTTCATGACGAAATACAGCTCTTTTAGCTGCTTGGGGGTTCTTTTCCCTGACTGATTAGAGGCATTGAAGGCCTCGCACAAATCTTCCCAAGCATGCTTCTTGTCTGCCAATGTTGCCCCATCAGTCCGTTTATTTTCTAGAATTCCTTTCCTCTGAAGCACTAAATCCACCAGAAGACTCTTCTCAAAGCTAGTGAAGTTTTTCGACCTTTTATCGCAGGTATCCATTCTTTTAAAAAATCAGCACGAAGAAAGTAGGCTACAAGCAAGCTGAAGGAAGTCTGCATAAATAATGCATTGGTAGCGACAACTGTGGATAAAGCTAGGAACCAGCCAACAGTCAGCTGTTTTGTTTAGTGAGAAACCTTTGCGAGCAAAATAAACTAAAAAAATAACTAGAAAGTCTACAGCAGTGACATCTGTGGACGTTGTGAAGAAGACGGGCAGAGGTAAATCACGCTGTTAGTAACAAGCACTGATAACTGGGCAATTTATGTTTCAGAAACTCATGAAAGTTATCTGTGCTGTTAAAATTGAAAGTCCGTGTAGCTAACTCTATGATAACTGCGATGTACCAGAAACCGGCCACTATTCTCCAAGAATTTTCCCATTAATTCTGGGAAAAAATCCCAGGAGACAGCATAAGGAATTTACAAAAATAACTAGTAAATGGTCATGAAAAGTTAAAGTAATGTGCTACAAAATATTAGAATAGCAGATATAGCATTTGAACAAGTGGAGAAATTCAAATACAGTACCTGGGAGCAATAATTACAGGTACAAATAATACTAAAACAGAAGTTAAGTATAAACTAAAATCAGAAAATGCTTGTTTTAGATGCAATTCAGAAACTTTTATCTTCTCGTCTTCTGTCCCAAAATAAAAAAAATAAACATTTTAAGTCCATTATCCTGCAGGTTGTATTATGTGGATGTGAGACATGGTCCCTTACTCTTTGGGAAGAACATAATCTGAGTTGTTCGAAAACAGCATGCTTAGGAAAATATTTGAACACAAGAAGGATGAAAAGGGGGACTGGAGAAAACTGCATAGTGTCGAGTTTCATAACCTGCACTCCTCACGGAATATAATAAGGGTAATTAAATCACGGAGGATGAAATGGGCTGGATATGTTGCCCACATGAGGGAAGAAAGCCATATCTAAAAAATATTGACTTGGAGACCTGAAGGAAAGAGACCACTTGGAAGACCTAGAAGTAGGCGAGAGAACGATTTTAGAATAGATTTAAAGGAAGAATAATTTGCGAGGGATGGTTGGATAGAGTTAGCAGAGAATAAAAAAACAGAAAGTATCATTTAGAACAAATAGCATACCGTTCGAGTAGCTGATCCATGATATCTTCAAGCGCTGCCTCATCACCAACTGGATCCTGCACCTGACTTTCTGAAGTTGGCTCTAAACTCTCTGCTGCTGCAGATATGTCATGCTCAGTATTCTCTGCATCTTCAACAGTCTCTTCACCCTGAGCATGAGTAGCTTCTGACGTCGAAGTTCCTGTTAATGTATCTCGACCTAAATTTGTAAACACAAGTCAGTTTGTACTTCATTTACTTTTTCTCAAAAAGATTGCTTTTGCTTCTAGTTCAAAGCAAAAGCACTTTTAAGGAGAAAGAGTAAGTGAAGTACAGTAGATTCCACTAATTTGGACCTTGCTCATCCGGACTTCCAGTCAATCCAGACAGATTTTTGTACTGAACAATCAATAAATTTTAAATTTTAATCATAAAGATGTTCTGTTAATGCTACATCAGTCCATAGATTGAAAACTTAAAATTGTGGTATTATTTTTCATGGGTAATTGACTAAATATTGCATATCACTGAATCTAAGGGTAAAACAGGAAGGGAGACAGTTTAAAAAATAAAATAAATAAATAATTGTACAGCAATAACAACAACAACAACAATAATAATAATCACAACAACAATAATAATAATAATAATAATAATAATAATAATAATAATAATAATAATAATAATGGTAGTGGTGGTTTGCAATTTAGAAGTGTCACAGGCTTACCTGTTTGATCTCCAGCAGGTTCCTCAGAAACACTTCCTTGCAATTTCTGCTTGCCCACTTTGCTGCTAGTAGCTGTGGGTTGGTTCACAATGCGAGAAAGTGTCTCCAGAGGTTTCAAAGCAGCATTCACAGAAGCTGCCATGTTTGGACTAGACAAATCCAGATAGTGCGAGACTCGAGCTAAGTCAGTCAGGATTCCCTTCCGTAGCATTATGCGCACCATGTTATTCATGTGACTGCTGCCAACATTAATTTCACTTTTAGTACGAACACTAAACTCTACTGTATAGTACATTTCCCTAAGAAGTTTTGTAAAGATAAATCTAAATGGGTGTGGGAAAGAAACATATTCATATCCTTTTTTAAAAAAAAAAGTCCATTCATGATAAGCAGCTTGGCTATGTTGGGTAGAAAAAATAACATTTAAATCTACCACACACAGGAAGCTACGTTATGCTATGTGTTATGCTATGCTAAGAAGTCATACCAATGCAGTTTATATATTATGATGGCACGTACAGACAGCTATGCCTCATTTCACAGATCGCCTAGGAAGCGAATTTCGTAGCCATAACTTCAAGAAGCTTGATTCACGCATGCATATCAGTTATTTTAATCAGCACCTATTAGAACGGACAGCTGTTTGAAGAAATAATAAACACAATCTTATTTCAATATTAATATTAGATGGAAATCTACAGTGAAGTGCTGATATCTGTAGCAAGACTGAGATTGGAAATATACACACTAAACTTCACTAAAAGGTATATTTACCCAGGATGATCATTTCATTTCATTTCATGGGTCTTCCCACCATCATCAGCTGATTCCGACTGGTCCTCTAGCGGCAGGTCCTCTCACAAGTTCATTCACCCGCTGCTAGAGGATCAGTCGAAATCAGCTGATGATGGTGGGAAGACCCATTGAAATGATCATCCTGGGTAAATATACCTTTTAGTGAAGTTTAGTGTGTATATTTCCGATCTCAATCTTGCTACAATCTTATTTTCTTACCTCAGACACACTTCTCAACTTTCTTGTGGTACTACAGATTGTGGTGACATTAATTAAAGGTTAAAGATATATAATTAATTCATACAGATTAATAACAATATAAATATTGTAATATAAAAGGCTTTTAAACATAGCAACAATTTCAAACTACATGTTTAGAAAGGGCGCTTGAATTTAAATATTAACCACTTCACATTGGTTAGCAAGGTGTAGCACAGAATAGCTTAGCTTTTTGTGTGTGGTAACCTTAATTCATGTTCGTTGTCCAGAATTGCCTCTGAGAGTATTCAACACACTTTGATTTCTTATCAACCTGGGATTTTAAGGCAAATGGCTATTTTGTTCCTTATGAAATAACATGAAAATTTTTAAATATGTTGACATTTCATGTTATATCACTTATATTTATAGAGTTTTATAGTGCCCTAAAATGCCTATCTGAACCTTTGGAGCCTATTTTTACTATTTTAGTGCCTAAAATGCCTATTTTGTACATTTAAAATAACATTCAACTCCTGTAACTTTAACAATCATTTAATGGACATCCCTTAAATGAAGGGCAGAACAGCAGGGTTTTTCACAGAAACTTGATTTTCCCAAACAATTGTAGCCAAAGGAATGCTGACTGACAGGGAAGGATTCGCTCAAAACAATAAGTAACAGGTATATAGTAAGAAGGGACATACTGTGTCAATGTTTCATATAATGCAAAACGGTTTTTGATAAATGTATTTTTAATTCTGTCTTAATTTTGCAATTATTTCTGTTAAGAATAGGTATACCACGTTTTTTACAGTAAAAAAAGATCACTTTATAGTTGAAGAGCATATTGTAGTATTTTAAAGTCTATTTTCTGTCTATTTCTCACATTTTTAAAGCATATTTTAAGTATGAAGAATCAAGAGATAATAATAGTCAACAATTTAGTTAATTACATGACTTATTTTAAGTGCCTATTTTCTCTTTTAAAAGCACATTTACTAGTTTTAAAAGCCTATTTTAGGTGCCTAAAACCCCAGGTCTACTTATCAGTTAACTTTCAAAGTCATCTTACGAATTGTTTTATTAAGCGGGGGAAATTTACAAGGTACCAGTATAGCAATTTAATGGTACGATGCATTACTGGGCATGCTAGCTAGTTAAAATATACGCACCCGTACTGATGCAGCTTCAGGGAATTATTGGGTGGTACATTATTGGGAGTGGACGGACAGTGATCAATCATTGTTGAGATGAGCCCAGCTAGGAGCTGTATATGGGCATGCTTGTCTGCAGACTCCGGCTGTCCCAAAGCCCTACCCAATGCTGCTTTCACCTGTAAAATAAGAAGTGTTTACTTATACGCCCAATGCATGAAAACATTTATAATACCTCATGGCAACTTTATGTGTAAAGACTTACTTCAGTGACTAGTGCCGTCTGGGCATCTGGGGTATGATTACAGGAAGCCAATGCGGCAATCAGCATTCTTGCCATTGTCTGACATTCTCTATCTGCAGCGCAGTCTGTACCAGGAAGTAACCTGTCCAGAAGAAAGGCAAGTGCCGAGCAATCCTGTAATGAATAAATTTAAGTATTAATTCAACATTACATCGGAAGTTAACACAGTGAAGTTACAGTAGAACGTCTTTATAGCAACATCTAATCTATAGGGTCCAATATTTAGTTGTACTAACTAATTCCTCGTTAAGACACGTGCTTTTCTCCCTTGCTTAGTACAACATACATAAATGTATCCACCTTGAGTATAATGTCACTGTAGTCTTAAATCTGAATGCAATTTTTCCCATATCTATTACCAAGAAACGCATCAATACATTCAGCAATGGTGTAAATTCTTTTTCAAGAGTCAATTGTTTCTACAACATTGTATACACTAACCAAACTGTATTGTCCAGATAAAGGACTCTGAATGCCAGCATCCATGCATCTATGCTGCTGCTGCTGCTTTTTTTTTTTTTTTTGGTCTATAAAGAGGTCTCTGTTTTTGTTAGTAAGCTATAAAACGAAATTCTTTATTTCAAGATTAAGATAACACTTACTGAATGTATTAGGATGTTAGGAATTATTCAGGGGTAAAATTCAATCATGAAATAATGTTAATTTCACAATTAAAACAACAAAAGCCATAATCAGCTAAATAAAACCTATTTTTTATATTCATTCTCTTTTGTCATTAAAGTTTTGCACTGCGTTCATTAATGGAAATTTCTTGCTAGTTTTTTTATCAAAGGTCAAAAACACTATTCATTTAAAATTTGTAATTCTCTAAATGGTTGTCAATTGTGTTTATAGTTACATTGCCATAACTTAAACCATTTGATGTAGCATATTTCAAGGTTTTATTAAATAAATAAATTATCTTCCCAAGATTACTTTGCAATATAGGTCCAGTTAAAATATACTCATCTAATAAAATAACAGTTATTTAAAATTTTGATATGCTTTCTTAATATTACTAAAAGTTATAATATTTGCTGTAGTTGACAACAGATTCTCTCTTTTGCTCTACCAGAAGGCAAAAAAGGTAAACTCTTCAAATATTTGAAGTTTTTTATAACTGGTTTCAGAAAAGTAGAAAACTTCTTATACTTAGTTTTATAAAAGGCAAATTGAAAACTTTAGTACAAAATAAAATACTGTACAGTAACTCAATTTATTACAGTACCCAAAGGGGTTGAAAATCATGTGGGTCCATGTAAGTGATTAACTGTAACTGAGTAACTGTAGTCTAGTGTTCAACAGCTAAATGGACACTGAACTAAAAGAAGTGAAAGGATGGAATGTATCACTGTATGAAGGGCTCTTTCTACCTGCTCCACCCTCATGCGGGCTGTCTGTGAGACTTCTTTTTAATGTTTTAACAGTTGATGTCAAGAACTACGAACATAAATAAAAAAGGCACAGTGACTCGGTAAAGGAACATTTGCAATAAGAGCACACAGTTCATCAAACTCCGCTAGAGTAAACACTGACCTAGATACGACTAGACAGTGCTCAGTGCAGTGTGTCATGTGTTTGGGAGGGAGAGGGATAGGTAGGGCAACTGCGCTATGAGTTGTCGAAGGTCAGTGCCCTTCCCTTCCGACTTTCATTGAACCTGCTCACGAGCCGATCAAAGATGTATAGAGCTGACACTAGCAGATGTCCCCCGCATTTAATTTACGCCTTAACAAGCCATTCTGCCTATTCCGAATTCCCGCTAAACTGGTCCCAATAAGTTCGGAATAGCGGGATTCTACTGTACGTATAAAAAATGTCATCAACCATAGCTGGGATCAAACCTGTAAACTTCGGAAGATATAGCCAGAGCCTATCAACCAGAAATTTAACTTTTAAAAATGTTTGCATATAAATTAGTAGATAGGATGACTTGAATATTTAGGTAACTACTGTTTTCTTTAATAATCATAAATGGGCAAAATAGGGCTACTTTCATTGCCACAGAGCAACTTGAGTGTAAATTTTACAGGCCTGTATTTTAAAATATAGTTTTTAAATTTTGTATGACAAAAATGGTTTGTGTCGAAAATATTACCTTTTTTTACATAACATTCCTAGAATTTAGAAGAGGCCAGGAGAACTACTGAGTGTAAGGAAACAGAGTTTGAAGTAATTCAAAAGCATGTTTTAAATTTGTACCCACTCACCTGGGTGATCATGTCCGTCTGTCCGGCCAGATAAGAATGTTCGGTGATTAGTCTTGCACAAACAGGGTAGGACCTCACAGCTTCTGCAAGGATCTTAAGAATTGCTGACTTTGGCAATAATGGTCGCTTCTTCTCTTCTTCATTTGTTTTGTTATCATCTTTCACCTTCTTAAGTTCTAATTCTTGTGTCTGAAATTTGTATAAAAATATAAAACAAAGTAACCACAAACTGTCAGAAAATACAAACCTTTTACAGTAAATCTACCAAATACATTATATCTGCTACTTATGTAGTAAGTTCAGATTAAGCTTATAATTTCCACCAATGCTCAGTAATTTAAAAACAGTAGAAACCTAACCTACTTTATAAAAACATAACATATCTTATTATAGTTAACATATTTAAGTAGCATATGCTGCTATTCTAGTAATATAAAAACTTGTACAAACAATGGATAAGTCATAAATATTACTAAAACTTCTTAAAATTGTTTAAATTGTGCTTAAAATCATTACAATAAAGTCTTGTACTAAAATGCAGATGGTGTTTCTTCTAAGCGTTTCGACACTAAAATGTCATCTTCAGCTCTATAATAATGAAAATATGAAGCATTAATATCTTGTTGTCATATTGGGAATATTCTATGAAATTTCTGTATCATTACGTATAATTGCTGCATAATTTGTAGACATTTGTTGTGATTTGGGCTGGATGGTCAGCCTTCAGTCGTAGGAGGAACTGGTCATTGTTTGGCTTTGTAATACCCCTATCTCTGTTGTACAATTCAAATACTGAGTTGTGCGAAATTGGCTCATAATTTATTAAGTTGTTATTTTTCCAATTATATATTTTTAATCTTTCAAGGGTATTTAATTTCCTTCCTTTGCTTTGTAAGTACAATATATTCAATGTATTTTCTATATTATTGTCAAACTCGTGTGCTTCATTCATCAGATGTTTGGCATAGCGAGATCGATCTCTTTGGCCATTTCTATATTCTCTGATATGTTGCTGAAATCTGGTTTTGAATTTTCTTCCCGTTTGACCTATGTAGGCCTACTCTCTATTACATTCTTTGCATGGTAGCTTATAAATTCCATTTTCATTATACATGTCCTCTTTCCCTTTGTTTGATATAATTTATTCTTCAAGTTGTTAGTTGTTTTGTATGCTATGTTTATGTTGTGTTTGTTCAAAATATTTGTGATCTTATGTATATTTTTATCTATATACTGGAATGTTGTACATGTGGTCTTTTTATTTGCATTATTATAGGTTCCAGTTTCGTTGTGTTTGTTATTGTATTGGTCTTCTCCCATTTTTGTGTTTGCTGATTAGTTTGTAAACCGTATTGGTTTTATATCCATTGTTGTTTGCAATCTGTTTAATTATGTTTAGTTTTTACTGATAGTTATCTTTGTTTATTGGCATGTTTTACGGTCTGTATGTTAGAGATGACAACGCTGCTAATTTTTATTTAATGGGATGGTTTGAAGTGCTGGTTATTATGAGATCAGTTTGGGTTTCTTTCCTGTATATGCCTAGTTATAGATTCTGCTTTTTTCTCACTATTGATAGATCGAGAAAGTTAATTTTGTCATTTTCTTCATCTTCTTTAGTATACTGTACATTAGGATTGATATCATTCAATTCATTGTTAATGTCATCGATATTGTTATTGGTTAATATTAAACATTCATTCACGTTTCTGATGTATAATAGACTTCACTTATTGCTAATTATGTTTTGGATATATTTTTCTTCGAGGTTTGGTAAGTATATTTCGGATATTATTCCAGATATTGGTGATCCCATGGCTAGGCCTGTATTCTGGTTGTAATACTTATTGTTGAATTTGAAATAGTTCTGTTCTGTCAAGTTTTTGTTCATTTTTAAGCATTCCTTTTTCTCGTCGTAAGTTATTTTGAGATTGATATCTTGTTCTATCATGTGCTAATTGATATTACAGATTTTGGCAGCTTCTAAATGTGCTTGATATATTTGCTGATTTAAGCAATGATTTTCTTATACAGAAATCTAATTTCCTTGTTTAACCTAATTCTTTGGGCTCGCTTGATTGTTTGGCTCTCGGATTACTGTTATTAGTTTTGGTACCTATGTATTTGGGAGTTACTTTATTTCCTTTACTTAGCTTGTTGAATTTCAAATTCGCTATTGCATTTTGTAATTTCCATTAGGGGTTTTGATATCTGTTAATAACTTTTGCCTGGTTGGCATTATATATTTCAATTATTTTCATTTTCCTACTGAGCTTTATTTGTTTTTAACTTAATTTCCACCAATACTGAGTAATTTAAAAAAAATTTTAAGTTACGGAGCAATGGTGGAAATTATTGTTACAACGCCTTGTTAATGATTATGGTATTACCAGCAATATTTACCATAATATTAATTTTTTTAAGTTTACTTTGGATTATGAGATGGACCCAACTTTCAAGACTCTGTTTTCAAGGTAAAAGTGTGTCTTACGGTCTGAAAAATATGGTATCAGCAGAGATGCCAACCTTGAAAGGTGGTTATCAGTAGTGTGAGTCTAATCGGATGGTGGGGGCCTCGATGTCTCGGGCAAATGAACATATGCGCCTTCTTGTGCTGCTTTTTTTGAGATCACATGGCGCCTACAGTCATCGCGTCCTCCATGTTTAACCGAAAAATCACAATTACAATTTTCACAAAATATGTGACTCGGCGAAAATTTTGAAGGTCCGAGGCAAGAAAACTCTTCCGTATACTGCTTTCGATACTGCTGATTTGCCGCTGTTCGTTTTGTCCATCAGATTCGCCACTGGTTTTACGTTTACACGACATATTTCCTCAATATTCTACTTGCACTGCAACACTCAATAAATGAAGCGACGACTTTGGCAGTCATCAGCGGCATTACAGTGGAAATATGTTAACACCAAAGATGTTATAAGTACAATTATGTTATAACTGTAAGATATAACATCTTTGGTTAACACACACACACGTCAAAGATTGTAGTGACCAATGTCGCCAACACAACGGGTGATTTCTTTTACAAACTATTTCTCATGATAAACAGTTGGCATCTCTGCTGACACATTCATTAACTTTTTTTTTTTTTTATGTTCGCGGGAGATTCGTAAAATCCGTAATATTCAGTACAATTTCCGTATTGCCGTAGCAAATTCAAGAAAATCGTAGAAACTACGGAAATTCCGTAGCAGTTGGCATCTCTGGGTATGCATGTATGTGCAAGCTGAATGGCCTGTTTGGTTGTTCAATAAATAAATAATAATCTCAATTAATCCTATATTACTGAAACCTATAGTAAGGGTTCCTCTAAATTGTCATAGAAAATGTGTGGCAAGATATAGTATCATTAATTACAATGGTCAATTTTTTAAACACTTGTAGCTCTACTTACGTCACAATTTTTGGGCTAGAGTCTACCAACTGCCGATGATGGGGATGAGAGTCTTCCCCGAAACTAGTCCAAAAATTGTGACGTAAGTAGAGCTACAAGTGTTTAAAGAATTGACCATTGTAATTAATGAATCAATAGCTTCACTGTTTATACCACTTCTCCCGTTTTATATATTTATAAGACATAGTATGTTTACAAAGAATACTGTCAGTTACCCTATCATCCACTTCTTGATGGAGAAGATCATTTGAACTTGAATTACGTAGCAATTCCTGGCGAAGACTTTGCTGAACAGCAGTGGAACCTCGTTGTGCATGTCCTACCAAGCCTAAAGCAATGCTGGATCCTGGAGTGGATGCACTTGCACCACCTATATCTGTAAGAACAAAAACATAAAGATTTGCCTCAATAAACTATAAACTACCACAAGCAATGAACAAGAATAGAAATGACCTGATCCTGTAATGAGTAATTAGTTTATTTATTTTCTCTACTTTGTTCAAGTGCAATGTATATTATAATTGATGGCAGAACACTGTGGCAAATGCTTTCACTTCGAGAAGAAAAACTACTGCAAATTTCAACAAATTTAAAAAGATCGTAGTTTTAGTGTGATTAATACTACCGGTTAATATATATTTTTTTAACATATTTTATGTTTCACATCTTTAGCCTATTCACTCTTTACATGTTATTCACTGTGCAAACTAGTGATGCTGAATTAATTTGCAAATTTCTTTTGTAATCGTAAACGGACAAGCAATTACAAATAATATAGTATGGGAAAAAGTATTTATTCAAAAGAACCACCAGAAAACTTATAAACTTGACACCTCACCAGGCACGCAGGGAACTTTGATCAACGAGTTCATTCACCTGCCGCCAGATGGCCAGTCAGAAACAGCTGATGATGATGAGGATATCCATTGAAACAATCGATATGGGTAAATATACCTAATAGTGAAGTTAGTGTGCATATTTCCGTACTCAATCTTGCTACAAATGTAAACACTTCACTGTGTTATTTTCCTAGTAATATTAATATTCTATAACCTCTCTCTGTTCCCACTGAGCAGAAGTTTTATAAATCATCGATGTGCTAATGAAGCTATTGCTGCGAATATGTGGTATATTCTGCTAGTTGTTGTTTCACCTGTGTCCTTGACAGGACCAATTACATCTTGGAAATGTCCCTGTTCCTTAAAAGCATAATGCGATCAGAAGTCTTTTTCTTGGGACATAGGATGATTTCTAATCATACGTGAAGTTACATACATGAAGTTAGAATCATTTACATCCGTGAAGTTCAATATGGTCTATCTCATGTTATTCAATTTCTTGAATGCCATGACATGTACTTTATGAGTTTTAGCAACTTAACCACTCACTCTGGGCCGATTAACTAATTTCTCCCGGTTAATGTAGTAACGGAGCTCGAGGAAATGGAAATACATGGAAATGCCTGGTTAACCCTTAGGTGTTATCTAACCGGCCTTAACAGAGATCAGCGAAATCGGCCATGAAAGGTTAATTGCATCATCTGCATATTGGTATTCGCATCACCATTGCTAGTCACTTTCCACTTATGTGTCACATATTTCTCATTTTTTAATAGAGGCCAAAATGTAAAATCCATCAATATGATAAACCACTAAATGAACATTACTTACTGGAAGAGCTACTATGTTCATTCTGTACATCATTTGACTCATCAGAGGATCCATTTCCATTTGATGTAGTAGAGGCTGCGCATGATTCTTCTAGTGGTGGTGGTCGTATTAGATAGTTCAAGAGATCATATACCACTGCAGTGGACACTCCTTCCTGCGTTGACATTGGTGCTGTATTTCTCATCGGCAGTGTCTTTACCAGTAGACGAATATCTTCATCTTCATCTGAAAAAAGAAATGCCTTAATAATACTGGAACATTCTAAAATAAGTAACCAGACATGTCAATCATAAGGTACCTATAACAGAACACCCTTCAGGACATTAACGCTATGTAGTGTTAATGTGCTGAAGAGTGTTCCGTTATGGGTACAGGTATAGGTATAGATAAGTTGTGTACACCACCTTTCAGTGTTCTCTTGCAGTCAATGCCATTTGAACAAACATCTCAACTCATATTACAACTATTTACAACTATTACAACAACACAAACAAATCATATTATCTGTGTAGGTTGCCATAGCACAGTCGCAGAATGCTTGCCTTCCGATCTGACAGACCAGGTTTGATTCCCGGTAGCAGAATTTCCAATGTTATGGATTTTCCGTGGTTCAACAATCTTCTCCACTTTGCTATGGCAGTGCTGAATATTACAGACTTTATGAATTTAAATATTTGCTTTTAAATTTTTTGTTTCTCTCATAAACATTAAAGAAAAATCATATGTCAGAGGCTCACTGTTATAATAGGAAATAGTTAGTAAAAGGAAATACCCTTTGGGGAAATTTGCCTCGAGACTCTACACTACAATCTGTGACCGTGAGCATGTGTAACATCTTTGCTAAATTGATATTACCTGCAAACATGCTAACTTTCTTTTTTGTTATCACTCATAATGAGGAGTTGCCTGTACTGATTACTATAAATGATTTGCCTGCTTTTCTTACAAGATGATGTGAAGTGCAAGTATCTATTTGCTTGAAGTGGAAAACTACATTAAATAAAATAATATCACATCATGTAAACATAAAAACAATGGAAAACGATCCGAGGCAAATCAGCATTCTTTAATTTTTTCCTCCCCATGAGATTTTACCCGTAGATGGCAGCCATTTCCTCCTCAAGTTAAAACTGTGACAAAACTATGATGTCTCACACAAAAGCCTGGATTAGCTGTAGATTACTGGTTTAAAAAGAAAGTATTGTTATTGATGATGACGAAAAAGAAAGTAAAAAAGTAGCACTTACGCAGTCATCAATATAACAACTCTCCGTCTGTATAAACACTTTTCTTAGTTATACTGTAAAGCTTAAGAACTGTACTTTAGAAGTGGAATATTTTTAGCAAACATATTAGCCATTTTCTACAACTATATTAGAAGCATGATAATTCTTTCATTCCATTCCAAACACTTACTCCTCTTTGAAAGAATATTCAGATCAACACGAAGAGCAGATTTTGCCACATCAAGGAATATGCGAGGATCTCTTGTTACAACTGGTGGTGAGTTGCGCAGCAAGTAGAGAATTTCCTTATAAGGTGGTGGAATATTAGGCAGAGTCCTTGACCTGAGTACCTGTTGAAAACATTTCCATAATTACACGCTAGTTATACATTAAAAACGACTATTATCACACTGCTATAAAAAAATAATTACTATGGGTCTGTTTTTAAAGTCATTGATTGATTCCATCGATGCCATCGGACTTTCATCAGGGTGTTTTTAAAGTCAGCAGACAATCCACTGGGAAAGTATCAGGCTGTTCATAAACTCACCACAGTTTGTCCACTGAAAGTCATCGATTGCAATCAGACTCATCAAATTTAAAGTACACAGTGGAGCAGAGAAGCAGACGACAGTTACCACTAGCATAAATAAAATGAGTTTATTTTTGTATGAAAGCTAATGAAATGCTCTTCATCACAGTGTGAGTCCTCCAAAAATTAAAGTGGTGAGTTGATTTTGTTTCATGATGTGAAAAGAAAGAAAAAATACTCTACATAAAAATCTACTAATTAATGTCATTATCTGGAAACTGACAGCACAGGTTATCCATAAATGCCCGTTGAGGTTAGGTACCGTATTTAAATATGCAAAATGTTTTATGGATTTTAATATACTCAAAACATGATTTATGAGAATGGTAGCACTCAGATATTAGTTTCCTGCTCATCATATATTATAATTTCCACTTCTTGCAAATCCATGATACAATAAAATTATACAATACTCCAGTTGAAATCCATCAACCTGTTCGTAAAGTCAACAGCTCATCAGGTAAACGGGGGGAGGGGGGAAATGGTGGATGGCGTTCATCGCACTTTTCCACTGGTGGATTTAGTGATGACTTTAAAAAAACGTCCCCTACAACATTGTTATAAAAACTGAGTCACTACATAACCAATCTCTGAATGTAAACTTCTATATTTTGGGAGAAATTGAATTATTCTCCCTAGACATACCTTCTCCATGGCATGACGCAGAGTTTTTGGCTCCTCCATGACATGGCGAATAAGTAAAGTGGAAAGGCTGAGGAATCCAGTGAATGATGAGGCTTGAGTGAGATCAAGGAGAAGGCGTACTCCTCCCATTGAAGCAAAGATGCTGGCATTCTCGAAGTTACGAGTGAGACGCAAGCACACCCTCATAACAGCATGAAGTGCATCTCTATCAACAGGGATGGACATCAGTCCCACACATGCCCTCACTATCATTCCAGTGTCTTCACTGTCCAAGCCTTCTATAACAACGTTCTTTTTCCTTTCCCTTTCTTGCTGCAGACGCTTCTCCTCTTCTGTCTCCACTCTTACTACTTTTTCTTTTTCATAATTCTTTTCCTTAGGGGCAAATTCTTTGCCTTCAGCCTTTTCTCTTATGACCAAAGACATAGTGACAAGCCTACGGTTAGCAGTTTCTTCGTTAACCTAAAAATAACAAATAAATATCATGATGTAAGAAAATCATTTTACATTCTTACAGGACATATATACAAGCTGAGATATGCACCAATAGGTAGGAAAAACTTCAAAATACCTGACTCATATTTCCAAAGTGTACCACATAACGATGACGTCCACAGTTCACACGAATCATAGATTCGCCACTCCAATATGCATCGTTGATTAGTTTGTTGTTAGCTGATGAGTATGTGGTCCATTTTCCAGTGGTTATATCAAACCACCTCCAAATACGGTTTGTGACCTAGGGAAGTATATAATATTAATATAAGTACTTCTTCTTCACAAGTAAAATACTGAAGTTCAATTCTACAACACATTCAAAGAAGTTGGTAAGTGAAGCATACGTGTTGAAAGTTCAGCTCATGTTTTCAATTACTAGATTTACATTCAAGTATGTTTATTAATGATTGAAATGAATAGAATTTTGCAGCAAGTAGAAAGTTTATATGAAAGATGGTATTATTTAACTTATGGTGATTTCAAATATGAGCAATTTTTTACTGTAATAACATGTGTATCAAAAACTTTCTCTGCAGTGAACTCAGATGCATAAAGGTCCTGTTAAGTTGGTAACGAAACTTTGGAGATGGAGAATTGACCTTGATCAGGTCCTCCCTCTCTCCCTTCTCCCGCTTGAATAGGTACTGTGAGAACTCAGTCTTGTATCAGCTATTGATGAGGAAACACGCAATCGCGCGGGGCTAGCAGAAAGTGGAAAAATGGGCATAGACCTCGAAACATACCGCGCGCGTATAGGGACGTTCAGAAGGTGTAAAATAAAAAATAATAATAACGAACAAGTACAGTACTTATCAAAATGCGTATGGTTTTTTGGTATCATTATGGTGATATTATTGACAATAGGAGGTGTCGAAATGAACCCGGGCCCCCCAGGAAATAGTGAAGGCAGTGACAACCCTACAACAGTGACGGACTTGCTTATGAAAATGGACGAAAAACTTAACAAGAAATTAGAAGAGTTAAATAAGAAGATGGACTATGCACAAGGTATGTGGAATAACCTTCAAGAGAAATACGAAGACATGAAAAAAGACATTGACACTTTAAAAGAATTGAAGTGGACAACTCAAAAACTAGAAAAAGAGTCGAGGCTAAGGAATATCGTCATTTTCGGGATGGAAGAGAGATATAGGGAGAGAAGAGTGGATACCTGTGATCGTGTAACTGAATTTCTAAAGACGGAATTAAACATGAACTTAACTGAACTACACATCGAAAATGTATACCGCCTGGGCAAGGGAAGAAATCGACCTATTTTAGTGAAGTTCGTGAGTGTTATAACGAAGGACCAAGTGATGAGTAGGGCCCCTATGTTGAAAGGAAGAAGATTTAGACTCGACCATGATTATAGTTATGAAGAAAGAAGAACACTTAGAGAATTATTGCCATTTTTAAGAAAAGCAAGAAGTGAGGGAAGTTCGCGGTTCTAGTAAAAGACAAGCTGCACGTTGAACAAAGACTTTACGACTTGCATTACTGCAAGAATAACATTACATTAGAAAACCGAATGACAGTAAACGTCAACACCGAGAGTCCGATAAACAGAAGTCCATCAGTAGATAAAGAAAACGTGGCCGGCAGTACAACACAGCCAGAGAAAACGATAAAGCTATCGCGCACAACACATGCTCGCACGCAGGTCATAGACACCCCGGCACCGGAAATGGTTGACGTAAATAATCAGAGTCAACAACACGGTGCGTGTGCCTTCGCTGGAGAGAATACGGCTGACACAGCTTCGAGACGGATTGTAAGTGATGATGAGATAATTTCATTGCCCCAGGGAAGTTTAATCAAGACCAACTACAATACTCAGACCTCAATGCAGCAATCGAATGCGAGCAAAATGGCGGAATCCTTTGGCCAAACATTCTAGCATGTTGTGCACGTGGTTAGTAACGAAGGATAGGGTACTAAAGTGAGTTTTTACATCCGTTTATAACATAAAACATGGTTTGGCTGGTTTATATAAGGTTAATACTTAAAATATAATGTAGGCTTGCAGTAATTTAGCTGTACAGTAGTGAAAGGAGCGTTAGTGTGAGAAAGTGAGGTTATGGTGTAGGGTAGTGTTATTATGTAGCGAAATATGCATCTGTGTGAAGTTATTTGCCGTATAAAACATTGAATACCATTTGTTCTCAGAGAAGATGTTTTCCCTGTGCTGGATGGCGGACCAATTCGTGTGCCAAGGAAATACCCTAAACTAAGTAACGATGCATATCCAACAATTTTTCCTAATCAACCAGCTTACCATACTGTTAGCCTGCCTAAATCAAGAACAAATCCAAGTGAACGCTTAGAACAGTCTTGAGAGATGATGAAGGTTTCAGCAACTGGTGTGAACAAGATTCAATTCTTAACTTTGATTTATTTAAAACAGAAGTGCAGAAAAGGTGTGTGGAGCCCTTCACTATTGCAGAAAAAGAATACTATATTCTGTTTGTTAAATTAGAGGATTCTTCATTTAGTGATGTTCCAGCAGTCTCCGTGAGTTTTAAAATATCACATTCATTAGAAGTACAGGCATTTTACAAGGATTTATGTTTGCCTGCAGAAAAGTTTGAATAGCTAGGTTGTGATTTCAAATGTGACAAGTGGTCTAAGTTTGACAACGTATTAAGTCATCTTGCCAATTATTCAGAGGCTAATATTGAAATAAAATATAGGGTTTTAATCCTCACACAGTTCCTAATACTTAAAATATAATGTAGGCTTGCAGTAATTTAGCTGTAAGATATTGAAAGTGGGGTTAGTGTGAGAAAGTGAGGTTATGGTGTAGGGTAGTGTTATTATGTAGAGAAGTATGCACCTGTGTAAAGATATTTGCGGTGTAAAAACATTGAATTCATAATTTTTATAAATAATTACGCCAATGTGTTGAATGAGAAAAACATGTCCAAGGACATTGCAAATAAACTAAAAAGACAGTCGAGTGCTGTTAATGTCGGTGAGAAGGTAACAAAGCGTAAGGAGTTGAATCTGTCCAGCAAATAACTGTCTGCTCTCAGGTACGTTGAATTATTTACTTTGTTTATTTATTGTATTGTGATTCCTTTAATAGCTCATCTGACAGCCTAAGTAGATACTATGTAGGCCTATTAAATGTTGTAGTCTTGTTAAATGTTTAGTCAACACTAGTTCAGTTTATGGGCTTCAATTTTATTGTCAGTGCAATTACGAGTATTATCATTATACAAGGTGCGGCAGAGGAAACGGACGTTTTTCAAATAACTATAACTCAGACGATTTTCAAGTTAAACAAAATTTAATTACACAGAAATGAAGCTTGTATAATGCAGTTTCTGTTGACTATTTCAGATTTACCTCCGAAAAATAAATGCCGTCAAGTGACGCAACAATGGAATTTTTTAACATGCAATCTCATTAATAATAACCTTGACTGCCCGGGTGGCGCCGTGTCATCATGTCTAAAACCGACATTTCGGCCCTCATGTTGTGGCCTTCTTCTGGGTATATCCAGTAACAGTGTGGTGTGGTGTTGCTAAATTTGGAATCATCGGTCCTTATTTTTTTGAAGAGGACAATACCTCAGTGACAGTGACTTCAGCACGCTACATTGAAATACTCAACAGGTTCCTGCTTCCGGAACTACGCAGACGAAGAGTAAACATGCAGCAAATTTGGTTCCAATGAGATGGTGCCACAGCGCATACTGCGAGAGCATCAATGCAAGTGGTTCGTGACATGTTTCCTCAACATGTGATCTCCCGTTTTGACGACATTGACTTGTCCATATGTGACTATTATTTGTGGGGTTACCTCAAATCAAACGTTTACTTAAACAAACCCCGCAACATCCAAGAACTAAAAGAGTTAATTCGTGCAGAAATCACTAATGTGGAGGAAGAAATGTTGCGAAGAGCAATGCAGAATTTCGAAGTGAGGTTACGAGAGTGTTTACAGAAAGAAGGTCGTCACCTGACGGACGCTATTTTTCGGAGGTAATTCTGAAATAGTCAACAGAAACTGCATTATACAAGTTTCATTTCTGTGTAATTAAATTTTGTTTAACTTGAAAATCTTCTGAGTTATGGTTATTTGAAAAACGTCCGTTTCCTCTGCCGCACCCTTTATAATGTTCTATTGTGGTGATATTATTTAAATTTAGTTTTTCTGGAAATTAAGTATCTTAATACTTGCAAAATATCATTTTCTTATTATGGTGTGACATATCAGCTGATAATGTTGTATTAGGCAATAGTTTCGCGAAATTAAATGAAATCCTTCTTGTTATGATAAACAGAAGTGATAAGACGCATATTAAAATTATTTTTGAATTGGTGTTGAGGTACGTCTCGATGCAATACGTCTATGTAGTCAACATTTCGTATTCAGCTCTATTGTTTTGGTATCTAGCATATGGCCGACGCCGGCAGTCATTTTCTTTTCACCTTCCGGTCTGAGTATTGTAGTTGGTCTTGGTTTAATACAACTGGACAAGACTAATATTAGGGCTAGCAAACAAGCTTATAATCTCAGAAATTGGGCAACCCCACAGCCTAAGTTCTTTAAAAAATAGGATCAGTGCCAAGAGAAGGGTTTGAGCAACGGTCTCCTCAATGTCGAAGGGATACGGAATAGTCTAAAAAATGGGGAACTTCAGAATATAATAAAGAATTATCACTTTTTTTGCGTGGTCGAGACATGGTTGAAACAGAACGAATCTATTAAGATAAAGGGATATGAATGTATAGCTCAAAATAAAGACAAGAAAAGTAAATTTGGGCGACACCCAGGGGGACTAATGATTATAATTAGGAACGAATTCATGAAAAATATAGAAAAAATAGATAGCACGAACGAAGAAAGCCTATGGGTAGGACTAAAGAATAATAAAGGGGAAATGGAGTTATTATTAGGTGTTACTTATCACCACCCTAAGGGTTCACCATATTTTAACAATAAATTTTACGATAAATTAAATAAGGAGCTAGATGATATGAGGATCTCTACAAATAGCCCCAGCATATATTAAGTGCCCCATTTCCTACTTCAAAAAGGAACTTCGAAACAAAACCATTGACAACTGGAATCAAGAATGGCAAGCATCCACTTGTGGCTCTACTACAAGAGAAGTTTTCTTTCCAACGGTCTATGATCGCCAAAAATGCAAACTGTTGAAACCAAACTTTATTTTAACCCAGTTCCTTTCGGGACATGGAAAATTTGGTGCTTATTTTGAACGATTTCACATAGAAACTCCGAGTAATAATTATAACTGTATATGTTCTGAGTATCCACAGGATGTAAAACACTTGATTTTTGAGTGCCCTGTATTTTACAGGAAAAGACTAGAACTGGAACTTCATCCACACATCTGCTTTACAGTATCTAATAGGCAAGTCAAAACAGATACATTTACAAGCAGCTGTTGTTACAGCACATTTACAAAATTTATCATACATATATTTCATAGATTATGAAAGACATTAGGCTAGGCCAACAGTGAATCATATAATACAATTATACATACTTTGTAATTAAATATAACCCTAACATACCCGGTAAAGTAGGGTTTAGAAGATTCGGAGATTCAATAATAATAATAAATGGGGATTTTAACAGTAGAACAGGTAAGCAAGATCCAACTACTTTTAGTCCAGAAGTTAACATTGCCCCCAACGGTACAAATGGTGATTTCTCGACCAGAATGAGTAAGGACATGGTAATAAATGATGAAGGGATAAAATTGATAGATTTCTGTGCAGAGAACGGATTAATCTTTTTAAATGGCAATTACGGATCAGATATTCATGGTAACTTTACATTCGCAAATGAGCAGGGTGCGAGCATAGTTGATTATATATTAGTATCACATTTTTTAGGGGATAAGATAAAAGATTTCGGAATATCTGAGGTGGTTTACAGTTCTCATATGATATTATCGGCCGAGTTAGACCTGGACATAGGCAACGAGGAGGACCCTCTCAGACACTCCTCAGTGTGTGAGGATAAATGTGGCATAGTAAATACGAGAAGAACTTATGTGTGGACCGAAGAGAACAGTGATAGCTTTAAGTCAATCCTGCATGATAGTAGTTCCGAGTTGTTAGAAATAGGAATACAATATTTCTTAGACCAAGGCAATACTGACGGTGCTGCACAGTTGCTTTATAGAGCCATAGAAAGGTGTAGTGTGGTGAAGGTAAGCAAACATACAGGCCCCTCACGGAATATTTCATGGTTTGATTTAGAATGCAAAAATATGAGATCACAATTAAGATTAGCTTATAAGAGGTGGTGCAAGACAAAAGGTAGATCTAGTGAGAGTCCTGAAAAAATTTATTACATGGATATGAAAAATCAGTATAAAAAATTACTAATAGTGAAAAAGGAACTTTTTCATAACAAAGAGAGTGCGAAAATAAATAACTGGTTAACTAGCAATAGCACATCAGAAATATGGAATTATCTTAAGAGGTTGAAATATAATACTACTAGGAATTTAACTATAAACGAAGAGGCATGGGTCAATCATTTCTCGGAATTATTTCAGCTTAGAGAAGCAAGTAGGCCTACATATCATACTATACATGTATATCCATGTATGAATTATATTGAAGAATTAGACAACGAGATTAACAAAGACGAAGTTAGTAGGATAATCAAAAAAGCTAGGGCCAGGAATCACCAGGCATTGATGGAATTCAAACACAGGTATAGAAAAAAAAGTGTGAAAATCAGAGGTGGCTAGAGATATTAACTAAATTTTTTAACAAAATTAAAATGACGAATCAAATACCAGAATCATGGAAAAAAGCTATTGTAGTGCCTATATACAAGAATAAAGGTGATACTCAGAACCCCAGCAATTACAGAGGCATAAGCCTGTTGACAGCAGTATCTAAATTATACATGGGGATTTTAGCAAACAGGCTAACCGAATGGCTAGAAGCACATAATTTAATATCCCAATGGCAAAGCGGGTTTAGGAAAAACAAGAGAACAGTTGACAATTTATTTATTTATTTTGCAAGCTGTGACAGATAAATACCTTAGTAAAAAAAGGGGGAAAATTTATTGGTGCTTTATTGACTTAGAAAAAGCATGTGACACAGTTAATAGGGATCAATTATGGTATAAACTTAGAAAAATAGGTTTAAGTGACATGTTTACAAATGATATAGCTGCATTGTATGATAATATAGAATTTTGTCTAAGAATTAACCAATATGGTAGTAATACGAGGGTGATTAATCAAAGAACTGGTGTCAGGCAAGGGTGCAACCTTAGCCCCCAGTTGTTCAATATATTCATAAACGACATCTTTGACGAGGTAGAAACAACTAACAATCACCTACCAACAGTTATGAATGTATCAATTCCAGGAATAAAATTTGCAGATGATTTAGTATTAACGGCAATTACACCCCTGGCAAACAAATATTGCAGGTACCAAGATACTCATCAAATGAAGCAGCTCGATATGAATTAGGATATGACAGTAGTATGGGGGTCATTTTAAGCAAAATTTTAAGGTATTACAGATACATCTGGGAAAAAGACAATGAAGATATAGTGAAAATCTGCTTCCAAGCCCAAGTGAATGATAATGGTAATCGAAACAGAATACAGTACATTAGGAAAACATTAGATGAGATAGGATTAAAGTGGATATGGAATTCAGTATTGAACGAGGAGAAAAACATCAATGTGATTTCAAAAATAGTTATTAAAAGATGTAATGATATACAAAGGCAGAACCATTTTGCCGTAATGAGGGAAAAGAAATCTTTAGTATTCTACATCAAAATGAAGGAAATGTGGGGTATGGAAAATTATGTGAATGACTGCTCGAAGAAACAAAAATCTGGGCTAGCATGGTGGAGATTAGGGATATGGAAGCTTAGAGGGGCAAGAAGAAATTTCGAGAAAGGTCGTTGCCCATTATGTCTTAGTAATGAAGATGCAGAGCATATAATTTTAAGTTGTCCCGAAACTGAAACACTAAGACATAAGTTTTTAAATAAAAAAATGTTAAAGTTAAATAAAGAAGTGGCATATAAGAAATTGTCTGTAACAAAAAAACACAAAAACACTAAAGGAACTGGGAAACTTTTTATACATAGTCAAAATAAAATGGGAAAAACAAATTAGCTGCTTAAGGGAAATTGGCTAGAAATGGTAAGTGGATATACTTACAAAAGGTAAACATTTATTAGTAGTAGTACTGATTTTAGATATATGAGTTTTTATGTATTCAGACGCCCTCTGGTGAATAACTTTCTGTAACATCAGGGGTGATCATTTGTACAACTCCAGATACAAGAATAAATCATTCATTCATTCATACTGTGAGAACTGTGCGGTTAGCGGGATCCGTTGCCAACTCAACTGTGGTGAGACTACAAAGAGACTTTTGAGAGACTCTGTAGTTGGTTATTTTTCAACAGCAGTTCAACAATTAATAGAACTCATATGAAAATGTAAATGGTTATGTAATGATATCCAGTGAATGGGTTTTATATTCACCACTCTTGAAAAGAGCCTGTTCAGACAAAGGGGGTCTATAAATACAGTAGAACCCCACTTATCCTAATTAAAGTGAGAGGACACTTTAAAAAAGAAAACATGGCAGTGAAAGTAAGAAACAACTGACAATAATGCATATAACACTGTTTCATTTAGTTAAGTTCAACAACATGAATACACTACACAACCGAACAGAAGTGAAGGCACGTATAGTATTTCTTTCTTAATTCCGAATGGTCTCATTGATATCAGAATTTTAGAGTGCATTAATGTAAAGTGGTTCACATAAAACGGGAAGAACAAAGAAGACATGGAGAGAGTAACTTTCTGACCACAGATAAGGGCAAAGTAATGGAAAAAGCATAGTACATCCTTTTTTGTCTGACAACCACATTTCTTAGAGAGCAGTCCTCTGTGCAAAACTTCAATAACAAATGAGTTGAGTGACTGTTCTTACACTAACTTGACGGTAAAGCCTAGAAGAGATGTAACAAGGTGATAGCTGCAGATTGAAAATATATGGAAACAAAAGATAGCTTTCACCCCTTGGTCGAATATTAAAAACATGTGGAAAGCATGTAAAAACGAGAAACTTCACTTGAATTTACACCAAACCCACTCATTCACTAAACTCCAGAGTTTACCTGGATATGAGTGGGGATACCCCTTGGAACTGCAGGCCAAGTCAGTGTAAATTCAAGTGAAGTTTGTGTGTCGCAATCCATCTCACAAACTATAATTTTTATATAATAATAACCTAACTGTATAAACTTCCTGACTAAGTTAATAAGTGGAAAGCATACTATTTTCTTCTCGTTGCTGTATTCATTAAAAAGGAGTTAACTAATATATTTGTATCATTACCATGCCTTATCCAGTTGATTGCACTGTCATGCATATTTTTATAGCATTATATTCCAGCAATTAAACTTTTTAATTGAAATATTTTAAAGCCTTCATCATATGGGACAGTGCATTTAAAACATTTTTTTTAACCATTGGATTCAGTCAGATTTTGATTTAGCAGGGTTAGGCTGATACTAGTCTCTACCTGTCGTGTACAGCAAATGTAGACCTACACATATCACATGTCTTCAATTAGGATGGTTGCAATCAGGTCAACACACCTCTTTACAAACTTTCTCAGAAGTTTCCAGTCTGGACTTGAAATAAGTACATCAAGTACCTGAATTTGTATTTGATGGCTATATATAAGAAAGAAATGGGGAAAACCTAGAGAAAAGGGGATTAATGGTGTACAGACGAGCATGGCTAGAGAGAATTAAGTGAGGAAGATGCACAAGATCGAGAATTGTGGAGTAAGAAAGTATATGGCCTATAGGTTGAAGGAAAACTACTGTCTTGAAGAAAATTCCTAAATAAAATAAAAAATTTGGAATAAAATGTGGCAAATGAGCGAAAAAATGTATTAAAATAGTGCAATGAGGGGGCTGACATTGAGAAAAGGTGCAAAGAAGTGCTTGCACTGGGAAAAGGTGCAACCAAAAAACACTTAGGGGTGTTCATTTAATGTTTTCTTAGCAAGACAAGCTAATTTGGGAATATTAACGTGTAGCAATTAAAATTCCTAGTACTAACCATGACACTGCTCGAATAGTAAAAGACGATCACTTACCTTGTACATTTTCTCCCTCCTCTTACTGCACACAGCCACCTTCTCTAGAAGATCAATCAGAAGCAGCAGAGGGGCAAGCCATTTTGGTGTCATTGGTTCTCCAATAGACTGGAGGGCTCCACTTCCTATTACGAGAAGCTTCACAATGGCTGGCAGGATGCGGGAACGCTGAATCACTTGTGCACAGGGAATGCGCATTTCCTGAAATACAGGGCCCTTATGCAGGGTAAAAAGGAAATGTTTAGGTTTTTGACATAGATCTACTACATATTGTATTGTATTGTACGTTTGTTGTCTTTCAACATTACTGAAATGCAATAGACATTGTCAAGGAAATCTAAAATTATGTTTTTGAATAGTTTAAAATTCTACCTTATCCTTACTAAAATATTCTTTTAAACTATAAAAAGGATTTAAAATTAGCCAGTTATATAATTTTGTCTTGAATATTTTAAATGGCAATAGCTTTGATTCATTATTTAGCTTATTGTAGAGCTTTAATCCTATAATACTATGACTGTTTGTACTCTTGCTCAATCTACAGACAGTTCGTAAAGTACAGTACTGTAGATTTTTTTTTTTTAAGAAATCACCATTTTTATGATTAATTTAATTATACAGATATTTGATTATCTGGATTAATCCGGATGATTGGAGTTCTATTCTAGTTTCTCTGCCTTTATAGTAAGGTAAGATAAGAACAGTGGTCCCTCTATCGAAGAGAGATCCAAGTATTTTGAGAATCAGCACATGAAGGTAATAACTAATAAGGTTGTAAGCCTTAGTCACCAACCACTTTTACTCACAGGATTGCTCTGGGTATCCAATTCTGTTAAGAGGCTGATTTGACTCCTGAGATACACTGCCATCATAAAGCTTAGCAATTGAAAAATCCCCAAGAATTCTTCAAGGATTGCACCTGCAACTTTTTGTTTATAGTGCATTGTCTCAACCAACTACACTATAGTCAATGAGAAAGCAAACATTAACTAAAAATGCCAGAAAGTCTGGCAGAAATCTCTCTTACTTCAACAGAAGAAGAGAAAAGGTTATAAAAATTGTCTTAATGTCTAGAGATATGCTTCAATCAAATCAGTAAATATTTTTTGGTTTGTTCTTTCTCCCCTTCTTTTTAGCATTAACTTAAGTTTTTTATTTTACAACTCACATAAAAAAAAACAGTTATTACCTCAAACAGAAGGGTGAACAGATGTATGCGGCCGGCCAGTTTTGAAGCTGCGCTGGAGTTAATCAATTCATTCACCACTTCCATGTTTGTGTTTCTCCCTTCGTTTAAAACTCGCAACAGATATTTCGACTTCATAGAAATCTGTAAGAAAATATTATCACCATTATATTAACCTATCCCAGAAACATATTCTACATGTGTGGGATCTTTATAAATAGAAAGCAGCATTTCTGTTCACTTGTACTCAGCACCCCTTCATGTAAATATTTTCTTGTTATATCTGGCTGGTTTTTGTTTACTACACTTTGCTGACAGATGAAATATATCTTTTATGAGCTGTATCAATTTATTCCAATGAAACACCCAGATATTCATCATTGGTTCTGCAAGGACCAATGACACTACTTCCTAGGAAGGTCATGGCCTAACCAAGCAAAGCAACATCTGCCTCAGTATTTCAACATCATCGGCAGATAGGATTAGGGGACAAGTGTTCAAAATTCTGCCCCCCCTTGACTCTACATGAAATGTCGATTACTTCATATAAAGTTAATAGGTATAGTTTAGGTTAGAATAGAATTAAATAAAGTCTTCAAAAACACTGGACTTTATCACTTACTGTATCACTGTAAACTTTCTGTATAAAGAGGTCTAGTTATCTTACTCCATCATATTATCTTGTAAGAAAAAAGAAGAAAAAGAATATATAATATAATCACATATTACTAATATTCTTACTCGGGGTTATTAAGTCTTGGCTAAATAAGGGTATACAGAAAAACAACATAGTAACACAGTAACATGACTCAAAACAATTTAATTAATTAATTTTAAAAACTTTACTTGTTTTACTTGATTTGGATTTCATTTCTGTGGCGAGTATTCTTCTGAATAAATTTAATTTAAAATGAACCCATACTACTTTACTTTTTTTCTATTAGGTTAAAAATTCATTATATATTATCCTATTCATACTTAATCTTCATTAATATGAGATGACTCTGGAAGTACGCTATTATACCTTGCATAATAATCAAGATTATACCCTTGTAGGTCGGCCGCGGTGGTCTAGAGGCAGCGTGCCCGCCTCTAGATCCGCAGGGCGCGGGATCAAACCCGGCCGCGGTCGATGGATTTTTCAGGACGTAAAAATCCTGGGCACGGAGTCCTCCGGGAGGGACTTTAAGCTGGGGGTCCCGTGTCGTAGATTTACGGCACGTAAAAGAACTCCAAGCCTAAATTAGAGCCTCTGGACAAAATTTCTCGGCCCTTTCCCGTCCAAGAAATACTTAGTTTCCAGAGGGGGGTTGCGAGGCGATGGGCTTACCACCTGTCCCTCTACCCTCTCTCGGAACATAAGCATATCAAAATTAGTATAGGTAATGAAACCTCCACTTGGAGGCCCCTTCGCCCCACCTGGGGATCATAGGGTACCAGATACCAGATACAGATACCCTTGTAGAAATAAAACTGATATAAAAATTTAAATTGGCCTATGCTATAGCAAATGTCAGTTTACATGAACATCTCTATACATCAGATTAATTTCATAGTAACTGAAGAATAAGTAGATTTATTTCAGATCTTTACGCTTATATCACAGACATACTGCCAACTCAACATTTACTTGGCTTACTGAATACTTATTGTATTAATATACACATAACGTGTAATTCATTTATACATTGACAATTTCTCAGCAAGCTAAAGGAATATTATCTATTTTATGGAACCCGAAGGTTCATTGCCACACTCATCTGAGCCCACCATTCAATCCTATTCTGTGCTAACTCCATCCAACCATCCCTCGCAAATCCTATTTATATATAAATAAATATATTAATGTCCTATTAATAAGACATATGTATACATCCTGTGGGTTTAAATAAATTAAATCTAGTCCCCTGGTGGTGGCCTAGGGCCTCCAAGTGGATTGTTTCGGTACTTAGACTAATTTTGTTATGCTTATTTTCAGAGAGAGGGAGAGGGACAGGTGGTAAGCCTATCACCTCACAATTCTTGTAGGAAACTAAGGAATTACCAGGATGTGAAAGGGCTGAGGTATTTTGTAAAGAGGCTCTAATTTAGGCCTGGAGTTCTTAAACTTGGTGTAAATCTACAATATGAGCCCCCAGCTTAAAGTCCATTCCAGGTCCATGCCCAGGATTTTTATGTCCTGAAAAATCCATCCAACACAGCAGGTTTTGAACCCGTGACATTCATATCTAGAGGCAGGTACATTACCTCTTCATCACTGCAGCCGACACAATTAAAAGTGCATTTTTAAAACAAAAGATTTCCCAAGAAAAATAGAAAAATTTCGCATTGAAAACAAATATTTTAATAAGAAACAAAATATGTGTATTTTTGTAAACCGTGTGTGTGTATAATTTTTTTTTAGAATACTTACCTCTGCCATTAGGGCAGTGAGCATTTCATCTCGCCAATTCTCCCCATTGCGCTTACTGATGGTGATGAGCAGATCACAAACACGGTATACTGTATCAGGCAGTGTATCTATCAGGGTCAGACAAGCAGGTAAAGCTGTGTTTGTGAAGCCGTCTATAGCTTCCTTGCTTAGTGTCTGTGTTTCACTCTCCTGCGAGAAAAATATTACAAGTTACAACTGAGCAAATTACAAATATAATAATATACAGAGTGCCCAATTTTGACAACACACCTCTTTTTGTTTCAGTTTTGAAGGTGAATCCTTTTGGCTGTTATCACCTGCAATTTTTTCTCCGACAGACATAGCAATTTTTTCTCCGAGAGACATAGCAATTGCTCGAAGCATTTGGTCTTCTTCAGTTAAGTCTACATCCAACGACACATTCTGCAAATGATTGAATGTAACTTTTACTTTGATGAAATAAACCACCACAAACCACCACTCCAAAGATGCTCATCAAACAAGAACAAGCTTGGCAGATCTAACCAGAAAACCTAACAGCTTATTCAAAAGAATTAAGATAATGTAAAAGACATACAATTAAATATTCTAATGACCTTTAAATTAAACGCAACTGAACTAGATTTTCACTTGAAATCTACAATGATATGAAAACTGAATGAGGAAAATCAAGCCATGACTTCTGAGTGCTTAATGAATTAGGAGATGTAGTCTGTGAGTTCAAGACAAACAACCCAATTACAGCACGTTTCTTGCAGGGTCGCAGTTCTGGATGAGAAGCAGGGACGATTACCAAACAATTCAATACCATACCTCCACGAAAGAAACCACTAGCTGCTATGATTCAGCTTCTTATAATCAAAGTAACAATTACCATGGGAGGGAAAAAACACACTTTCAGACAAGATGTTGGAAATATTGACCTCTATCAGCCATGGATTTTTAAACATACAAATAGAATTGTTCAGTTCCCAAAATCACATCTATTTCTCATCTTGCTTTATTTTAATCCCTCAAGACTGAGGGTATGTATTGCATAAGAATTCCCATAAATAAAAATCACATCCTGTCAATGGCAAGGACCATCCAGAGCCACAAACCCCAACTGATCAACCAATCTTTACACTCTCCTTACTGAAATTGAATGGCCCATCCACTGTATCTAAAGTGACAGTGCCTTGCTGAAAAACCCGGGATTGACAAAGAATTACTTCTATAGGGTTACTGATTGCTTTAGTATGGAGAGCTGGATTTCTTTAATACAATCAGTTGAGAAACTGTAGTCACTGTTATAGGCCTCCTATTCAGCATAATAACTAGACTAATCTATTGGTGGAAAGTAGAAAATCTCTTTCTCTTACTATTTAAGTGGACTATTAACCATGAGTGAAAAGTGTTTCATAACCTGATAGAGGGTCTTTTATTTTATGGGGACACTTAGAAATAAAGTGGGGTACGCCGCAGCGTAATGGTTGAGGCGCTGCGCTACAAACCGGAAGGTCGCGGGTTTGATTCCCGATGAGGTCATTGAGATTTTTCAATTGGCCTAATCCTTCTGGTGGCACTATGGCCCTGGGGTCGACTCAGCTTCTAACAGAAATGAGAACCAGGAGCAATCCTGGCGGTAAAGGCGGCCAGTGTGTAAGGCTGACAACCTTACCACCTTCATGTGCCAAATGTCCAAAATCTGGGAGCCTCAACCTCCTGGAACCCTCTGGGCCTCCACGGCCTGTATAGGAATCACTTTACCTTTACTTAGAAATTAAGTATATGCAACAAGTATATGCATATGAAAACTGAATGACTATCAGGAGAAAAATTAATATGATTTTGAAATAACATGTTTTCTAAATAAGAATAAAATGAATGTGTATGACTGAAAACTTCCTACCAAGATGCCACATCTCCTGTAGTGAGGTGTTGATTTCCATTCCAATTGTTATTTCAATTGTGAGAAACTGAATCATAAAACCAATGGTTTCAGATATGGTGATACTGTCCCCAATTCAATGATAACCACTCTTGCTTCTTACCTATTGCTATACTGCAACTGACCTGACCACATCCTACATGACACATGCTGTTTTACCAAAACTGCGATTAGATTAAAACTGTTTCCGAACTGACGTCTAGGAGGATGTGAAATGCTGACAAATAGCTGTCTTGGTTTTTTCCTGCAAATGACCGCAACTAATGAAAAACATGATAATGAAATCTGTAAGCTGATGTACATTTGGAGGGATGTGCATGAGACAATTCCTCTTCCACTCTGTTCAATTGTGTAATCAGAGGTTACTGAAGGAAAGGAATTGAATGAATAGGTTTACAACTATAATGATGGTTATGTTAAAGTATGAAGACTGTTAAGACATGCAACCCAAGCACCAGTCACAATGGCCTACACACACTTTGCAACTTTCATTCTCAAGATAACGATACTCAAAATTTTTAAACAGATGAAAGGACAGATTTTAATATGGCCGACCCAACCAGGAAAAGTACACAATTCCTTTTTCATCGGATACAAGTGCAGACAGAGAATGACAAAGATCATCCTAGACCAATTAACAGTTAACGATTGTTTTTGTTACTATTGTTGTTATACTTATACTTATTATTATTATTATTATTATTATTATTATTGTTGTTGTTATTATTATCATTATCATTTTCATTATTATTATTATTATTATTATTATTATTATATTTATATTTTAAGTTAATTACATTGTAATGACCATTCATTCACATGCTTTGCAAAATCATTCTTCAAACCTTCCTGGAAGTTTCTGAAATTGCAACACTACTATATTTGAATTCAGTTCATTAATTAACAGTCATACTGAGAACTGTAAATTATTTTATAAAATATACTGTTTCTTCAATGCAACAATTAGTCAACATTTTTTATCTTGTAATTTAACTGCAATACAAAGTTCATATTATAAAATCACATTTTTTACCCGAGGTCATTTATATGTTCTCATGTAAAAAAATATCACGTTACTGCTTATTTAATCTCAAATCTAATCCTGGAGCATGTGTATCAGTTAAAAGTATGACGAAAAATTAAAATCATTAAAAACGCTAAAGCAAGTTAATGGTCTGCACACTGAAGCAACCACATTCCAATTTATCCCTCTGACTGCACAGCTCGCCACCAACACCAATGATAACATTTTCTTAGTACGACATAAAAATTGAGGCGTGTTCCCAAAAAATGTGCAAACAAACCAACAATTTCACCAACGATTCCACAGTTTTAACAGAACAATATTTAAATAGATCTAGGCTGTACTGGAAAAGTAATCTAATTCAAGAAGTAAAAATTTGTAGCAAATATTTTCAAAATATCTTGTAAACTAACTTTAGAATAAAGTCTCCAGATTTGGATTTAACTATTTGATTTCTAGGGAATTACTCAATTTTGTAGGTTATCTTTGCAACTGTTCATCCCCATCTGGGTGTTAAGTAAAACATTTACCAGGGAATAGCAGTCCCAATTGTTGAGGCTTCTTATACAAAGGTAAATCTATAACATCACGGAAAATCACAGCAAACATTTTTGTCAGACATCAGGTGGATAATTAGCACACCCATGAACAAATTAGTGCATCTGTACTATGTATGCCTTCACAGTAACAAGAAAAAATGAACTGTCCCTATCAACAGCTGTAAAATGAAAAGTCAAATTGAAATAAAGGATGCCTTGAATGACCAGAACACTTATGAGGATTCTGCATTACCATGAAAAGCACCTCCAAGATGGGTAAAAGTTGTTATAGATAAATGTTCTAACATGAGGGGTCTATTAGCAACTTCTAATGAAATTTTAACACATTTCTGGTACATATTTAGTACGTGTTGTAAATCTGAGTTCTTCCATTATGTGGGAAGTCAGATTTATAACACATACACTAATATGTACCAGGAAATGCATTCAACTTTCATTAGAAGTTAGCATCTCTATCTTTCTACAAAATGGAGATTGCCGGGTTTGCTAATAGACCCCTCACATGACAAGTGAGCCTCAGCCAGATGCAAATTAACACCTTATGTTTTCAAAAACAAATTGGTTGACCTTAACACACTTTAGACTTCACTTTTACCTGTATTCTGCAGAACGATCGTTTCACGGACTTTTTCCGCATTTTCAACTGCTAGCCAACTGTCGGATTTCCATTTAGAGCATCCTGATGTGCCCTCTGGTGTAGACTTTACAAACTTCTTGATTCAATTTTTTTTTTTAGGTATTTCAAAGTTCATTAACCTGTCTTCAGAAGATTTTTATGAGAAAATTTGAAGACAGGTTAATGAACTTTGAAATACCGGAAGAAGAAAATTTAATCAAGAAGTTTGTAAAGTCTACACCAAAGGCCACATCGGGATGCTCTAAATGGAAATTAGACAGTTGATAGCAGTTGAAAATGCGGAAAAAGTCCGTGAAACGATCGTTCCGCAGAATACAGGTAAAAGTGAAGTCTAAAGTGTGTTAAGGTCAACCAATTTGTTTTTGAAAACATAGTATAGTGCTTCACTGTTAAAAAGTTCCACCAAGATACTGTTTATTTAGTGAACACCTTGTTCTTCCTCTGTATGAAAATGCAAATTCCTCGGAGCCTATATAAATCAAGTGATTTGAATTATCGAAAACAATTTCACAACTTCTAACAAAATCATTCTACTGCTGCAGATGAGGACATCTCTTTCCTTCTTGTTACTTGAAGGTATACATAGTGGTAGAGGAAATCACAAATTGTCTTTGGTTATACTGCATATCTGACAATAGTGATGATAGCACGCTATGATTCACCGTAATGGTCTAGATGTGCTGCCACTAATAATTTTAGTCTTATTTTCTTTTTCCAAACAACCTAGATATGTAATTGTTACCCTCACCACTGAAGCAAGTCTCAGAAAAAAAAAAAAAAAACTTACAAAATACTTAACCATTCAGTGCAGATTTCTACATGTGGTATGAACCTCATATTCATTCACTTCACTCCATACGTACCTAGGTAGTAAAAACCTCAGCATGCATGTGTTTTTGTTCTTGCATGTACAGTTCACAAGCTATGAAGAAGCAAGTCCTCTGTATGACCAGCTTTCAGAACATTTTTAAAAATTTATTTTGTCATTTGTAATTATTACTCATTCTTTAATTCTTTTATAGAAAACGTGACTACATTTTTTCTGAAGAGCCACGCCTATATTTAATTTTTTTTTTTAAAGCTTACAAACTAGCTGAAGATCTCTACTTTCTTTAGTGTACGAATGAACTCCATTCAGTGTGTTTCTTATGGTCATTTATTATGTATGATATCATGGAGCTTGGAATTTTTTCTATGACTACTTAAATGGGCAAAGACTTGATTTATGCTGCCATCTAGGAGATGTGTGACACACTAGGTAAATTTACATTATGAACATCAATAGTACGGATTTCTTGCTTTCGATTGCTATATATTTATTTTTTCAGTCCAGAGAAAGAAGGGTTAATGAGGATCCACCGAATATTGACTACATTCACGGATTTCAATATTTATTTCAATACTTTCAAAACTCTTTTATGACCTGCCAAGTTTTTCAGTGTGGAATTGCTCAGCACAGCAATCCTTTGTCCACTGGGTACGAAGGCATTTAAATGGTGTCACTGAAGGGTTAAAGGAAAGTACTATTCTATCACCTACACCATATGGACAAATGTTCTCCTCTATAATTCTCAGGGACATATCACTAGAATCATCTGTAAAAAATTTCTGTGACCAGAAACATGTAAAATTTATGGAGAAATATTTGAACATAAAAATAAACATAGCACACATAATGGAATTTCAATAGCATCATCTTTATAATTCTTTCCAGACTATAACTGAATACTAATTGAATAATCATTTTAAAAAATGAGATCAAATTTTATCTGTAACATTTGACGTCTTTTGCTAATTAAGTTTAATATATACGAATTGATCTGAACATAAAATATTAACCAATACCTATCAATTGATCACAATAATAAAAAAGTTAAGTTTGTGATATTATGTTCCGTAGAAATACACAATACAGTTTAATCTCGATATAAAGGACGTCAGTTTAGCATACATTTCAGTATTAAGTACATATTTTAAATCCCCGCTCAAATCCCACACATCATAATAGAAAACTTATTTAATTTTTACCTTCCATTACTTACGATCATTTCAGTATTAAGTACGAAAATTTAAATATTAAAAATTTAAAAAGATGTAAAAGACATTATTTCATTCTTAATATTTATTAAGTATATTAACATATTATTTAAATATTTTTCCTACACTGTTTTGGCAAGAACGGTCTGATATTTTTGTTGTTTTTCTTCTAGACAAATAGAACACATGAATGAAATTCATTCATCCCATCCACCAAAGACATGAAATGAAGTTTGTATATCCCATCCACCAATGCCATTCACGAAGTTCACACAACCCATTCATCAATATATTAAGTGGTAAAATAATGGGTGTCACACGTCGTTAATTAAAATACAGCACATCCTCTAAATAAATAGTATAAAATATTTTTGTGCTACAGATTCAATCTACCAAACAACAAACTGAATCAACTAATACGTAACTTGGGAACATAAAGTAATTGCCTAACCACAAGACTCACTAACGTCATTTTCATTCCATTACCAAGCAGTAGCACTGATGTGAGTATCATGTTGCTCTCTACTGGAACTTTTAAGCATTGAAGATGCCCACCTATACTAATTTCACCTTAAGAACAAAGTAGATGTAAACAAAGCCACGTGACTAGGGAGCGCCTCATTGGCTAGTGGACGAACTGTAACTTTTGCTGCTTTGTATGCATACTCTTGCTCTTAATAAAATAGTTCGGTTCAAACCGTACATTTTTGTAGCTATTTTCGTGCAGAGAAATTTAAAAACACGTTTCTGAAGCAGATCTGTGTATGAAACAAAATTAATTTGATCAGATTTTCCTGACGCATAATAACTAAGTGAACTAATTAAACCGTTACAACAGATGTAAATTGTAGGCGTTTACGACGGCTGTGTGAATGCTCAATCACGCCATCTTGGAATGAACTTGCCACAGCCCCCTCCCAATAACTTGGTTAGACCTGCTGAATGTGCGTTCATTTATTTATTTATAACGGTTATACAACACGTACGTGAGGACAAGAAAGTCGTGTGCTAGAACAAAACAAAAATTTCGTCAAAAGTTACATGTAACTTACAGCTCTGATAGGATTGGGGCGGTAACAAACAGAAATTAACGAATTCAAAAAGAAAACGCCTCTGAAGTGGGCAGCCAACATTGCAAAATGAGAGTAATTTTTTATACTCGTTAATATCTTCTTGATAACAGTCTATGACTTTCTTAAATACTAATATTAAGCCTAATTTTGTACAGATGTATCAATCTTTTCAAAATAAATATAACATTTTTCAACAATGGTGCATGTCATAAAAAATATTTTACAAGTACTATTGAGAACACTGGAATATACACAAATCCTCATTCCTTTTCTTTCCGTGGCGGGTAAATCTCCACGTGGTATTGTCACATGCTCGGCGGAGTGGTACTTTAGAGTTTGTTTACATCTACTTTGAACTTAAAGTGAAAATAGTATACAATATTTTCTCTCATTTTAAGGTACTCTAAGGGGATTTGGAATCTTAGTGGATTTTTCTTTGGTAATTGTTATTCAAATTGATATAGATTTTTCTTGAAAATTCTGTACCAAAAAAGATTGATGATTTCATCCAGATCTCTTCATGATAATTTGCAGGAAAATGTTGTCCAATTTTGTGAAGAATTAGTCAAAAAGCATATACTCCATGTACAAAATTGGTTTTAGAAATGTTGCGTGTCTTTGAAACCCAAAAAATCACATCCATGAGCATAAGCAAAATTTCGAGAAATGAACTCACAGAAGAAAGGAATTAAAAGGAGAATGTGTGGGGTCACAGGGGACGCGATCTCACAGTGTTACTACATTTTCCTGAATATAAGCCGCATCTGCCTTTCTAACACTGTAGTGAAGGGAAAAAAATTAAATTAACCCCAAAGCGAAATAATAAACGTTCTCATTTTCATAACAACAAACTAACATATCTCTTAGCTGAAATAGGCCTTAAATAAGAAAAAGAAAATATCAAATTACTTAATTTATGAAATTCCAATTCAATTTCATCAAACATTAAATGAAACCAATTGAAAAGAAAACAGAAATCAGTACTGTACACTTCATGTGACTATCAATGTAGAATTTTGCACAGTTTTTCTGTTTTGCATAACTCAACACTTTTAGTTACCGTCAATTTAAAATCAGCATTATTTGCATTTCTTTCCATCTTAGAAGCTTAAAGTACAGGAACATTTCATAATACCGCTAACAAAAATGACAAAAGATGCAAAACAAAATTAACATCACTTGCTCATGCAGTTTTGTGCATTTTCTGCCAAGCTTCAAGCTTCATTGAAATCAATGTATTTTCGATTAATATATCGATATCCCATGAGATCGAGATAATTGATAAGTGGTGATGATTGGAAAAGGGGAACTTGGTAGATCAACAGGCTAAGTTGTGCGCATTTTTACCATTACTGCCTAAAACACTTGTGAGCAATTTTAAGCCACAGACTTATTTTGCTGGGCTTAATCTAGGTAAAAAAGTGTGGCTTATATTCATGTAAATACAGTAATCAATGCAGAAGATAACATCTTGATTCTGATATGATTGCCAATCCTGACTAAATATCAGATAAGAACACAGCAAAATACACAACAAGGCATAAGGTACACATTTACGTCAGAGTTTTAGCAATATCAGAATTGCGTTATAATGTATTGCTTAAAATAAATAAATAGAAAGATAAATAAATAAATAAATAATAATAATAATAATTTTAAAAACCTGAATGTGCACTTCTTGAGAAACACATGAATTATTCTGTTCTTTTGCCATTTGCCATCACAATCATAGGTTCCATTTCCCTAAAATATGATTCAGATCTCACAGCTCCTAGCATCAAAATACTTCACTAAAGTATCTCCATGAACAACTTACAGCAATTAAAGTGAGGTATAATTTTTTATTTCCTATATATTTTTTAAACATTTAAAAATGTGTACCACATACTGTGTGGTATAAGAGGAACGCCTGTTCTGATTTTAATTGGAGTACTCTTGAATGTTTTGAAGTAACTGGTATATTAGTTTGTTCTAGTCTTGAAGGTCTGGTCAAGAGAGAAAATGACTATTCTGTGTCCAAAATAGAGTTCAGCATGATATATCTTGGTTATCTACAGCTAATTGAGCATAATGAAAGAATTACGAGAGGCAGGTGGAACTTTTCTGAAGACTTGAATGATGTGGCATTACTTCCAAAAGAACATATTAACTGAAATAACCTCCCTCCCACCTCAAGCAAAGTAGATCCTTCCAGTAACAAACTCATTATTACAATTGGTGTCAATGGTGTTCAAATTTAAAGTCGGATACTGTATACAATTACTTAATGTAGAACTTAGAAAGAAGTTATATTATTGAAAAATCATAAAGAGTTTTAACTTTGTTTATTTAAATGTACAGACTGTTACTGAATCTTACTGCTGTTACTGCCACTGCTTTAGATCTGATGACTGGAAGTCAAGAAGAGGAAGAGAAAGAAAAAGTGGACATGGAAAAAGGCAAATAAATCCCTCCATGAAAATCAGAGCAAGTGCAATATGTTCAAGCATTACAGTGCAATGGTATTGTAGCAATAGTGGAGGTTTGCCAGGTTTTCCTTTAATATCAAGAATCACAAACTATGAAACCTGAATCACATTATAGAAAATACAAAATAGTATTATCAATACAACAGACCCATGTAATCGACCTTACTTAAATCAGTACAAACCTGGGCTGCACATACTAATGGTGACGGATTGCTGAGAAGGTAATCTGTCGCCTGTTCGACAGTTGGAGCATGAAGAAGAGCTTCTACACAATGTTCTCGACTGAAACCCATGTCCATCAGCTGCAACAGCCATTCTCCATTTACATCCTGATCTGTATTTTCCGTTGGCCCTCGCCTCTGAGAACCTGCGGCTGCTCCACTTGAACTTGCACTTGTACTTGCGATACTTGAACTATTACTGGCCTCGCCTTGGGTAGCAGTCCCTTCTTTCTCCTTTGACATTCGTTCCTGTGAGTATACATAATTATATTAAGATTCTTAACAAAACGTTCAAATACTATGGCTTCGTGTATGAACACGCAGTTGCTACCTTCTGTGATGTTGCCAGTTTTGTTCAAGTATTAGACAGTTGCAATTATACAAATAACCGGTTAATTGGAAAAAAAAGATAATTTCTTAAAAAACTAAATTGCACAGCACTATACTTACAAAAAGTGTCAAAACTTGAACACATCTATCAGAGTCAGTCGTTTTGCTGACAAACTGTTGATTTTGTCGGCCAAAAGTTTTGCTTTTCCGCAAATACTCAACCCTCAAAGATGGTTTCCCAATGTTCGCTGCTGCAAAATCACTTGAATGCAGCCTCAAAGTGATCCAGATAGTCTGAGTTTGGATACTTAGAGTTATACTGGATACTGTATTATCTCATTTTTAACCCCATTTTGGCCATTGAAAAAGGGCATGTGTGAAATATGAGGATTTTTAAAAAGAGGTCTCCATATGGTAATTAAAAACAAACACAGAATTAAATTTTTGACAAGCACAAACAATGCAAAGTACAAGAACATTGCATGGGTAATTGCTGGTGTTCGGTAATTGATCGATGAGCTTCTGTTGTATCTTGATGTCATCAATGCCCCTTAGGTACCACCCTAATTTAAAAGGGCAAACAAGCATGCTGAAGTAACCGTATCTGAGTATTTCTTTGTGAAGTCGGTAGTGGAGTTTAGTAAATGAACAATACCTACCATAGGATGCAAGAATTGACCTTAGCGGAAGGACTACAAAACCCTAAATTTTTACTACACCGAAAATATTTCTGTAAAATACATGGAGAAAAAATAAAGTTAAAAATAAAGGTGTGCTAAAATGCAGAGGCACAAATTATGAGAGGAAATACGGTAACAGAAATTCATGTACATTATGAATATGGACACTTAATTCAGTTTTTTAAATTTGTGAACAATCTTTTCGTTTTAAATATCTATATTCATCGGATTATATTTTAACAAGATTACAAAGTGCCAGATTCTTCTTTGGTTAGGAACTTTTATACAGTGAAGCAATATACTATATAAATTAAATAAGATGTTGACATTTAAACACTTGAGACTTCACTCTTACTTACAGTTTTGCAGAATGTACGTTTCATGGGCTTTGCCCACATTTTAAACTGCTAGTCAACTATCAAATAATGCTTGGAGAATACTGATGCACCCTCTGGTGTAGATTTTACTAACTACTTGATCAAGTTTTCTTCTTGAGGTATTTCAAAATTCATTAACCTATTTTTAAATTTTTTATATAAATCTTTTCCCACAATTCCAGGTCTTTATGTTTATTTACAGCTTTCAGTAATTTGACTTCCTTACAGATGTTACGATTATCGTATTGTTCCAACAATAAGCTGCTACAGCTGATTTTTCTATTTGACAATATGGAATATTTCTCATGTATTCTTTTAATCTTATGTCTATACTTCTTTTTGTTTTTCCTATACATAATTCATTGCATTCTGAGCAATTTATCTGACAGATTCCTGCCTTTTTTCTTTAGGTAATTTATCAAAATGGTTGTTTTTTTTAATAAGTTTTGATGCTGTATTTGTTATATGAAGCCAAAGTTATATTACGGTATATACTTTAAAGCTTTTTTGAAATTTTTGAGTGGCACAAGAATGATATGAGAATGTAAACATTAAAAATTAATCACTGTCTTAGTACTGTATATTACTTAAATCTTTTTCCTGTGCTGTTTTGGTAAGAACGATCAATCATTGGATCTTCAGAAGTCCAACTGATGAGAGAATACAATACGGCACTTGCATGGATGAACAAATTTCTCTCTATATGACTTAAAGTGCTTTGTCATTATCTACTGTATGCTGTAGCATCTTCAAATTTAAATCTTCGTATTCTTTTAAATACTCAAAACTAGAGTCATCATTTTTGTGTTGTGTGCATTTAAAATAAATTAGAGGACTGGACACATTACACTATTTGAATTGTATATTTGTGACAATGGAGACAAAGAAAAGAAAGGAGTTTAGTCCAGAATAGAAGGTAAAAGTCATTAGAAAAATTGAGGGTGGAATGAAACAGATTAACGTGGCATTCCTTAGAATATAAAACCAACAAGTGTCAAATGTACAGGCAAAGGCATAGTGTTGTAGAATAACTCTTACTGCATGATTTATTGTAGAATCACAATGATTTTGTTTCAATCAGTTAAACTAGGAAATATTTGGATTTGACAAGAGTTGCCTGTTTCAGTATAACATACTTTTCACAATCAAGTATAAATTACTGGCTTTTCTAATACACTTCGTACTGACATTTCACTGCATTATGCTCATAAAAACTAAAAATAAATTCCACAAGGTGTAAGGTCAATGTTAGGTAGCAAATAAACTACATACAACAAAAGAACTTACCGCTATGATCTTTTCCCCTCTGAGAATATGCCTCAAGATAGCTAACATGGATTCTGACATGCGGGCACCATAGGACTTCAGGGGTTTCTTACCCCACATCAGCATCACTGAATCAAAGGCAAGCTGCAAGATGAAAATATGAAAAGTCTCATCAATATGTCAAACCAGCATCACTATTGCTCAATTACTACACTACATGTGTATATGGCATATATCAATATTATATAGAAAGAAATGTTTCTTCTTCTGAAGAAGTAATCATGGGATATTGCCTCAATCATATCCCACCAGACAAAGTTGTGAATCTGAGAATGTACAATGCTTATACAGTTTAACCTCTGTATAACGAAGAACAATAAAATGATAAACTCTTATTTAGCGATTTGTTTCTTTGGTCCTGGCAGATTTCCTATACGTGCTCGAGGTATCTCGACTGTAGCAAGACAACCTCGCCTTTCCTCGCATGGGATATCTCGATTGCAGCAGCGAAAGGGTTAATGACCTACTATTCTTTAGTTGAATGTTTCTATGTGTACAATATTCACATAGATACAAGATCACTGGTGAAAGATTCACATAAGAGAAGCTTCCAAATTGACCCATGCCAGCTTGCAGTCAATACTGTAAAACTTATTGTAAAAACTCAACAAACTGTTTTAATAAATGATAAAATAACCCATATGGAAATGCTTTTGTCCTTACTTAATAGAAGCCTAGATCTGCTAGTGCTAGTATGCGTAAGATAAGTACAAATAAAGAGATTAACAAATAAGCATTGTAAACTGCTGCAGGCACATGAGACAATCTGGCAGGAGTTTGGCTAGGACCAAGGCAAGTGAGTTGCTATGTTTTCTTGTTCAGATGTCCCTGTATTATACAATAACTAAAGTTTATTGGTTATTTCTACGTTACCTTGTGAATCGTCATCAAGTACTTCATTGGATCAAATGGTTTATATCCCGTTGCTTGCTTCGCTGTAATGGTATGTGGAGAATCTAGAATAGCCTTTGGGTTCACCATCTTCTCAAGCAACATCAACCATGCATCGAGGAACTCTCCAGTTCCATCAGTTAGATCTTCGTGTTCAAGGCCCTCATGGATGTCTACTTTAAATCCATTTGAGAGTGCCCAACGGAATGTCCTGGAAAGGCAAATTTCAAGTTAGAATATGAATCTACACTTATATTGTTCATTTCCAGGCACAAAAGAACAAAACAGAACTAAACAGTTTTTTTCTTTGAGTGATACATTATATTAGGCCTAGGAAAATCAGCTTTAATAGTAACATACCATATTTACTTGAATATAATGTGCCATCAAATGTAATGCACACCCCAATTTTGAAACTTTAAACCAAACGCCCCCCCCCCCCACCCAAAAAAAGAAAAAGAAAAAATACTGTTGGCAAATGTGATGCTCATCAATGGTAGGTCATTTTATCCCAACATTTTATTTTACCTCAATGGATTTTTGTAAATGCCGATGAATAAAGGTTGGTAAAATAGTTTAGGGGGTTAGTGGAGGGTGTGCGGGACAATAGATACCTCTACATTGAACTCCAACATCTTTAAAAATGCTTGACGTTGAGCTTCGGTGTCAGCTCTTTAGCTGATTATAAGGAGTCTAACCACTTTAGAAAGAGAGCAGTAAAATTCCATAACTTGAATCAGGGTCGCCCACCGGGGGGGAATCCACAATTTGTGAGGAACACAAAACTATTGAAGTTTTAAAAATAAAATTCATTATGCATTTCAAAATATCTGAGATTGTAAAGGAAGAGAATATTATAAAATTAAAGTTATATTTTGCAGAGAATGTTAAGGTTGGTCTTATAGTATAAATTAAAACTTCCATCATCAATTCTGAAATTCAGGTGGCAAGCTCCGGTGAGAAGCCATTTTGATTCCACCTAGTCTTCCTACCTGGCAGTTGATAGTTTATCAGTCAGTCCAACCTCCTAATAGCTTAACTGGAAGTTGACCTCCCAAATAGTTTTTGTCAGGAAGTCATAATACGCAAATTCTTGGTCAACTTCCAGGTAAGTTCCCTCTCTGGAGATAAATATTTTATCAGAAGGTGGTCGTATAGGCCCTAAGTTCAGGACTAGAACACGGATTTGTGTCATAGACACAATATTTGGCAGACTGGAACTGAACAGTGAACACTGCCTTAATTTGCACCCAATGGCCATCCCCGTTCTAAAATCACAACCTGAACAGAGTTATGTAAGGGCACTATACTCTGTAGAAGTGCGGTAATTAAATAAAAGGAGTACACTGTTCTCACCTAAGGTTGTAAATATTCACAATTCTGTTTTGCTGATTTTATTCTCTCGTCTATAAATGCTTCATTTGCTGAAAGTTCTTTCGATATTCATGACTGATATTTTCAAATCACAAGTACTTACTCAAAAAATGCAGACTGTCCTCCTAAATTGACAAATTTCTGCAGCATCAAGTGGTAGGGATATTTCTTCTCATCAAAGAGCATGGGCGATGTGAATCCCACAGAACATATCAGGAATGTCAACCTACATTTAAATAAAGATAAACATGAGTTTCATAAATATAAATAGTTTTTTGGCATGTTTCGATAACTAATTGACAGAGGTCCATGAAATTCATGACATGTAATATTGCAAATTAATCTCAATTTGTAAAATATTTGCAGAATTTCCATTTAATGCCTCCAATAATCCCCAAAACAGCACTTTTGAAATTTGAAATAATGCATCTATATATTCCCTTCAATGTTTTTAAAATTTTCAGTAGTAAGTTTTCCCGTTTAAGACATATGTTTTTTTGGTCCCTAGAAAAACGTGTTAGTGAGGTGTCACTGTATTTCAAAATAATGATAATGGATGGAATATAAAAGTTGCACTATATAACTTTTAAATAACACCAACTTAATAACAATGAAAACAACTTTCATGGACCTCTACTAATTGTTATCATCAGCTCAGTAAGAAACCTCTATTAGTGAAGTATATGCGTCAATATATGGTACATCTTTACCACTTCACTGTGTGATTTCCACTCACGACTTATCTACAAAAACTTACGTTAAAGCTAATTAATACATTAATATTATTGATGGAAGTTGTGCCCAAGGGCAAAAAGGATTAAGAATAAAATACAAAAAAGAAAAAGCCATACTTGAACTTGGGGATTGTTGTGTCTGGGAGCCTTGTCCAGTTCAATCCATTGGCAAGAAGTATGTTTAGAGCAGTGGCAACAGATCGAGCTGCTGGAGTCGGTAAAGCAGGAGTGTTAGGAACCTGCTGTCCTCGCCTTGCTCTGATTGGAGAGCCAACACAAAGCTGTAACAAACAACACAACAGTGTCAATTTTTATTCCTTCGGCTATTGCATACACCCTTTCAATAGACAGAATTAAACTATTATACACATTTTAGCATTTTTCTACTTTGTAATCATACAATCTTATTACAGATAACATTTACACCAGGAATATACACAGCTGAGGAAAAAATTTTACTAATAAATCCTGCATAGAAGACTGAATATGTGCAATACTTTACACTGCCTAACAACCTTGTATAAACTGGACGTAAATAATAAAATGGCGATATCTTTAACAGGCGGTCGCTGGGTAGATGTTTTTTGAAGTTATGCATCCATTCTTAAAGTAATTTGTTATGAAACATTCTGAGCTGCTTTTGCAGGATTATTAACATTGTTACTTGTTCCCGGGTCCCATTTTCTTAATTTTACCCATCATTACAACTTTCTGAAATCAATTTAATGTAATAATGAAACTTGATTTTCTCACGGCAGATGACATACTGCTTTTTGTTCACTACATGAATAGATGGTGACACTGACACAGAGCAGCCATATGCTTCATGTACTGTCGCGGGTGAGAAGTATTATCCTGAGCATAACATGTTTGATGATGTTTCACATTCAAACCCAGTGTAACTCAGCAGTTATACAGGGAGTAGTAGTGACATGGCTTATGTAGAAATTGCATCGTGATCAACCGAATAACCGTTCAATGCATATATAAGCAATGCTGATAATGATTACTCCTGATAACAGCAAAATAATATCCAGCCCATGATAAATTATTCTATTGCTAGTTTTGGTGCTGCTGAGAAATAAGCAGCACTTATTTTTGAACTGGTATGTACAAGATTAAATGTGTCAGCATTTGGATAATCTGCTTTGGTGTGTGCTAAGAATAGGCATGTATGGTAAGTCCACAATTGCATCCTTAGAAGTGTATGAGAGCACTGGTGTTTTAAAGAGGGCTGCATTTCAAGGTAGTAGATAGTACAATTTTAAATTCAACTTCATTTGCATAGTTTTGAAACAGGTTCCCTGAAAATCAAATTTTTGAGTATGCACAATATAGGATCTGTTTCACAATAAGAGCCTGCACATGTACACATATTACCGTATTGGCCCGAATATAAGACGATGTTTTTTCCCAGAAAATGTGCTTTTAAAAACTATACTCGTCTTATACGCGCACCCTAAGACTCAACAACTCCCCAATCATGAATGCAGCTGTGCACGTGTGTAGCGGCCGGGGATCCCCACGCAAATGGCGTGTGTCCGATCCAAGGTCAAAGTCGCGCGGAAATTACCGAATTTTACCGAACTTTATTGTTCCCGAATTCGTGCTTCTCCTTGTACTGCCGTGTACTGCACTGCTTGGCATCTCTATTCTCTATGCATAATGCTTTGTTTGACCACCAACATGGCAGACCATGTGGAAAAGAAAGCATCTTCATTGTTTCAATGCGTAAATAAGGACGAGAGAAGAAGTTACGACATGAACTTCAAACTTCTGTTTTATGTGAAGCAAAATGTACTAATAACCTATTTTATTTATTTTTCGTAACTACCCTTCAAAAATTCAGGGTCGTCTTATATTCGAGGTCGTCTTATTTTCGGGCCAATACGGTACGTTGAAGCCTAGAGGGAATGTATCCATCCATATTCGTATTTGCCCAATATCTTCCAAAATAAGGTTTGCACATTAATTCTGAAGGAAAGTTCACAAATTACTTTTACTCAAAGAAATCTGAAGTTCAAATATTTATTTATCTCAACTTCAGTCTTCTTATATCCATATTTTGCATTATTTCTGTACATTAGAGGTTATAAACATTATGTCACAAATATGGAAACTAGAGAGGAAAACTAAAAGGAATTTCTATTCTATGTTTGATTCGTTTAAAGGTTTTTTTTTTTAAATAAAAGGTTCCGTAAACCTATTTTACATAATAATACAAACTTTCTATGTCCTTTTAACAAACTGTGGATGGTATTTCCTTGTCTTTGATATAAACTCCAGATTCTTTTGACAGAATTTAAACGATAATCTTGTTCACTTTTTTATACAATTTATCATTTTTACTCTAACTTAAGAATTATACCATAACTTATATACAAAACTATGATTCACACATTTCAGTCACATTTTGAGCCTATTAATAAACTAACTTTGTATGACAGGCCTGAAAGCATTTTTCCAAGTGTAGTGTAGTTTGGAAATTTTTACACAGCTCTCTTTTTGTTTTTAAAACTAGAATCAAATTTCTCCACAGTTTCAACAATTTCTGTAATTTCTTCAATAAAGTAAAAAAGAAGGTGGCGGAAGGCATAGCTCATCACCTCTAGTGTACAGTGTTTTTTAATTTTGCATGTATGAATTTCATTTTTCAGTATTTCTATGAATGGACCATTACCTTCACAAGAAGTCCAAACAGCTCAGCTAATGCACGTCCAAGTCGGGAGGATGTGCCAAGAAGTGGTTTGATGTATTTCAACTGCAGGGCTGTAGGAAGTAGGCGGTTACCATTAGACTTTTCAGTTGAGCTTGAGCCTTCGCCATCCACATCCATCATGGTCTCTGTATTGTTTGTGTCCATTGGTTCACTGTCCCCTTCAGCGGAAAACTGAAAATTGTGTTATTTCCAATTTTAATTCACAGGGGAAAAAAAAGCGGTATTTCAGGACAGTTTTGTCCATATAGTTTTAAATATCTGAATAGGAATTAATAAAGCCTGTATATTGTACAACAAATCATAAAAAAACAGAATTGTGCCCCTTACGATTTCAATGTAATACAACTGCTGTTCCCTTTAATAGTACAAGAATGGGAAAAATTTTGATTGCTCACTAAACAATGAAACTTTATTCAAGCTAGACCTAACTCAATATATGTCTAATGTAACATGATACTATCTTCACAGTGGCAGAATATTATTCCTGAACAAACTGCCAACGGATCAAATAGACTTACTACCAGAAAATATTCTTCCTCTCCTATTCACTTATCTTTCATTATAGAAACAGGGGATGTTAATATTCATGGTGGTTATTTATTAATCAGAACTCTACTTATTTTAAAATCAAAACAAAGTTCTACTGTATGGAAATTAGGGTAATTATTTTTAGATGACTCATACTAAAATTAGAACTGTGGGCTGGTATAATACAAACTGGATTAACCACAGCATTATCAAATAATAGCACAGTAATAATCATAACAATAATAACTATAATTATGATTTTGATAATGTCGATAATACCAATAACAGTAATATCTTAGTGATAATTTTGCTTGCCTGATTTTGCAATGATGCTTTCCAACGGGCAATATCTCAAACAATAAAAATCCCATATTGTAAGCATTTTGACTGTGCAAATTTTTGAAGGATAAGGATTCACTGAATATTATCTACTAATCGTCCTTCTTCTGTGAAATATTAGTAACCACCTATTTAATTTGAAGAGACTTGTTAAGATGTTGTAACATTTTATATATCCTGACATGAGCACTCTTGAAAATTAACTGAAGTATTAAAGTAGTACAAGATTTTGAACATACCGCATTTACCAGAATATAAGCCGCCTCTGAATTTAAGCTGCACCTAACTTTTTAACACTAAAGGGGAAAGAACTTAACTAGCCCAAAAGTGAAATAATAAACTACACAAATTTCCCGGTCCTTTGGATGTCACTATAACGAAGTTTTACTGTACTTCCACTGATAAACCTGAAAACAGGAGTTGATAACTCATGATCAACCTTATACCAAATCTGTTCAGAAAATTTCTTTCTTAGCAATGTAACTTTTAATGAATGAACAATCAATTATTAGTTTCCCATTTATAGAAAAAAAACGATACATTTTCCCACATTATCCCTGCACTTTATCCCCTATGCCTGAGCAACAACCTTATCTGAAGTGCATACCCTTAGCTCTGGAGGGAGTAATTTCTCCATGTCCTCTCGGCCAAACTTGCAACCTGGAGGGATGATGTCATCACTGCAGAGGGCAAGCAGCAAAGTACTTTCCCAGACAAGAGATGTATATAATTCAGCCAATGCATTCAACACATTCAGACCAAGATCTGAGCCCCAGTGTGTCAAGGAGAGCGTACGGATATCACTCTATAAAGAAAACAAAACAATTTTTAAATATATCAAAAACAGAACCAAATACTTTTTGGATCAAAATTCCTACATTAAAAAAATTTTTAAAAAAATATAAAAAAATTAACTACATTAAGAAGCATACAAAATCATTCTTCTACACCTCTGTAGTCAAATCCCAGTCTGTGAGCAGGGAATTATTTATTTATATTTGAAAGTAAAACTAACTTACTAAATAACACTTGGGTTTTTTAAGCAATTTTTATTACTGTATTTTTCGGACTATAAGACGCTCAGGACCATAAGTCACACATTGATCTTGATTTGTACTGTATGAGGGTTATTCTTGTAAACTTTATTTTTTAAGTTCCCCCAAAAATAAAAATCACAAACAGTAAGATCTGGAGATCTTGCTGGACATAACCCTTTACTAATTCATTGATAAATTTCATTTTGTTCCTCTAGTGCTGATAATACGTTTTTAATTATGAATTATTTTCCACCTTCAAGCACTAGTATTTTATATTGATGTTGCAATAATAGGGTGCTGACGGAGAATTTCTAGACAGTTTTTTGTAACACTACACCTATACTGGCATAACCTTATATAACAAACTACCACTCAAATTAAAAACTATGAACAATAAAACATTTAAAAAAGTAGTTACCAAATGGCTTAAAAAGAAAGCATTCTATGACATCACAGAGTTCCTTGAATGCAGTACAGATGATATTTGAAGACTAGTAGTATAGGAAACAATAAACTGTAAATATTTGTTAACCGTATGCATTACCTGATCTATTATCATGTATTTGTTATGACAGAGGTGCCCACCCCCCCCCCCCCAAACTTCATTGCTCACCCCCAACCCAATTGGCTGTCGACAAGGCCGCCCGTATGATATTTTCTAGGGAGGCAATTTTTTAAATTAATTTATTTTTTGTCGCTTTAACTTCTTGGGCCACTTTGTAACATTATATTAATAATATAATAAGTGCAACAATGTCATAGCCAGAAAATAATTGCGGGGAAGGTTGAAAGTGCTGGGGGAGTTTGGAATACCCCACAAAAAGGGGGTCGGGGGTTCATTCCCAGAAAATTTTTAAATATTGAACTAATGAAAATCACATTTTACGCTATTTTAGCACAGAAAAACTAGTTAGGAAATTTGTTTACCATACTCGAAGACATGCCAATGTAAATAAGAAATCATTACCTAAGGGGGGGGGGTCCACCCCCGGAAAATTTTTAAGTACTGAACTAATGAAAATCACATTTTACGCTATTTTAGCACTCAAAAACTAGTTAGGAAATTTATTTACCATACTTTTAAGACATGCCAATGTAAACAAGAAAATGTTACCTAATTCGGGTGTCCACCCCCAGGAAATTTTTAAATATTGAACTAATGAAAATCACATTTTACGCTATTTTAGCACTGAAAAACTGGTTATGAAATTTTTTTTATCATACTCTAAGACATGCCAATGTAAATAAGAAATCATTACCTAAGGGGGGGGATCCACCCCCGGAAAATTTTTAAGTATTGAATTCATGAAAATCACATTTTACGCTATTTTAGCACTAAAAAACTAGTTAGGAAATTTGTTTACCATACTCTTAAGACATGCCAATGTAAACAAGAAAGTGTTACCTAAGTCGGGTGTCCACCCCCGGGAAATTTTTAAATGTTGAACTAATGAAAATCACATTTTACGCTGTTTTAGCATTGAAAAACTAGTTAGCAAATTTGTTTACTATACTCTAAGACATGGCAACTTAAACAAAGAATTGTTACCTACTAAACTCCGTGGCGCTACATCCCTGGAGGGACTTGGCCTACCACCTGACCGCTGCGTCATCTCCCGTAGGCAGATGGCAGGATTGGGGTGCATGTGGTCAGCATGCCGACACCCACGGCCGTTAATGGTGGTTTTCTTGACCGGAGCCGCTACTTCTCTATCAAGTAGCTCCTCAATTTGAATCACGAGGCTGAGTGCACCCCTGCCAGACCTCCCTACCTCAGAAAAATCCGAGGAGGTACCGGGAATCGAACCCGGGCCGACGGATCTGTAGTCAGCGACGCTAACCACAAGACCACGCCGGCGGACATTGTTACCTAAGTTATAATACTTATTACTACCTATAAGAAAAGTTGAATAACACATGGAACAGTGGACATAATGGGCCTACTCATTATGTTATGGAAAGAAAATAACTGCTATATCATATTTGACACACCAACAAATCTTGTTTAATTAAATAAATATTTTATTTTTTAAATACAAATATAGAATTTTAGGTTTTGACTTTTGGGGGTCAAACCCCCTGAACCCCCCCTTCCTAATCCACTGTGGATTCTGCTTCCATGTTGTCGATTTGGTAAAACTTCTGCAATTCAAATAATTGTCTTAAAAGAAAAACACCTGATTTTAATAATTATTAATATACATTTTTTCCTTGCCCCCCCCCCGCCCCCGGGTATGGGCGCCCATGGCTGTCGAAATTCTTCATCTTTATCTTTATAAAGAATTAGAAGAGACCTTTTGAAGTTATAGAACTTGACTGTTTTTATTTTTAACGCATAAAACTCTAATTTTGCAACAATTTTCACCCCCCCCCCCAGAAAAATCATAAATGATAATATTTTGCCCCCCCCCCCCCCCCCCCAGAAATTTCAATGACGCAGTCTGCGTCTTAACCCCCCCCCCCCCTGTGGGCACCCCTGGTTATGATCTTGATAGTTTGTAAGTAGACTTAGAATAGCATTTATACTGTCGAAACCAACATCTTTATGTAAAGATCTAATGGTGAATAAAGCTTATTCTTATTCTTATTCTTATTCATTTTTAACCACTGACAATATACCTGATTAATTTTAATATTGTGACTGTTGGTAGAAGAATACTTTTGTACATAGATTTTAACCTGACGTTTCTTCTTCAACATATGCCTAAGAGATTTTATTGTGTATATGTCAAAAAAAAAATATATATATATATAATATAATATATTAGAAGAAGAGAAGTTGCACTGAACAAATAATAACTTTGAAATTAGTCATGGCATATTACAAAAAACGTAACAAGCCTCTGTCAATAACATTTATAGATTTCAAGAAAGCATATGACTCCATCCATAGATCATCATTAATAAAAATTTTAAGACATTTCGGTCTTCACCCAAAGCTAATCAAATTGGTGGAACTTACTCTAACTAATACAATTTCTAAAATAAAGTTCAGAGGAGAATTTTCTGAACCTTTCTTGGTAACAACTGGTCTGAGACAGGGCGACGGTCTGTCCCCTCTTCTTTTTAACTGTGCATTGGAGTACGTTATGAGGGAATGGTACAGAAACAATCCGAAAAATATAAAAATTGGAACCCAAAAGGACAATATACAGTTAAATTGTTTAGGATTTGCCGATGATCTAGCATTTCTGGCCAATGATATTCAGGAAGCAAAACGACAAATTAAGTCACTGCATGAAATAGCCCAAAATATTGGTTTAAAAATTTCATTTGAAAAAACAGAAATAATGCTAACTCAAATGCCGCTAGCAAACAAAATAGAGGTGGGAGGCCAAGAAATAAAAATTGTAGAAAAATTTAAATATTTAGGTGAAATAATCACTTACAACATGAATGAGAAACCATCATGGCAAAATAGAATAGATAAACTGGTTAGAGCACAGCATGTTACCAAGAATACATACAATAAAAAGTGCCTCTCAATAGCAACCAAATTGAAACATTATAAAACAGTGACTCAACCGCAAATCACGTATGCATGTGAAACACTATTCAAAACAACTAACACAGTTGCAATAGATAGAGTACTCAAGGTAGAAAGGAGAATAGTAAGAACCTGTTTAAACAAAAATTACCAAGTAAATGGAGTCTGGAAACTAGCTTCTAATGAAACAGTATATAAAGAAATAGAACCAGTGACAAGTACAATGAAAAAAAAACGAATATCATTTTTGGGACATATTTTACGGACACCAGAAAATAGAATTAGCAGAAAAATAATAGAAAAATTATGGAAGAGTAAGAGTAAGAAAAATATAAGATGGATTACAGAACTTAAGGAAGATATGGCAGAGCTACATATTACAGTAGAGGATTTAATATACAAGACAGACACACTCAAGATATTGAAAGACAAACACACTACACTACAGATGAAAATCAACAAACAGAGAATAGGAAGAGTAGTTCCAGAAGCAGAAAGAAAATTGCGGTCAGAAAGGATGAAGAAGTACTGGGCTGACAAAAAGAAGAAAAACCTCAACCAGAAACCTGACTAAAGTGGTCCAATGAAGGCCAAAAAATTAAAATTAAAATTAAATTAAATATAATATAAGATATTATAATAAAATAAAATTAAAATAAAATAAACAGGTACAAAAAACTGTCTAGAAATTCTCCGTCAGCACCCTATTATTGCAATATCAATATAAAATACTAGTGCTTGAAGGTGGAAAATAATTCATAATTAAAAACCTTTACTAATTACCAATCTTCAAACACTTCTTCAATCAAATCTAACAAGAGATCTGCAGTATGCGGTGTAGTGGAGTCTTGTTGGAAAAATGCAAATTTTAAATCTAACAAGAGATCTGGAGTACACACTGTAGCGGAGTCTTGTTGGAAAAATGCAAATTTAATCACATACAGTAAGATTTGGAGAAACTGCTGGCCATAAGCCTTACTAATTATCTACAGGTACAGGCCTTTGAAAAATGAAGCAAGTATACAATGTATCTGAAGTTTCTTCATCCTGGGATTTGTACTAACCAGAGCATTTGTAGTGAGGGGAACATACATTACTTTACCATTTACATATGGTTAATAATATACTTTCAGCTAAAGAGTTTTGAGATAAATTCTTACCTGACCAGTACGACATACATGCACAAACATCACAACGTAACCATGTGCTGCTCCCATCGCATGTAAGAGGGGTGTTGCTGCTGCTGAGGTAAATGCAGTTTCCAAATTTGGGGCAGATGCCAATTCATGAAGCAAGACTGAACTTCCAGGTGCCTTTACAGGGCTATGAAGAGGTTTCAACTGCTCGAGAACTTGACTAAGCTGAATCAGTCCCTGCTTCAACACCTGGGGCTCATGTGCAAGGTTCTGAAAGATCACGTACATTAGGTAAATTCAAAGTAAATAATTTTAGAAACATTCCTCCTAGATAACATCTAATGCCTTATCACCTGTAAAAAAATTCAAAGCTACTGGTACTGCTCAATGAGAAATCTGTGGCAGTTGTATAATACATTTGTTTAGACTATAGTCCTCAAAAAGAACTCAAATTCAAAGCAAAAATTCTCATAAAATTTTCAAGTAAGAGTAATTCTTTTTCATTTAATTTTTTTTTTTTTATAATTGACCTGTGCTAGTTGAAAATGTATCTTAGTATGTTGTGTTACTAGTAAAAAATAAATAAAATAATAACTGTAATAAAAATGCTTTCAGTAGTCCTATTCAAACATAAGTTCTTATTTATCACGGAATTGGACAGATTTTCCCCATCTAATTAACTTCTGCATTTCTTTTAGTTACGACACATTATTTTGAAGTTACTTACCAAAATTGATTTGCAGACTGATGCTACAGACTGTGCTGCTGGTGTGACTGGATAATCGACAGGTAAGTTTGGAAGTCCCAAAATAGACAAGAGTGGTACAAGTCCATCTTGTCCAACAAACTCTCGACAGTGGTCATCAGTTGAGTTATTACTCAAGATTGCATCCACAAATTTCATCTGGAATTTAATTAATAGCAAACTTGAAGAGACATTTCTATAGGGGGACCAGACGTCCCTTTTTAATGGCATTGTTCCTTTCTTAACTGACTGGTCCCATTGTCCCAACAAAACTTTCATGCACACAAAATGTCCCATTTTTAAAACACATTTCTTACTGTCCTGTTTTCATTTTTTCTGCATGGTCAAAACACAATTCTGTGATGTAGCCCATCTTTAAGCTTCTATAATTTTCCGTTAGAACACCCAAAACTTTTGCAGGAAACACAGAACTCACAGAAATATCAAAGAAATATTGGTTCTGACATCATATGCAGTGAAGTGTAAATAAGGTTTTACCTAGGAAACAGAATTATCCTAAGACTTAGGCAAGGATTTAGTAAGATAAAAGTATTTTGGGATGTATTTTTAACGTTACCGTACATGTTTTTAGAATAAGTTTGACAGTGACTGTTGTGATGATGTAATTTCAAGTTAAGAATTGTTCACTTTATCAATTTAAATTAAAATGTAATTATTATAGAACATTTATAACATTTACCTAATTAGGGGTTCTGTTTTCTGGATAATCCACACGACACACCTAAGTGTTTCGTATTTGCATTTTAAAAATATCACCACCCTACGTATCTATATTGTAGTTATATGGGTAAATCATATACATTTTTGTGAATCTAGTTCTGGTGTACACAATAGGTCTCACATACTAAAATGGTTATTCATCTTTGTAACAAACTGTGGTGTGACACACTTCTGAGGGATAGTGCCTCTTGCACCCACCATTATGCCTCGTACTTTGATCTCTTCTAAATTATATTTTTCCTTATAAAAGGGCACAGAATTATTATATTATATTATTTTACATGACTATGTAAAAGCAAAAAAGTGCTAAGATAATACTTACAACATTGACGATATAATCAATCAAGGCAATTGGTTTCTTTTCACTAAGGGCAGAGGTCTCAGTTGCAGTTTCTTCACGTTGCGGGTGTGATGATGTAGAAGCTTCCTCTTCATCCTCATCTTCTTCATCACTGCTACCACCTTCATTGTTTCCAGAAGGCCTAGGTGCAGGTGCAGGTGACACATCCATCTTATTTTGGGCTCTCCAGCAGACGTACTTGGGATCTCGACCCAGCACACACAGCTCCTCCAACAGCTGTTTATTCAGATTAACAATGCAATCACATACCAGTATTCATTCACATAACTAAAATAATAAATTTCCACAACCCATTATACTTTCACTTAAACAGCAGTACCATTTCAGAATAATACATTATACAACAAGCCTATAGTGGCATTTATTGAGATAATTTTCATACGAATATCTTAATTAACATTGCAGTCAAGTTGCATACGACTGTTTATGTTTGACCATAATTAGTCTAAATGTTTATATTTTGAGATTTTAGATTCACTCAAACAAAAGGCTATGAGCGCATCATGCCCTTTGCATCAGCTGATTGTAGCAGTTCTTGTCTTCTACGAGAGATGACAACTCATGGCATTGGTCAAATTGATAGTGCCTACTAATGAAAGCTTTCTATTTCATCTGTTAGGTGTATTCCCAACACTTGAGCAAACAGCAGAAAAAAAGAATACTTGAACAGAGGTATGAATTCAAGACAATTACCTTGATAATGGCATATGTTGCATCCACTTTCAGACTGGGCTGATGTCTCATCAGCTCATCCATGGCATTGCCGAGGTTAGATGCAGTATCGCCCATTGGGTCAGAACTGCGTCGTCGTCTCATTGCTGCAAGGTACACTGGAGATAGCAGCACTTTGAAAAGTCGGTCAAATGGATCGCAACGCACAAACGAAGCAAGGCCACGAGTGTTGAGGCACAGTGCGCTGAATACATTTGGTAACGAACCCAGTACTTCTCGAGTTGCTGGCACCTATAGAACACAGATAGCATTTATATTTATCTTAGTTCTTACTATCTTCATCAGTACACCACCACAGAGAATAAATTCCTAAATTAACTACTAAATAATTCTCGAGCTTTCATCAGCCATGGCCCCCTTGAATTATATCCTTTATTTTGGAGGACCTCATAAATGCTTTAACTGTTTTATACACTAATCACATACATTGAAAACCATATTCTCAGGCTGTCTGGGAACTGTGGGTTTTGAGAGATTTGCATCATAACTCAATAGTCTGTTCCTAAACTTACTGCATTCTTCACAAATAGAAGAGCTGAATTTCAAAAAACGCATGGAAGCAAATGGCATTTTGGGTACAGTGTGGCCTTTCAGGAAAACAGAACTGATTTTACAATTCCTTGAAAAATTATGAACACAACACTACCACAAAAGGTGAACAAGTATAATAACGGGAACGTTTTAATTCTTGTTCCACTAATTCTTAAAACAAACTGGTAAAAACTTTTGTGAAACACTTAATGGGGTAAGTAAAATTAGAATTCTTCACTCCCTTTCATAATGGGGTCACCAGACTACAGTTTGGAATCCGCTGAACTACAGGAATATACAGATCTAAATAAACAATGATAGAGAAATATCTGTTCAAGAAAAGGGATGAACTATATGCAGTAAGTGTAGATTTAGAAAAGCGTAAGATACGGTATTAGGGAAGAACTGTTTTATAAGTTGAATAAATTACAGCTGAGCTCAGAGTCTGACATTTTACAGAAACCTGTCACGTTTGGTCCTGATTTCCACAGTTTCATGACCTTCCTCAGGTAACGGAGGTAACACGTGATCCACCGATGGCAATTCCACTTTAAATTTTGACTACTATTTTTTTTTTTTATAGCCTATCATGACAATTTGTTTTCTATACGATATTGAAAGGGAAGGATGCTTTCAGGAATTGCACAAGAAAGAGGATTGAAACAAGGGTGCAATCTGAGCCCAATTCTACCTCTCAAGCAGTAGCACGAGTGCAAATTTGCTACCAACGATATGATTTTGTTTACTGCTGTCACATTAATGACCATACTCTTGAATTGATATTTAAAAATGCCGACAGGACCGATCCTGACTTCACAATGTAAAGGTGTGTCTGCTAAAATAAAAGTTTATTACTGAGAAGCAAATTTGCAACACGCTGCTGGCCATGTAAGTAAAATTTCATTATTTGAATACATTTAGTTTTTATTATGAAACAAACTGATTTATAAATCCAGAGGGCCAGGGTTCTATTCCTGGCAGGAGGGAGGAAGGTTCTTTAATTTTTATTATCCTTATCTCCATTTTGGCTGGCCTTGCGACACAGCGCCTTGTAATTATTAAGGACTTCATTTATTAAAATTTAAAAATTAATTTACATGAGTCTATATAAGTTGCAATAAATTTATTGTATACCCGTTGTGCATCACTGCATTTCATTATTATCATAATATGATGTATAGATTTTTAAATTTATGGTAAACAATACACTTATACTTCATATTTTGTCTACTTCAGTTTGTTGTTTTTTTCCTTCAGTTTGAGAAAAGTTTAGCAAAAGATGAGAACTGGTAGCAAAACTGCACCATGCTGTTGCTAGTGTGAGAATAATTGGCGCTACAGCATGAGGGTTAACTTGTTTGCTGATGATATAATGGTGGAGTTAAGCAAAATACTGCAAATTCCTAATTGTCCGTGCGTGAAGATTTTAATTTCCCGCACTTCATTTCAAATTTTCTGCACTTTAATTTATCAGATTTTGAAATTCCTGCACCTAATTTCATCACATAGACCAACGTGCAATATGGCAACAAAATGAAAGAATTCGATATTGTGGGAAATTCATCTCACACCTGGTTTGGATTAACCATGTTTTTCACTTATTCGTGCATGTCACGGTCCAAATTAATACACAAATAATTGGGACTTGGCAGTATACAAACAGATGGCTGTTATAAGCAATACAGAAATTCTAGGATTACCGTACGTGAAGGATCTAGGGAATGGAAGCTGAAAGTCTACACAAATAAAACGAGAATTATCACTATCAAAAAATAAAAAATACAGAGCTAAATCAGCAAAATATGAGAAAACGTTTTTGTAAATGAGATAATTTAATTCAGAATAAAATTAAGTAACACTGGAATTCGGAAAAAGGAAAACAGTTTGCACTAAGAGAAGGTGGTAGAGGGGCAATGAACTCTGTGAACAGCATGATTTTAGCCCAAACAGTGGTGGTTAGTTGGTAAGAAAGGACATTTACAGAACTAGTAGAATGAAGATGGGCATATGGGGTTGAAATATGTGGACTAAAAGATGGATGAAGGATATGGATACGATACGAAGTATGCTCTGCAATTTAATGCTTCCAAGAACTGCAAACATTGGAGCTTTATTAGAAATGGGAGAAGTTAGCTCAAGAGATTGGGCAATTGAAAGATTTCAATTACTTGGCAACCATAAAGGAAAAAAATAATTTTTGATGCATATAACTTTTGTTTTATAGAAGAGTAACTATATACATATCAACATGTTTCATGAGATTTTTAATGGTGTCTGTTATACAGTATGCTCCCTCTAATCCGGCCACCCTGGGACCGGATTAAAAAATGGACGAACCATCCGGCGGTCTTTCAAACATTTAAAGTATAACCTATTAAAGCAAAAATACTATTAAGATGGATGTAAAGTATTAAGTCTGTCTTGCATGTATACAGTTGTAAGTGTTCGTTTTTCACTCATTTTTTTAGAACATTTTTGTAACTACACTAACAGATACACTGTAAAAATTAAACTCACAGTAAAAGATACTAACAGCACAAGAGTAAAATTCACGTCTGGAATGAATGCAATCATTAAGTGAACTGATGTGATTTGTTTACACTTAAGACTGGAAACTAAACAGACATGTTTATTCTAGTTGATTACTGTCGTGAGAAACCCTTCCGCACGAAGATGGCTCATTCCAAGAAGTCGACCGGATCATCCAGCGGCCGAACCATCCGAGGCTGGACTAGGGGGGAAAACTGTATTTAAGACTAACAAACATATTTTTAATTTTCGTAACAACATTTTTAAGCCCTTATTTTATTCTCGATAACTTGACATTTTGAAAACTCCGCGCTCTTTTGGACCAGATTAGGCCGAGTTTGCAGGACTCTAAGTACTGTAACTTATGTAAAAATTAGCATGGTGTATCTTTTGTGAAAACAATTTTTTTGTTTCTTTAGGATTTTGTTCATTACAGTATTCTAAAATTAGCTCTCTATCGGGTAGCTAGTGAATCAGGACAAAAGGTGTAAGAAGGTACTAGTTTTTTGTGTCTCATTCTCAGAATGAGATTATAATCAAAATTATAATCATTCTCTAGTATCAGCTGAGTAAATCAGATTCAAATTTTAACACTAACAGCAACAGATGAGTACAGACTATATCTGATGCCTGAATGAATGAATTAATTAATTAATTAATGAACTGTTAGCATACAGTGTGATAGGGAATTCAGTGGAATAGCTTAATGTGAATATTATTGTTATATGCAACAATAATGTCTTGAGGATTTCCTTCTTACGGACATTTTAGTTAACCTTTTTTTTCAGAATTGTGACAGCTTGCCTCGCAAAGTCTCTTGCAATATGCCTGCAAGCTACAGAAGTTATGTAAGGCATTCCTTCTTTCAATAAGATTAACATTCCTAAGCTTCCATTTTTTTACATTATCTAGATCAGCGCAACCCAAAGAGGTGCAATGCTGCCATACCCTCATCTCTGTATTATTAATAAATTTAAGCACCTAATTTTGTTTTATTTTCAAAATTCTCATCCGAGAAATTAATTACAGGATCTTCATTCTTAGAATATGAAATATGTCCAGGTAATTTCAAGTACAAATTGAAATGTACCAGTGAACAAGGATCTACGTTACGTTATAAAAATTAAGTTCTTTGCAAAACAGTCTATGATGCCTCTGCCATCCACCCACGCATTTTTAAGTTTTACCTTAAAATAGATGACATCACCAAACAGAAAATTATGAAGCAAAATGTGCTTTGACAATCATAGAACAAAGGTCAAATTCGAAAACTATACAGAAAATTATAGCAAAATGTGCTATGAAATCACAGAACAAGGATCTAGCCTATGTCCAACATAATAGTAATATATGCCTTTCTTCTTGCCAAGCTATAATAATCACATTGTCCATCTAATCGACAACAACAGCCAGTATTATTCTGTCGCTGTTTTCGGTGTTTTTCCTCTCACAACATTCACTTGTGTACATTAGATAATACTATTCTGAGAAAACAGGAGGTTACTCTTTTATGGGACAAAGGTCTATGGTACTTTAAATATTAGGCATCCTGACTCCAGTAAAAATGGCTTTGGATTCAATTTTCTCGAAACTCAGGAAATGCTTCAATTCTAAATATACAAGTAAAAGTGCACAGAAAATTCTATTTTTTTTGTTTTTTTTTTTTATTTTTTATTTTTTTTTTTTTTTTTGTGAAATCATTAGCTTTGGTCATAAAGTTTGCTTATATTTTTGTTCCATTAGGTAATCTCTGACATCAGCCAAAGTGATGGCACTCAAACCCTAACACCCCGTAATGTCAGAGGAATATCAGCTTGCACTTATCTGGTATAAAACAAAATCATGCATTTCTAAACAAAAGAAAGTGATCTACTTGCACTGAAAATTACTGCCTTGTATCAAGAGGCAAGCATCATGAATGTAAAAATTATTACTTACATCTTTGACAAGCAGTGCATGTAAGACGACATCAGTGAGTCCATTGTCCTGAAGTGACGAAAGTAATGATGGCTCTTGGAACACATAAACTGTCACAACATCTGTAGCCAACAGGAAGAGTGAAGGTCCATAATATTCCGCATTACTAATTATATGTTTGAGAGAGGAAGGTAACGAACCTTCCATGACATGCCGAATGCTATCTGAAAATGCTGGATCCTGAATCGCTTTCTTTAAAAAGTTCAACATAGATTTGAGCAAAGCTGCCCTTTGAGGCAAGCATGTCTTTCCAGTCCTTGCTGCACTATAATCAGGTAACACGAGTGGGGGATTTAGCCTGGCTGTACTGGTAGACGGCAAAGATACCACGGAAGAAGTACTAGCTACAGCTACAGAAGGCATGTCCGTATCACTATTTGAAGAGTTTGATTCTTGAGGCGTTGGCACAGACACTGACACGTCCATAGGTGATACCACTGAATTCTGTACAGAACTAGCCTCATCTTCCAGATGAGGAGGTGAACTGCTTGGAGCACTACTCGCTGCTGCAGCAGGTGCTTCGTTATGGGGGAATGTTATCTCGAACGGCTGCTCCACACGGCACACATTCACTTCCATCTAGATCAAGAAAAAACCATATAAATAATGATCCCTTTAACCAGCAGATCAGCAGAGCAAGGACTTGCATCTGAAATTTTATATCTTAATGGTATAATGTTTGTAGTGATTTAAAACTCATTTTACTGTCCATATATACTATAAACTATAATATAAACTACCTATGGGACTCTGCCTTTCCAGCACCAAGGAAAGTGATCTAAAGAGGTTTACCCACATTAAAATACCCCAAAGCCTCACCTCCACTGATGCTCATGCAGATTACTTTCAATTCCTACTGGCCATTTAAACGTGTGGTCATTTGTCAAGTTTTTCTAATGGACATTGCAGCTAGTAAAAAATATAATAACTGTTGAAATTAACAAAGAACTTAATGTAACTGTAAACTATTCCGTAAGTGAAGTTGAGTGTAATTTTCATAGGTAATCCCATGAGAGTTGACGCGCAGCCGCGAATATATCTGATGAAACTCGTAGACTTGAGTTGGATTTATTAAGACTATTCCATGAATAAAAATGTAACGGATTACTCAAATAATAATTACTTTCATGCTTTGTTGTATAAAAATAAACCTAACAGCACGGCATACTATGTATCAACTATCCATGAATCGATTCGAGTTACTATAATAAAATTAATTTACTATATGAGTTGACAAAAACACACTTTTTGCTTCACTTACCATATTTTGGTATGACGCGTTTCAAGGAGCCTCCTCCCCATTTTCAAATACTCTGTCAACTGCCAAATCCTTCTCAGGAAGATTCTTTTGCGCACCTGGTGGGCTTTTTATGAACTTTCTGATTAAACTGTCTTCCTCAGGTATTTCAAAATTCATTAGGCTGTTCTTGAATTTTTTAATGTAAATTTTTGGTGAAAAAAGCCCACCAGGTGCGCAAAAGAATCTTCCTGAGAAGGATTTGGCTATTGACAGAGTATTTGAAAATGGGGAGGAGGCTCCTTGAAACGCGTCATACCAAAATATGGTAAGTGAAGCAAAAAGTGTGTTTATGTCAACTCATATAGTAAATTAATTTTATTATAGTTGCTTCACTGTATAAAGTTCCACAAAGTCTTTATAGAGTTACTATGTTGGGACCAGTACTACCAGGTAAGCTAACAGCAGAACAGAATAAAAGCACACCAACTAGCTTGCACCGAATTGAAATTGTGTTTTTAATCAATGTACATTTCTATTATTTCAATTTCCAAACAAGTTATGTTGTATAAAATAATCTGTTTTCGTGTTACTTAATGGCAGAATGTGATGTATTAATCACAGCACATTGATGTTTAAGCGTCCAGTAACGAGCAGACAATTTTACCTGATAAAATATCATCCTCATATTAACAGCAAGCATTTTATAAGATAAGCGACCGTGATTGGTCTATATCCGAGGAATTGCTAAATGTTATTGGTCAATATCAAACCCGCGGCGTATGAGAGGAATAGTCACTAGTAAACCCATGAGAAACTTTCACACTTTCCTCTTTTAACAAAAGCCAGAATCACTGGAATTTAGCTGAGTCATTAGGTTACCATGATACACTTGTTTATATTCACATAAAAAATGCTTAAAAATATATGTCGAGTAATGATGTTTATAAAGGAGTCACTGGATACTCAGGTAGTAACAGAGATTAAGCATGGCTGTACAGGTTATAATAAGAGAGCAATGAAAACCACCTTCAAGCTGTAAACAACCCATCAGTGAATACATTAGTATTAGCACATAAATAAGTAAGGAGGGTTTAAAATTAATTATAGGCTACTCATATTAAAGTTTAGTGTAGTTTTAACAATAATTTTAGCTCTAAAGTTGACCATAATTGCTAGCATTTAGCATTTGTTTCACTGTTATGAAATGTTTATTGAATGAATTTCCCATGCGGATTTGGGTTGGGATGTCGAAACAAAACATTCTGTTAGACTGTAAAATATAACATTTTAATTTTAACATTTTGGCCAACATACTTATTAAAACATAACAGTATGCAAATTAATCGAACCGGAGTGAAAAAATCTTTCGACTGATACATCACATGTATGTAATGTATTTAATTTGAAGTGTAATTATTTTACGAGGTTTGTAACAGCTCAGTCACTGATTGACTGTCCTGGAGAGCCAATTAAAATGCTTGGGAGCTTCGGAACATCGCACAATATATCACAGATGTTACATAACTTCGTGTTAACTTCCAATACAATTTAATACAGTAAAAGCTCCTTATTTGCGCTTCCTTCATTCGCGTTTTCACTATTCGCGGATGAAAAAAATGCGACCCAATTCCTATATTCGCGGCTAAAAATTTCTTTATTCGCGGATCTAATAATAATAAAAAGATTCCAATAGGCATCCAACCCAATATCCTTTGTAAATGCCGTCAAAAGTAAAATACAGTACTGTAGATCTTATTACAACTTTGCCTTTGTTGTTAAATGATATCGCCGAGGACTTTGACATAAGCCGCCTTCGCCGCGATCGGTGTTTTTGAGAATGTAAACAAACAGAATGAAAGTAACCTTATTACTCAATGAATAAAGTATATTTTTAAATGTTGCTGTTCCGTTCTATGGTAAAAGCCGCTTTGCGTGTTTTATTGTTTCGTCTTTCACATTCGTTACAAAAATGGAAGTGGCGTTGTCATTATGGATCGAAGACCGCAACCAAAAAAGGGTGCCCCTGAGTGGTCCAATGGTCCGGGAGAAGACAAAGCGTCTTTACGCTCATTTTAAAGAACCTGATGGTAGTTGTAGTGGTGAATGTAGAGGTGGAGGATTTCAAACATTGGAAGGTTGGTTCAAAAGCTTCAATTAAATTGATTTTTTTACTGTATATACAGTAATTTTTATTTTTATTTTGTCACCTAGGAACGTATCCCCTATAATCCCATATAAATTACCATTCCATATTCACGGTTTCTGTATTAGCGGCATATTTATGGAACATATACCCCGCAAAAAAGGAGCTTTTACTGTAATAATAATAAGAAGAAGAAATTTCATACACTTGCCCTAAAATGTCATTATTGCCAAATTTTACTTTGTGGAGAAATATAACTTCTTATGCTTAGTACTATGAAGGAAAAAAATTACAATTAGACAACTATCATTTGATGAAAAAAGTTCATAATGTTTTACATATCGTCTTGATTTTATGAAATCTCCTATGTGGCAGAATGGCTAAATTGAGATTATGATATCATAGGATTCTGCTCTTCAAGCTCTACAATGTGGAAACCTCTACAATCTACAATTTAATGTCATTAAGTTTTTTTCTACATATGAGGTTTCCACATTTTGTGGAGCTTGAAGAGCAGAATCCTAGGATATCATAATCTCATAGATACTGATATTGGGAAGAACACAGTGAAGTCATAACACACATATATATATATGGTTTTAAACACGTTTAACTTCACTTTTGTGGTTATTACCTTAGGATTACGTAGTTTCAACCACTATTGTGATCACCCTCATAATAGTGTTTGAAACTATGTAGTCCTAAAGTAATAACCAAAAAATTGAAGTTCAAGTGTGTTTAAAACCATAATATATATATCATAACCTCATTTTAACCAATTCCGCCACATAGGTGGTTTCAAAAAATCGTTATTTCTTAAGAAAACAACAAATAAGTGCAAATGAATATGAATATTTTTTCCTATAAATAATGGCCCTTTGATGAAGTCATCTGAGCCTGATACAGTAATGCTCTATGCAGTTGCCACATTGCAGAAGAAATCTACCTTTACACACACTTACTGTCTAAGGCTACTAAAAGCATACATTAATCAATGCACTTCCTGAGAGAATTACAAATGTATTTTTAATTACTTTAGGACAACAACTGAAGAACTGCTTAATTGTAATCCTCTGTATACTACTGAAAAATATGTTAAGACTTGTTATTTGTTAATCTATGACCTGGCCAATTGTACTATACATAAAGGCTCAATAAATATGATTTAACTTCATTCATAAATTATCTTTTAAAACGGTCCCCTTTACAGTGCGAGTATACTTCAGCGAATATAAATTCTAAATCTTCTGGATCCCAAAACATTAAATCCCTCAGGAAAAGTTTCATTAATATCTATAGTGTGTGTATATGGATATTTACTCACCTCTAAACGGTTAATGAAGCTATTTAGACCACCATGTGTCTGGAATGTTTGCATATCAATGTTTGTGATCAGATCAATCACCCTCACTGCTCTCGTCACGAACTGAAAACATATAGGAAACTTTTTTGTAGTGTTATTAAGTATATTTTTGTAGTTATTAAACGGTGGTTGTGTACCGTTACTTGGCCTATAAACATTACCGGTGTGGCTGAGTTTGTCCCGAAGACGTTCTTTTATATGTCTCAAATCTCGATATGGGACAATCTCATTTTCGCACACATAAATATCGATCTGATCTGGGATCTAACCTGTGAACTCTGGAACAGAATGCCAATGCCTTACTGAGTGTTCCACCCAAACCAACATTTATAAGTAGTTTACTTAGAGCTTACAAAGTAAATGGAAATCCGACAGTTGACTAGCAGCTGAAAATGCGGAAAAAGTCCGCGAAACGATTGTCCTGCAGAATACAGGTAAAGTGAAGTCTAAAGTGTGTTAGGGCCAATCAATTTGTTTTTGAAAACATATAATAGTACCTATTTATTCCCGCGTTTTCTGTTTCAATAATTCTGCTGAATTAATAGCAAATGTCAAGTGCTGATTCGAATTCTGAAGGATCTGCACAAATAATTCGTTTCTGTCTGCACATGAGTTCCATGGTTTCTAGAAGGATGTTTGTTCTGTTTTTAACTCCTAATGAGTATATGAACTAAAAGCTGAAATGTGTAAAACAAATCTGTAGCTTATCTCTTGGAAGGTCAGGACCAACAATCCGACTGCTACTTAGTATATCTCTACCTAGTGACTTCACTGGCAGGTGGAGGATTGGGGGTGACACTCTCTGACATTACTCATGGTTGTCTTGACCAGAGCCTCTAATTTATCATCAAGTAGCTTCTCAATTGTTCTCACATGGTTGAGTGCACTCTGTTCCAGATGTTGTCACCATCATCATCAACATCATCAAAGGGAGAAGATCAAGTGAAAACTTTCCTTTTCCACAACAGTGAAACTTCCTCCTCGTAATGAACATTGGTCAAAAATATATAAATGCAAACTATCGAGAAGTGTCTATTATTCAGAAATAAGTTTAGAAATCATTATACAGTAATTCCTTTGATGAGAATGTGCTTCATAGCTGTTACATCCCGTAACTATCTTTTATACAACTGCACTCAGTTTCAGTTGTTACTCTGGCATTCACAGACAGACTGGCTGAGTGAACCACCAAAATAGTGGGAAACTGCAAAATGTTTTGAAACAAAAATAAATTAACATGTGTATTGCTGGGACATTTTACGAATGACAGTTGGAAAAATTTGATTTTCAAGATTAATGACTGTGCAACACTTTGTTTCAGAAGGATACATGCACGAAAGGGCAACAGTTCATTTTCATTTCAACTGTCAACAATTACAGCGACCACATAATACAGATCACCTCCATGACTTAATTATATTATATTATATACTGCCTGCATCTTTATTGAGAATGTGTGCCACTGAGAAGAAATTTGCCTGTATGTACTTTATTTCTGGTGGGGAATTAAAATTGTCCATGATATATAAATGCCCGAGATATTCATTAGAAGTTTCACTGTAGTTAGATTTTCATGAAGTTTGTCAAATAACCTAGCTACGCAACAGTGCAACCATTATTAGCATTTAAATGGCCTTTTAATCAATGTTCAGTTCTGTAAATATTTGTGGTCAAGGTGTAATGTGCTGTTCTTCCCAATAATATAATTTGGAATACATCATGATGATGATGATGATGTGTGTTCAGCCCGAAAATAGGTCCAAGCCCGGGACGAAGCCATGGGATGATGACCATGACTTGTCCGAGGTAATTCAGGCAAGGGTGATACCATGAAGATTTGCCTTTGCCTCTCGTGGGATGGGAATTAAAGGACACAACACCCAGTCATGAATACAGGGAGGAAATTTTCCACCACTAAAAGATCTCCGACCCGGCCGTGAATCAAACCCGGCTCGTCAGGGTGGAAGGTAGTCACACTACCAACTCACCCATGGTAGAGGACTTGGAATACATATGGACATTTTTCTCTGAATTTGTACTGCAAGAAAAGTTTTGAATAGTAGCCAGAAGTAGTCTTGTCAGTGCAGTCCATAACTTTTATTAATGTAGCTTATAGGTTGTGTAAACAGTACGATTCAACTGTTTAAAAATAAGTGTTCCGCTTTTTTTAAAATGTCACTTTAAAATATATCAAAAGGAATACCTCTCCATAACTTTCATCAAAGAAACATAATGTGTGATTACAGTGTAACACCCTTGCTCTCCTTGTCACAAACTGAAAAAAACAAAAAACTTTCTGTAAATCACTCTAGAATAAAAGAAGTTCAGATGTCAAACTATTACTGATTGCCCATTTATATGTGTATTCCACTTTTTGTTTTACTAATTCTGCTGGGTGTAAACCGAAAGGCAAAAATTGCATGGAAATTCAATTTCTGAAGGAAGAATAATTTATTTACACATAAAACTTAAAAAAATGTAATTCAAAGAATTATTTTGATTCTTAAAAAAGAATACAGCTCATCATCTCAGATTCAATCTTCAAAATATTTGTTCCTACTTGTACTTCTTAGGGGCAGTGGGTTATATAGTGAGCAGTGGCCTTCAAGAAAACACCTGAGAAAAACAGTTTTCATGCTACCTTTCAAAGATCATCAGTTGCTGTGAACACTATGCAAACTACCATTCAAGAATTGAACCACAATATCTTATTGGTAACTGGAACATTGTAGTCTAATAGAGTAAAAATGATAATTTAACTTTTCTTTAAATTTTCACACTGCATCAGAATATAAAAATTGTCTCATTAACAGGACATCTGTTTAAGAGTACTTATATAGCCCTTTAAAGAGTGTTTTCATCACAATAAATCCTCACGCTTGGGGAGTACCACTCTCTATCCAATATTATTAACTGTTCTTAAGATATTGATTTTATAGATTTGGATTATTATGCTAACAACAGCTTAAAGCACTCGAAAATTGACTATTTATCTTCTTGTTTCCTTCATGTTCATGTCTCGTACAAAATTCGAAATTAATACACTGAAAATACATTACGAACATTTTCAAATTGTTAACAAGAAATTCAATTTATAAATTAATTATTCAAAATGGCAGTTAAACATTAAGTCTTTAGTGCCCTTCTTAACATAACCAATTTTTAATATTTTAATGTTCCTTCCCCCCATTTGGAAGCTTGAATTCGGATACTGAAAATGAACACTTGAATTCGGATACAGAAAATGAACACTAACAAGTGTGCAGTTAATATATTGTTTTTAATTTTTGTTGAAATTTATGAAGCAGATTTTCAAGGAAATGTAACTCAAAAATTATTTTTTTTACCAGGCAAATTATTTGTAACAGTGCTTAGTCCAGTACAGTGGTATTAAAGAGGGGCGGCAGTCAGATGCGCGTGAGAGAGGAGACGCATGTAGGGGGAATCATGGGGAGGGGTAAGAATGTTGTACTGCACTTCCGAGAGAGAGAAGCAATTGTAACAAGGTCTCTTGTTTCTTCACTGCATTATAAGATGTTACCGCACTGAAAGCAACGACACAACTAACCCATACACCCCTCCATGCAGTACGAATGTTTATTGGACTCGTCTGCATCTACTGAGCATCCATGCTTGGACTGCCACATCTCATTAATACCACTGTACACATGTGGTAAACATTTCATAAACTCTGTTGACTGGTTTCAGAATGATCAGGAAATTAGAACGGAAAAACGTAGTTTGTGGGAAAGGAGTTAAATATTAGGCCTATGTAATATTAAATTACATAAATGACAGCTACTTACAGAAAAATGCAAGAATCTTGCATTTAAATCCATAATTTTAACAACAGTACATTTTTATACATTAAACTTTCAAACAATCAACTTCACATAAATATTGTAAGCAAAAACTTACCTAATTAGCTTATCTCTACTGACGTGGACAAGGACAGAGATGGGGAACCCATCGAAACATATGTTCGAATTTAGTAAGTTTTTACTTAAAATTATTTGAAGTTGAATGTTTTAAAGTTTAATATATAATATTGACACTTCACAATGTTTTCCTGATTAATTTAATGAAATATTACAGTTATTTTGTTATCAAAATGCATTTAAAGACAGTTGATGCATACATTAAAAATAACTCTGAAAAAACTGAATTAAAGATGGTAAGCTGTACTCACGTGAAGATTAATTAAATAAATACTTCAAGATTTCAAAAAATATGTATCATACATACTCATTTTACATTGTTAACTTAAATAACGATGTTCAAGCATGTCTACTACAGTAGAACCTCCATTCAATGTTTTCTGGGGAGAAATAACTTCTTATTTGAAGTGGGGACATACCATTTTAATTAGATAAACCATGATGTGGATACAATGAAACTTTATTGACAAAATATTTGCAATTATGAAAATTTTGAGAAGCTGAAATTGACATAGCTCATTCTTTCATCAAATATCACAACTTTTGGCCATACTGGACCTAGTTGCTATGATTGTAACAGCCTCTGACAATGTACACCAATCTCTTGGGGTGCTAGAGCATATGTGACAGTCCATGAGGGATCGCTGTAAAGTTTGTCGTGATCACGGGGGTCGACATTTTGAAAAATTAGTTTAAACAATGTGTAATTTGGGTTGTACAATGGTAGTTAGGTTAGAATTGAAAGCAATGCAATTACTCGATGCTGAACCACTGGAGTCCATGGGTTCCTTACATGAAAAAACTCAGAAAACATTCCTGAACAACTTGTGAAAGTTTATCGGTAGAGTTCTGATTCACCCTGTATTATATTCAATATATATTTAGTATATTTGTGTGTGGTGAGTGGGCAAAAGCGCGAGAAGCGAGGAGAGGTATAGAAACAAAAGAGCAAAACAAATTCATATCAGAATTTGTATTTGAAGCCCTTATTGATCTTAACATGAAACTATTTCATGCTGAAACAAAGGCACTTACTGGTTCAATACAACATTCTAATACCCATGGATTAGTACCCTTTATTCCGTCTACAAAAACAATATTATTAAGTATATCAGAATACTGTTATGATATAATTACTGATTTTTGTAAATATGCTACTAATTCCTTTAAAAGTCAATATTATGATTACCTACTTACAGACTGCTTAGAACAACAGGTAGCCACAAGGAAATTAATATTAAACAAGACTTTTTATTAAAAATAAAATGCTAAATCGAATAATAAATAGTATTTGTTATATAGGATAATCAAGACAAAAAATATTGACATTAAATGGCTGAACTAGGAAAAACCACAAAAACCATTATGATGTGGCTTTTAATTATGTAATCATGACCAGTGGACGTGGTAATCCTGTAGGGTAATGCTCCTAGTCACATCATCGTCAAAGGCCATTAGCTTCTATGTCAATCGTGTTAAATAAAACAAAGAGGGAAATACACAATGGTCAATAAGTAACATAAACTGCTAATAAATAACAGAAATAAATAATATTAACAAGAATAAAACAAAATAAATCATCACGCAATTGGACTGTCACAACAAGAATAAAACAAAAGAAATAATCACGCAATTGGACTGTCACAACAAGAATAAAACAAAAGAAATAATCACGCAATTGGACTGTCACAAAGAATCAAACAAAATAAGATTAACAACAATCAGATATTTGATGCTTTCCTGGCTTTGGTTATATATGATAGTTTCTCTGGATTCCAGCTGCTAATTGCTCTGCAATCATCTTCTGAGAAAAAGTTAGTTAGGTTGGAATTGGAGACCCTATTATACTGTGACAGCGTTTATGGAAGGTAGCCTGTCAGGAGCAAAGAAGAAACCTAGTGGTAAAACACCAACGTCGTATTGATTTGAAATTGTTCCAACTTGACTGTCAGTTACAACAAAAAGGATATCAGTGTTTCACTACTAGATTTCTTCATGACTGACTGGCTGCTACATGGACAAAAAATTTCCATTCGGCAGATCATCATTGGTGACGGGCGACAAATATTCAATTTTGATAAACTGATGTCATTTACTTTTATTATTTTAGTTTTTGCTACAAAAATAAAATTTATATATGACTTCAGACATGAACAAGATAAATGAAGATTCGGATTTTTTTGGAACTCTTCAGAAATATCTGGAAGTTAATGAAATTTGAATTTCCCACAAGGCAGCAACTGGTATTGGTTCCATGCGATTTAGCTATTCGTTGTTCTAGCTCCTCTAGTAACAAATGATCAGGGTCTGTGTGTTGTCTCTTGTTAATACAGCCATTAAGTTTAAAATCAGTTGAAAAACTTCGAAAATATTTACTTGACTTCAACCCTTGAAGCCAGTTTGACATGCAGCGCATGTGTCCTTTCTCTGCAACAGTTTGACATTGTGAGAACGCACTGAACAAACCAGTATCTTAATGCACATATCTCAGTCGTGCATTGACAAAATATGACACTAAAAGAGATGAACCCAGATCCTCATTTCACAAGTGGATTTCTTTTTTGTTGCGCTAACTGTAAATTTGGGGAGAGGTTAACAGCAAGCAATACAGAAGAAATTCTTGGTTGTGTCGGCACAACAATTGTTCACACTCCAGATAAATGCTTCCCTTTTCAAAAGATTTGGGAGGGCAGTAAACACTCACAAACAAGGTCAGCTTTTGATCAATCTGTCTCCTAACCAATCACAGAGCGAGTTTTCATTAAAAAAAATACCACCCTTGGCGGAAATGTAAGAAACACAAAAAACCGTAAGAGAATGAAAGGAGACTGATGTCCAGCCCGCTAAGTGGGATTTTGTATTGATACCAGATTCAAGAGTCCACACAATTTACAACTTATTGTTTATACAGCACTAATACAAATTACAAGGCAAAATTTGTGTTATATCTGCATGTGGCAATTAAAAACCACTAGAGGGTGAACCCACACTTTGTCTATGACATTTAATTTTCCGACTAGTGGGGTCAATAATTTGTTACAAATTAGTTGGTGCCATGCAAATAATTCAAACTAATGTTCAGGTTACTTTTTTTATACAGGGAATAGTTCAGTTAGCATGTGTTGTTTATTTATCTATTTATTTAATTTTGCATATTTAAAAGAAATATACGTTGTACTTATTATAATGTAACTAACAAATAGAGCAGGGGTAGCTCATCGTACTCTCAAAAGGCTGTAATGCTATCTCTTATGGCAACGAAAATTCTTGGTTTTGCTGCTGCCTTCAGACTTGAAATTTCATGTCCAGGTATAAGAGGACTACCAGTTACCAACTTAGCTCACTTCATCCTAAAAAATAGTTGAAGAACAAATAGCACGCGAAAGTTCAGATAGCTCAATGTTTTCACCTGGCTGGTATCCCGAGAAGCTATTATATATACGATCTAACACGTTACACTTTTTAGAAAGATTGCTGGCTACATCTATGAACCAATTTTTTATATACAAACACACAAAAATAGTGCAAATGTTCATGGAAACAGTGTAAACTGCTCTCCATAGAAAAGAAGAGTAAATTCTAGGTACATTATTGAAAATACTAATAAATTTGTTTCAAAAGTATTCTTTATCCTGCTAAGATGTGTCACTGCACAGTGAAGCAGGAATTGGGATTCTCATCTGAAAGATATTAGTGAGTCAAGTAGTGACAAATCCAGACTAAGCAAGGATGAATGAGAGGAAATTCTTGAGAGCAAGTCTGGTAAATGGTACAAACTATGGTAAGTACAATTTATTTTTAATCAGATTTTTTATTAAATAAGATTTTTTCGAATTAAATTTATTTCTTTAATCACAGTTCTTCCACAATTTTCTTTTCGTTTGCGATTAATATTTAATTTTGCAGTAGAACGTACATACTTGTATTTGTTACCTTAGTGTGGCTTTAAATAAACAGATAGGCCTACTTTCACTTAATATTTACAACATATATATATATATATATATATATATATATATATATCAGAAAATAAAAGAGAAATCCACCAATAAAGTTCAAAATTTTAACATTTCAGGAAGTGTGCCGGGGGTAATTTTTTCAAGGAATCAGAACTAGGTATCTATTCCACACAGAGTTCATTTAAGAGGAATCCGAGAAATCACCTATCAAATGGACTTATCCAGCTCAAGTATTCTTATATTTCATTTCTCTATAATACTTAACTGTCATATCTGTTTAAGTACATTATCCCTGTCTGAGGAAAATTTTTACCCTACACATGTCTTACATTGCCGAACATACTTTTCCCCTTATCCTTGTATAGTTTGAAAGGTGTTGTACCAAACATGAGTAGAATAAAGAAATGTATGATTGAAGATTACATTATGACTTGGGAAACAGTAGTGATTTTTGACCTTGCCAATGATAATTACATTTAATATAATTCATACTTCATGTTCACATCCTAGTGACACTGGTACCTCTCTTCCATCACTTGAATGTCTGTGTGATGTAGCAGAGTAATTTAAGTTTTAACGGTTGTCATAATATTAGAGAATATTATGAAATCAGAGTAAAAAAATTAAACTATTAGGAATTTCAATGAGAATGCCTCCTAGATCTACCACATAAATATTTTGGCAAAAATCAAAATGGATATGAAAGTTGTAACAAACAATAATAAAACAATAAATATATTTCATCTAAGTATCATCTTATATTAATAGATCAGTGAAATTCATGAGATCTGATAACATGGATTAATGTTTTCATTTTGAGATAGGTTTGCAACCTTTTCTATTACTACATCCCATTAATCCAAAATACATACCGTACTTCAGAATCACACAATAATGAAGCTCCTATAACATGAAAAATAAACATAATACCTGTTTTTTAAATAAATTCCAGCAATTTTCATTCTGATAGAATTTTAAAATTAATTCATTTTTATGGAATATTTCCAGTATTCCCTCAGGATTTTGTCAACAAATATATGCATTTCCAAAATCCATGTTGCCACAGAAGGATATTCCTCCAACGTGCAATTTTTACTACAAAGCAAATTGCTTAATGCGAAAGTCAGCCCAGGAAGAACTATAGGATCTACCTGGGAAGCAACGCATGTTTCGGAACACTCAGAGTACAAACTATCATTGTTTGCTCCATTAATTCTAACAAGGGAACCGTACAGGTTGTCATGTCGAAACGTACTCTCAAATTTTGCACATCGGTAGGTCTTTATTGCACAAAGATACATGCCAAAAGTTAGCTGCTCATGTAAACTCTTAGTGGGTAAAAAATAATTGCAAACCTTGCCGATTCGAAACATTGAGTAGCCTCACACGACTGCCGGCGGGAGGGGGTAACAGCCTTCCCTACCTAACACGTGCTTGGCATCGGCTGTCACAGTGTTCCTAAGTACCGCATCAGATATAGGCCTATGTATAGTTTGCCTTATCTCTCCCTTTCCTTATCATTATATGAGAGAATAATATTATAATTATGAATAATACTCTCTTTTGATACACATGCTTGTATTCCGGTAGTTGTGAAGTGATTAGCTAAGTGCTAAGTGAATCCTGCTTGCTGTTTACATTAATTCAATTTTTTTTACTTTGGCCTATAATGACGAGCACAATTATTACGTAGTATGTTAGTCCAAGTTCTTAGTGCTAAAAGACAATAAATGTCAACGAGAATGAGTTGATTCAAGCGCTGGTACTGTGATTTGCTGTGCATAAGAAATGTCTTCAAATAACATTCAAATTGAGTGGTCACACATCTATAACACCTATACACACTTAACTATCATAAGCAACCCCTCAGTGTCTAAACAGATTATATAGTTCCAAAATGCGGAAATGATAAGGACAATTAGTGATTACATAAAAATTATTTAGTGAAACACATTAAACGAGTAACAAGATAGCTCCACCTGCTGTCGTTTGTTCCCAGCATACAGGCTACTCAAGCGAGCTGTACAAGTGCCTGCTACTGTTTACTTATGGAACAAAAACATATTTTCACCCACTTACAGTCTGTATGAATAGCTAATTTTTTTTCGCATGTGTCCACCTATAATGAAGACCTATCCTTGAGCAAAATTTGAAGGTGGGTTTCGACATGACAACTCATATGGTTTCCTTGTAAGTTCTATAGCGTCCCACTTTCTTTTTAAGGCACAGTGAAATATATACCTGTAGTAAATTCAATTTCTAAGAAACATTTATCACCTAAATTCTTGTAGATAATATGGGCATTCACTATGAATTTATGAAGAATTCAAAAGCAATGTTCCCTATCAAAACAAAAATACAAGTGATGTAAAGTTTGAATTAAGCTGACATCAGAAACAGGACTGTAAAACTTGCATACAAAGATTATATTTTTAAAATAACACTGCCCAATTAATAACACAAAAATACTGAAATTTTAAAAGCAATTTTTCTTAAAAATAAGATAATTTTCATGGATCTCTACTTCTATGTCTTAAAACAGTTGACTAAAATCACTGAAATATATACTAATCCAAAATCTTGACAAACCCTGCACGATACTTACTGTTAAGTGCTCATATTCTGGTCCAGGCCAATTGATAACTTTGAGAAGAGATTCCATCATTCCACAGCTCACCAGGGCTTCTCCTCCTGCTTCGTAGCTGGCCAAGTGGTACAAGAAGCTGAACAATGCTGTTGCCAAAGGTAATGGAAATACTCCATTCTTTAAATCTACTGGGGGTGATGTCAGATGTAATATGCAGGTACGGACCAGTACTGGTAGGAAGCCATGATACGAAGCAGCACCCGTGACATCAATTATCATGTTCAATCTTGATCCAGGTTTTCTGTTTTAACAGATGTCAGAAAATCAATTTAGTAAACAGAATAATAATAATAATAAAAATAAAAAATAAAGATTTTCAATAACAATTTCTATACTTCAAAGAAAGTAATACATAAAGAAAAGAAAAGAAAAAGAAGAGAGTCCCTTCGCCATATACAGTTAACTCTCGATACTTTGTACTGAACTAGGCAAGGATCATCCTGGGATGTGGAAAGTCCATAATATCTTTAAGGAAATAAGGTTTTATCTCAGTGTAAAAAATAGTATAGTCATTGTGCCTAAGTAATGAAAAATGACATTTTATCGACAGTATTTCATGAATGAACCGTGTACTTTAATGTACAAGATAAATAATACAATTAGAAAAGTCACATATAGGCCTATAACACAATTATTTAGTCACACATATAAGACAAATATGTAACACAGTCATTCTTTAAAATACTCTTTTAGACAGTATGATTAATATTTTACTTATATAATTATATATATTTGAATTTTCCTATTCAAAATCCTGTTCGTCCTGATTAAGACAGATTCTGCTTTATTTTCTTTCCAAACATAGACATATTTTAGAATTTTATACTCAGAAATATCTAATATTTCACAACCAGGTTAGATTATTAAAATGAGAAAGTAGTACTCACTTAGGAATATGAGGATTTCGATCAAGATGAATTATTGATGTTAGTGCCCGTAGAGCAGCTGCTCTGATTTCAACTAGATTAGGATTCGTCATTTCTAATAATTCGACCAGTTCTTCCAAAATGCCTGAGTAGAGAAGAGTGTGAGCATTCTCGGCTAGAGCATTAGAGTACACCAACACAGATAATGCTTGTAGTCTAGCTTGCACACAAAGGAGACGAAGTCGGCGATTCGAAAAACAATATGCTAATCGTATGTGGGTAAAGAGCTGCATCTGGAATATAAAGATACAATATTATATTGGGACTATTCGTAATGTAGCTACTATGCAAAGAGACATCCAGCTTGTACCGTTTTCCACAGTTATATGATAATTTTTAATTGACTTAGGTCTTGAAATGGTGAACTTTCACAATTTTAAATAATGATTTTCACATTTTGATTAATAAATTTCCCATTTTGTAACAATTATACCCGTATTTACTCATCTATAGCACCCCCTCACCTATAATACCCCCCAATTTTCGGCAACGTGCAAAAAAAAAAAAAAAAAAAAAAAAAAAAAAAAAAAAAAAAAAAAAAATGCAGAAAATCTTATAAAGTGATTGGGAACTGCAATATTCCTGTTAACGGTAAAACCCACGCTTCCCTGCCACCTGTGTGTTGGCCTTAGTTACTCTCACCTCCCCCATAGATTTCTCAATGCCCTTCAGGTTTCTGAGTTCAACTTCCGCCGTACGCGTGTATTGTTGCCTGCCTGAGAGTTAGTAAGCACGTGAAAAATGAGTTGGAGAGCAAGTTTTACGGCATCCTTCAAGTTGAGTGTGTTAGAATATGCAGCCATGTATGATATCTTATTGGCATAAACAGAAAGACAAATTATCAGGAGCAAAGAAAATGTTGAAATCATTCCATGGTGTGAAGAACGCGATATACGAAATTTAGGCAGTTGCTGCCCAGTTGGATGACAACATTGCAATGCTGAATTAACCTTGAACACCACGCGGGCACGCACAGCGTTTAGTCACGTGACCCAGTCAGCTGTGATAATGCAGGCGGGAGCTATACCAAACTGTTTAAAACTCTAAAGTTAAAATGATGTGATAATTTAACTTTTTGTAAATAAAAAAAAGGATTTAAACTATTTTGCGTGTTGATTTAAAGACGCTAAAGGTGTCTTTTTCCGCTTTTAAAGCATGACAACCCAACCTATGTCATGTGAAAATTTTCACCTATTATACCCTCCCCCATTTTAGAAGTTGAAAATTGTGAAAAAAGGGGGGTGTTATAGGTGAGTAAATACGGTACATCTATTACATTTAAAAAAAAAAAAATATATATATATATATAATTGTTTAGGGCAGATGAAAAATAAAAATACTATGGAGGCTGAGGAACATGGAAACAATGCCACAGCCCACAAACTTGATAAAAGTGAAAGCTACATTAGAGACGGAGAAGATAATACATGCAATGGAAGTGAAACTGTCCCTTTTTAGTAACAATATTTTCAGTCCTTTTCTTATTCAAGAGTGGAGTATTCGAGCAAATATGATAATAGCACTATCAAAATGACAACTAACCTGTTTATCGGTAGGAACACTGTACTGTTCTAGCAGCTCATTCATGATGGCTGCAGGTGTTTTGTTCAGTTTATCCACATTCTCGATGTGGATGGTTGTGACGACATTTGAGTACTTTCCTTTTCCCTTCTTAGATGTACAGTCATGCACTTCAGAGTAGTACTCAAAATGCAGAGTTGTTGAGCTAGGAGGAAAGTGCTGTAACAAATATTTAAGTAATCATCGTCATTAATAATAATATTATTATTATTATTATTATTACTATTATTATTATTATTATTATTATTATTATTATTATTAAACATAAATTACCATGGGTGAACAATTGAAGATACTATGTAATGTAATCTAAACCTACGTCTCTTATCATGCATGACCTTTAACTTTTAATAGCTGTGCCACTTACCCAAGCTTCATCTTTACAGCAGTCTGCTAATCCAAAGCCATTTTCCTTGCCTCCCCAGCTCTGAAATATAACAATAGCTTTAGAATGATTTCTATAATGGAATCTCACATATCAATATTAGGAAGACAGTGATTGGAAACTTAATATTTATAAATTTATAAATGAATGGTGGAAATGTCCAAGGTTGAGTCACTTTTTACAAAATGTGTTCTACAATGGAATCATTTTCTAGGTGTCATAGTGTTAAGCCAATGTCCCAGGATCCAATTTTTTCGTTGAAAAAGTTGTATCAAGTAGCATTTCTATACAATTATTTCTGGCTATGCACACGAGAGTGAGTTTGGTTCAATATATAGCATCAGCTGTTCTCTCAAAACAAAAATTGATAGCTAGTAAAATCGACGTGGCATTTGATAAGCAAACACTTGACATTGGTTATTTTCTACAGAATCTTTTCATAATGTCTACAGCACCTCACTGTTTATAGTTACTATTATTGTAAATTCAAAACTTAGTGTCTGTTAATCTTCTTGACTCTAATATATCATTCTATCTTTATGGTTTTGTTTGCTGATCGAGCACTGGAACAGAGAGATTCGGCTGTATGGAAGAAGCTTCTATGTCATGAAGGTCTTGCGAGGAGAGAATGATGCTCATTGGCTGATTTCGTAATTCAGAATATAAAATTTGGAAATGTTTCTATTCTGTTGTATGCAATACAATTGTATAGAAAATATAGGATGAAATTGTGTGCAATGGCAGTCGTCCATGTCACATGATCCAGTCTGACAAATTGTAGACATTTGGACCAAAAATTAGATTGTGAGACATTAGCTTTATGTTTATTGTATGCATCTGTAGATTGTCAAAAATACTGTTTTTAACCAAAACAAACAGCACTAATTCTATGTGCCACTATTATTGTCGACAATATGTTTCAAGTGCCCTAGCACTGCATGATCCCAGAACTTGTGTCCCCTAAGATCTACAATGATTCTGAAGGGAGGAAAAGCTCATTAACTCCTAATTATGGCTTCACAGGTTATCAGCCATGTAATGGTTATAATTGTCAAACTTTTGTTCTTTTATATTCTAGAAATGAGAAGTGAACACAAGGTACTAATTCATTTAAGACTCACCGCCGAATCTATAGTCCTCCCCCAAGTAAGCATGCTTACCTAGCTAGGTGGCAGCGATCGAGAGAGGTCTGCTACCTGGCAAACCCCTAGCGGTCTCCCAGAACTGTCACCAACACGCTTTCCGTCTGCAAGCCACGTGGCACGAACTTCCCGCGTCAACTTTGACGATATGCTGGAGTTTGCAAACTATGTGAAAATCATAGACGAGCAAGCGAGAAGAATGTTGTCGTAGCAATATGTAAGCGACATGGAGGACCCTTTTCACAAATATAGGGATCGCAAATTTAAGTTGCAATTCAGATTTTAAAGGTAAACAAACAATGAATACCAGTTCCTGCTGGCCCCTCCCCTGTGCTACTGCCGAAGGCGTGTGTAGCAGGTGGAGATGATAGGCGCGGCCAGCTTAACATATTGCCAACATCCACTTAGAATAATACAATGTTCTTATGCTTAAAACTATTACGATAATATTTTTATAATAGTAAAACTAGATGGTTTTATTCAGAAAATGTTTAGTATTCCTCATAAATGTTCTTAAAAAATACAACTGGTGAAAATGTATGCTGACTTTCTCCCTATCATATTGGTTACTATGAAGTAGCCATTTTAGCTCGACTGTGATGCATCTACACGGTTGCCATTTACTGCAGAATCCGAACTCCTGCTGGAACCTCCCCTGGCAGAGGTTTCTCGATATGGAAGTCCAAGGGGCCTGCCAGCTGGGTGTGGGTAAGCCCCTATACCTGGCAGAGCTTTATAAATCTGACGGTCATCCATGTAAAGATTTGGACTGTGTTGTCTATAGCCAGTTCTCATAGAAGACTTTTCTGTACTCTACTAGGCTTTTAAAAACAGTCTTCATCCAGACAGGTTTAAGTGTTTAAATACAGGCATACATTGAACATGATAAATAGTACAAAACAGAGATGTGATACCTTCTATTTAACTTTTAATTTTATTCTCTGCTAGACCTTTCGACGTAGCAACAACATCCTAGGGACATCTAGCTTTGTTGTCATGTTGCAGACTTACTTAAAAATATATTAGCACAAATCCACAATGACTGGTATTTTACGCAAGTGATGTCACATAGGCTATATCACCTTATGTGTACTCATAAGATGTTACAATTAGTTAAAAACATGGTTTAAAGATTTGACAGCAGGTTGTCTGTAAATTACAGTAGTCTAAATCCTCCACACATACTGAAATTTTCATATGCCTACATTATCTCAAAATGCCAATATTTATTTTAAAAGATTCGAGATTAAATTTTCAAAAGTGCCCATTTTAGTGCTATTTTAAAAATATTTAGTGTCTTTTCTGCCTGCTTATCAGCCATTCCACGGAAAGTGAGCCTGAAGTGTTCAGACGGTAACAACCTTTTAATATTAATTTAAAATATATGTCATCATTGAAAAATTATGAAATTAATTTTCAGTACTAGTCTACTGAAGAACTAATTCTCAAAATTAATTTCATAATTTTTCAGTGATGACATATATTTTAAATTAATATTAAAAGGTTATTACGGTCTGGACACTTCAGGCTCACTTTCCGTGGAATGGCTGTTATTTTGAACTATTTAGTAGCTAGAATCCAGCCTCTAGTTATGATTAATACTTGTAAATGGGATTTATATAATTACTTGAACTTCATTTTTGCTCTCTATTAAAATTTACTGTTCCTAGCTTTGAATTATAAATTATAAATACCTGTGGATATCTCCACACAAAATCCTGAAATGTGATAAAATTGAACACCCACTTACAGTAAGGTAATGAAGTTAAATTAACATACCTCTGCTAGATGTGTTAGTCGACTCAGAAGAGCTTGTTTTTCATTGTTAAGACGAGTGATAAAGTTGCTACGTTTACTGAACATATACAGCAAATTGAGCACACCAAGGACAACGTTCATATCACATGATGACAAAAGTGTGATCAGATGTTCCATTGAGTTGTACAGATGCCTCGAGAAAGAGTGCTCAATGAGTAGAGTTGTGAAATGGAGGACCCACAGGAGTAGTTCTTTATCCTATAATAAAAGAAGAGATACAATATACAGTGTATGTTATAAATCTATTTATACAGGCACTGGGTTTTCAAAAAATTGTCATAAATGAAACATTAGTTGATACGCAAAAAACTGAAAGAGGACAAAACATTATGATAGCTCATTTGAAAGTTAAGCGGATTATGTTGAAGTGATTTAATTTCACATTAATAAGAGTTTAAAGCTTAAACTGTACAATAATAATTTAAATAAAAAAATTGGTAGGCTGTGTCATACGACACATATCCCAAATTTGACTAGACACATAGACCAAACTTTGACTAAGTAGCCTACATGCCTTGAGTAGGCTGGCTTTGGTTGGATATGAATACATTTTGCTGGCTTCGAACTCCAAGATAAATTCAGGCAAGTAAGTTTGAAAGGCTGAAAGTATTACTGTAACCCTTGGAAGTCCTGCAAAAGGACATCCAAGTGGAATACAGTATATCCCACAGTTTGACAACCACTGGTTTTATGCATTATCCTTACCAGACATATAATAAATATCCAAAATGATGATTAAACTCATAGTCCCCTGTCAAATGTACAAAAAAAGGCTCCCGTGTGCTCCTTGATGATGCAAGTGTGGGAGTGGTCTCAATCTCTTCGTTTGACCTTGGAGAAACATAATTTTGATGGTGCCACTCTTGAAAATGGTGCGTTTGAATGGTGGGGGCAAAACAAAAATGGCTGCCATCGCAAACACGTTTTCCTATTTATATCAGTAACCGTTGGGATTACAAAAAAAAGTTTGAAACATGAAATGTAGCTACATAGATTCGGCACAGAAATGATTATTACAACTTTTATGTACGATCAACCGCTTTCTCATAAAAAGTACTTTTATATTTTTAAAAATTAAAAATGATTATGTCTCAGTATGAGGGTTTTGCAAGCACATATTTACATGCCTGACATTATTTACACGGCCACTGGATACTTCTAACAATAATTAATACGTTAAACAATAACAAATTAAAAAATAACCCCTTTCCCTTATGTTGTGCCATAGGAAACTGAAAGATAAAAAGTACTACTATAGTTTTAAACTTTAATGAAGATACTGTGGAAGAAATACAATATTTGTGGATTTATAGAACTATAGACAAAGTTGATACACTCCTACAATTACATTTTTAATTATAATCATAGTCACTTTCAATACAAATCTCACTTAGACCTAAATCTTCATCATCGTCCAGCTCGCACTCTCCCATATTGTCACAACGGTTGGGATTACCTTTGCAAGTGCACATTTCAGTACACCAGAGTCCATTTGACTGACAAGTAGCCTACATGGAGGAGAGCAACGCCTTTTGGAGCATGAGCAGCAACAAAGTTCCAAGATAAGCTCTGGTGCACAATGGTTGGTACAAGCAACAGACTCGTATGCACTCCCTACTTTTTCCCATCCAAAATCTGAGGGCGGTGTGTTATTGATGCTTATTTAGGTCCTGATTCCATTCAAAACATTGAAGGTGAGCCCTTAGCCATGCCAGATCCAGTGCAGATCTTGGCATTTTTTCTGTGTAAACAACAACCATCGCACAGGACCTAATATGTCAGTCAGTGTAGTTTTGGGGATATAAAGCTGCAAATGAACGCTTCCAAGATAGTCCTGACATCTTCAGTGAGTGAAAGTGTAGTCCCCAATTTAGCCAAGGCTTCTAGCGGCGTATCACTCGCGGAATTAAAAGCTTTCCACTACTTTAGTAAGATAGTTGAAATATAAAAACACTTTGTGCTCCACTTACGTCTGGAATTAGAATCACAGGACTAGTTTCGGGAGTTACCCCATCATCGGCTGTTGGTCTACTGGAGTTGGAGTTTGGCGATCATGGGTGGCAGTCCTGGTATGTTCGGTGCTGCCCTCTTCCTTCCTCATTGTAAGTTTTATGACGTCATCCACTGGCGGTATTTCAAAGTTCATTATGCTGTTGCTATTCTTGGTAATAAATATCTTCTCCCATGTATTTAATTCAGATGGCTTCTTTACGTGTTTTAACAGTTTGATGTCTTTTTGATGTGGTGGTTTTTTGTCCAGAAATGATGGGCTACCGCTGATTTTCGGTTTGCATGTATTTTATGTTTCTGAGGTGTTCATTCATCCTGATCTTTAAGCTTCTTTTGGTCTGTCCTATGTAAGTCAAATGGCAGTCTTCGCATTCCATCTGGTAAATTCCTGAGGAGTCTATTTTGGGTGTGTTGTTTTTTAGAGGGTGATTGAGTAGATTCCTGATTGAATATTTGTTCTCTGGTGCTAGCTTTATGTTGTGATTTTTGAATACTTTCTCAAACTTGTGAAAAAAGTTCGGGTGATAGGTGAACTTTTTGTAATTGATTGGGTCTTTTTCTGCATTGTTTAATGTACTAGTTTCCTTAATCATTTTTTGCTTCTTGTGTTTGGAGATCATTTTGTCACTGAAATTTGTTTTGAATCCATTAGTAGTTGCCACTTCAAGTATGTGTTGGTATTCTTTATTGTATTCTATCTTAGTTAGCGGGAGGCAGATAAGTCTGTGTATTAGACTGTGAAAAATTGCAAACTGGTGTGATTTGGGGTTAAAATTGTTGTATTTTATGTAGTTGTCCACGTGTGTGGGTTTTCTGTAAATCCCAAATTCTAGACTCTTCTGGTTTCTAATGATTTTTAGGTCTGTTGTTTGTTGTTTATTGTTTAGTCCTCTGAGCAAATACATGCTATGGGACATTAAGCATTAACATACATTAAAGCATAACATACATTAATACATTTATAACAAATTAGATAGATTATAAGATACAATAATACATTATAAGATACTATAAAAATTCACTAACATACCAACTGTACAATAATATTATTTCTAGATGATTAGTATTTACAAAATTTACTAGATTTATCGGGTTATTCTGAGGTATCCACATGCATGGTTAAAAAGTAAAATACAAATTAAAATAAGGCATGGTAAAATTAAATAAAAATAGAATTTACAATATTGTCAAGCTTAGATGGAATGATAGTCTGGGAAAGTGGTAATTTACTAAATATTCTAAATTTACTATATTTCTTAATCTTCTAAAAATTCATTTACACCATAAAAACATTTTTCTTGTAGAAAGTTTTCTACAGCTTTTTTAAATTTTTTTGGGTTGCCAATTTCTTTCAATGCTTCTGGAAGCTTGTTATATAGTTTGGTACAATTGTACATTGTGCTATTTTCATACAATGAGGTATTGTGACTTATACTGCTTAACTGTTGATTAGCTCCTGTGTTGTGGCTATGCCGTTCTTTATTAAGCTGAAATGTTGTATAATTTTGTTTTGTGTAAATTAATATTTGTTTTGAAAGGGTAAAGGGTAAACAACCATTCTGTTCAACCTCCATTGTGAATTGTATTGATCTATCTTGCAAATTTAATAATTTTAACGAGTCTTCCAAGAATCTTTTTGGTATGATGGCAAAAATGTTGACATATCTGCACCAGCTTTTGAATATGTGGGGAAATGCTCTGGTTACTTGTAGTTCTAATTCGCTCATGTATAAATCTGCTAGTAGCGGTGATAGTGGACTGCCCATAGCTAAACCTGCTGTTTGTTTATAGTATTCATGGTTGAACATGAAGTTGTTTTGTTGGATGCATAAATTGATAAGTTTAATGTATTCTTCTATTTGTTCCTGTGCCATGTCATTCAAAAACAGCCATTGTTTGATTAGTTTGGGTAATTTATCAATTGGAATACTTGTGAATAATGCCGAAACATCGAATGAAACCAATACTTCATCAGGCCTAATAGGGGTGTCCTTTATTTTCTCAACCAGTTCATATGAGTTTTGTATGCTGAGTGTTTCGAACATTTTTAGAGTGTCTAATTTTTCCACCATCCACTTTGCCAAATTATATGTGGGGGCATCTATGTTGCTGATGATAAGTCTCATACTTCCGTCTTCCTTGTGGATTTTTGGTAAGGCATATAATTTTGGTATAGAGGGATTGTTCACAATTAATTTCCTCCTTTCATTATTTGTAATAATTTTGCTAGTTTTGATTGTTCTTTTGACTGTTTCTGTAACAGTTTTCAAGGGGTTTTTGGTCAGTTTTTTGTATTCTGGTTTTTGTAGTAACCTATTTGTCCTCATTACATAATCCTCTTGGTCTAAGATTACTGTCTTATTTCCCTTGTAAAAACTGAGTACAAAAACTACATGGACCTCACTGTAATTACTGGATTCAGCAATTACAGTGTAGTTTTTTACTCTTACAAAGAAAACTCGTTGAAGAAAGCGAAGTGAGAGATTCGGCAAAAGGGCTCAGATACAATGCAGTGCAAAATCGGACCAGAAACGAAAATTGGAAGTATACCAATGCACAAATTATACTTGGATTCAGGGTAGGAACATAGTGTTAGAAATGTACCTGCTCCTCAACGTTGCAATACAAAACCGCTGTCTCACTCACTCCCTTTTATTCTGTAGACAAAGAAGGTGAAGAGCCGGAAACCTACCTGACAGTCAGTTGCCAGATTGTAAACATGTCACTGAGGGTGGTGAAGAACTATCGACACTTTAAAAACATCTCCCTGCACCCTCATGTTCGAATTTAGTTGAACTGCAGAGCTCGGCACTTTCAGTTCTTAACTTACATGTTCTTGCTGTAAATCCTGCGATTTGAAATATCCTAAACTGTGTACATTCTACTTTGTGTGGTTGTGTATATTGTACATTATCTGTGTGTAGAAATTGTTGAATTCATCTTATATTTTATTACATCTTAGTTTATTTCGTTAGTTACTTATTACATTTTATTACCTAATATATTGTAAGAAATAAGTATCTTATTAAGTATGGAGCAAGGGTTACAATCACCTGCGCGCTACAAAACTAAAACAAAGAGAGTACTGACTACGAAAGAGAGGCAGATTATACTAAATGTATATGCGTATTTTAGAGATAAAGGGAAGTCGGTACATGAATCAGCCAAGTCAACTTCCGAAGCTATACTTGTGGGCTATACGACTGTGTTCTCAATAAGAAAAGAATTTCAGTCTAAAGGAAAGGTTTCTACACCGAACAAGAAAAGACCTACAGACGTAAGACAAAGAAGGGAAGACAAATACGACAGTTTCACCCAAGCGGCAATACGAAGACAGGTACACCAACTTTACAGAGAAAATGAACTGCCCACTTTGAACAAATTAGTGACCATTGTTAATGAAGATTCCACTCTACCAAACATGTCGAAGCCAACATTTAGAAGACTGCTTCTGGAAGTGGGATTCAGGTTTCTTAAGCGTGAACGTAACTCTCTGTTAATAGATAGGGAGGACATTGTAGCTATGAGACATGAATATCTCAGAAAAATTAAAAACTATAGGCTAATGGGGAGGAACATCATTTTCACAGATGAAACTTGGGTAAATGCCGGCCATACTAATACAAAATGCTGGCAAGATACCACCGTTGTTTCTGCAGACGATGCTCACAGAAAAGGGTTAAGTGTGGGGAATAAAACGCCCTATGGAAAAGGTGGCCGTATTATTGTTGTGCACGCTGGGAATGAAAATGGCTTCGTATCGGGAGCTGATCTAATTTTCTATGGAAAAAAGAATGGCGATTATCACGGTGAACTAGATGGAGCAATGTATGAGAAGTGGTTCACCGAGAAATTATTACCAAACGTGGCACAGAATTCAGTCATCGTAATGGACAATGCTTCAGTTCATTCCACTCTCTTGGAAAAGGTACCAACATCTGCAAATAAGAAGCAAGAAATTCAGGATTGGCTCACCACTAAAAAAATTTCTTGGGAGCCAGATATGAATAAGATGGAACTCTGTACAATCCTTTCTACTGCTCGCAAACAATACCAGAAGAAATACAGAATTGACGAAATAGCGCACGCTGCAGGTCACGATGTATTAAGGCTCCCCCCGTACCACTACGAACTTAATCCGATTGAGTACGTGTGGAGTGAAGTGAAACGAAATGTCGCACGAATAAACAGTTCTTTTCGGTTGGCTGATGTCTGCGATCACATGAAGAATAGCTTAAAACAAGTGACTCAGGAACACTGGCAAAATTATGTGCGCCATACTGAAACAGTTGAGAAGCGAATGTGGGAAGCAGACGGAATGTTGGAAATTGCGCATGATAGGTTAGTAATAAATCTGGACGAGGACGACACCACTTCAGAAAGTGAAAACGAAGAAGATATGGATCTTGGTACTGCCCCTCTGCTATGATTTGTTTTCGTAGGCCTACATGTCACAGACTGAAACATCTTCATAAGGTAAGCGAATGTATTTGTTATGTATAGTAGTTTCAGAGGGTAGCATTGACCTGAATAGCAACACTGTAGTGTCTTGCATCTCCCAACACTATGTTCCTACCCTGAATCCAAGTATAGCTAACAGAGTTCCTTTCCGATGAGATTCTGCAATTTGGCGTGACCAACAACAAAAGGTTTGTACTCTGTTGGAGGGACAAAGCAGCTTCATCACATGGTGATGATATATCCAGTCTTGCAAGTACGCAGGAGGAGGCCGACACAAAGATCATATTACATGCAGCTTATTTAGCACAGAAAGGAATTAAAACTACTAATGTGTTCTCCCCCAATACTGATGTCCTGATTTTAGCACTGAGATGATACAGTGAGTCTCAGGCAGATAGGTGCCGCCGCGCCGCGCGTTGGGTTCCCCGCAGATGACGCTCTTATCCCCGGTATGCGGCAAAGGAACGGCCCGGCAGTTGACTGACTTGTCCGTGCGTGACAATGAAAATAAATGAAATAAGTTTGAAAATAACGAAAATAGACACCTACCTTATTACAAGAGATGCTGGAAGTGTCCTCCTCCTACATCCACACATTTTTGGCATCGTGACAGGAAATTCCGGTTCTGTTCTAAAACGTCTTACAACTTCCCTACAAGACTCTGTTTTCACGTAATTATCATACATAAATATCCTCTGCTGCACTGTGAACTCATTTGGAGCCATTGTGACAACTACAGAATCACTATCACGTCTGTACAACACGAGAACAATGCTCAACTGCAGGCTATGCAGCAATTGTTGACTTAACTGCGGGGACACACAGCTGGCACGACGCGGGAAGTGTTGAGTCATCACAAGATAAGTACGGCGCGCGCGACAAGCGGCACCAATCTGCCTGAGACTCACTGTATAATCAGCTTTCGAAAGATTTTGAATATTTCCTCGCCTATGGTTAGTTCAGCTGGTTCAATTTACAGAGCACTAGGACCTCGGAAAGCCTCTGCACTCGATGGATTACACGCACTTTCAGGAGCTGATGTAACAGGATCATTTGCTGGCAAAGGTAAAATAAAGTTGTGGAAAGCTTTTAATTCCGCAAGTGATACGCTGCTAGAAGCCTTGGCTAAATTGGGGACTACACTTTCATGCACTGAAGATGTCAGGACTATCTTCAAAGCGTTCATTTGCAGCTTTATATCCCCAAAACTACACTGACCGACATATTAGGTCCTGTGCGATGGTTGTTGTTTACACAGAAAAAATGCCAAGATCTGCACTGGATCTGGCATGGCTAAGGGCTCACCTTCAATGTTTTGAATGGAATCAGGACCTAAATAAGCATCAATAACCCACCGCCCTCAGATTTTGGATGGGAAAAAGTAGGGAGTGCATACGAGTCTGTTGCTTGTACCAACCATTGTGCACCAGAGCTTATCTTGGAACTTTGTTTCTGCTCATGCACCAAAAGCCGTTGCTCTCCTCCATGTAGGCTACTTGTCAGTCAAATGGACTCCGGTGTACTGAAATGTGCACTTGCAAAGGTAATCCCAACCACTGTGACAATATGGGAGAGTGCGAGCTGGAAGATGATGAAGATTTAGGTCTAAGTGAGATTTGTATTGAAAGTGACGATGATTATAATTAAAAATGTAATTATAGGAGTGTATCCACTCTGTGTATAGGCCTATAAATCTACAAACATTGTATTTCTTCCAAAGTATTTTTGTTAAAGGTTAAAACTATAGTGGTACTTTTTATCTTTCAGTTTCCTACGGCACAACATAAGGGAAAGGGGTTATTTTTTTAATTTATTATTGTTTAACATATTAATTATTGTTAGAAGTATCCAGTGGCCGTGTAAATAATGTCAGGCATGTAAATATGCGCTTGCAAAACCCTCATACTGAGACATAATCATTTTTAATTTTGAAAAAAATAAAAGTACTTTTTATGAGAAAACGGTTGATCGTACATAAAAGTTGTAATAAACTTTTCTGTGCAGAATCTATGTAGCTACATTTCTTGTTTCAAACTTTTTTTTGTAATCCCAACGGTTACTGATATAAATAGGAAAACGTGTTTGCGATGGTGGCCATTTTGTTTTTTGCCTCCACCATTCAAACGCACCATTTTCAAGAGTGGCACCATCGAAATTATGTTTCTCCAAGGTCAAACGAAGAGATTGAGACTACTCCCACACTTGCATCATCAAAGAGCACACGGATGTACATTTGACAGGGGACTATCATACACCACAATGAATTCTAAAATTAAGAACATGCAGCATAAAAGAGAATGGGTACTCACCTCACTGTTCTGAGGCAAATCACATGCTAAGGTCCAACTGGAGGGCTCAACCCTGGTGGCAGCCTCCTCCAGAATTGCATCGCACATGTCCAGGATGTCAATCCAGTGGTAAAGCTCACATTTCCCAAAGGTCCATGTATCAATCCTTTTGAGAACCTCTAGGAGTTCTTTGTGAGTGCATGATCTAAGCTGGTCTATTAGTGCCTGGCATTCCAGGGGCTGTAAATAAATTTTAGTTTTGTTATAGTTTATTTCTAAAAAGAAACGAGAAAATTAGCAAGTATACATCTTGCCGATCTAGTAAATCTAGTGCATTAATGTGGATTCAATGTGACATAAAATTACATAAACAATAAAGTAATTATGTTATACTCGCCGCTAAACTGAAATTTTGACCTTAAACTTAACATTGAACTATGATTTGAAACTCAATGCTTAACTTACTGTTGAATTTAAACACACGGTCTTACTAATAATCCATTTGTAACATTTATACCAGAAATATACAAGCTGAGGAGGAAAACGTACTAATAATCGAATAAGCGACCTGTCACACTGAGCTTCGATCAATCAAGACCAACCGACTGCCATCGAGCGCTCTCGACTACATTTCAGTTCCTTGTCACACAGCATCGAGCCTCATCGATCAACGAAAATATTATAGGTTATATACCTATATGATTTTATTAGGTCTACTCATCACTGTATATTAGAGGTAAAATATATTACCTTATTAGGCCTACGTCTGGTTATCTCCTGCACAATATCATACTACATGTGTTGGGATGTAGGGTTAAATATTAAGCCAATTATCTCAGGCTACATCTGTTTACTTCAAGCTTCGGCCAAGCGAAGAGTGTTGTTTGTTGTAGTTCGATCGCCCACCGCTAGGTGCTACAACTCTATGTATATTTGCAATTGTACAGTTAAATTACATAAGATGTCGTTTTAAGTGCCTTAATGGATTCGTGCAATTCCATTTCATTCAAATGTGAGTCTAAAACGACATTATTGTGAAAGTTAAATCTTCCAGCATCAATTCTGAAATTCAGGTGGGTACGAAGCTTCCGAGTGCTGCCACCATTTGCCATCGACCGCTTTAAAAACGGACAGGTTTGATTTCACAGACCAGTTGATCCCTCTCGCTCGCTGTTGATCGCTGGCGATCGATGCTATGTGACTGGTACCACTGCTGTCTATAGGTTCGTTATATCGGTTGGTTGGTTGGTCGGTCGGTCGCTGTCACTCGATCAATCCAGTGTAACAGCCCCCTAAGACTGAATGTGTGCAACGCACATCATTATTCTCCAAGCAAGGATTTGACAGTTGACTAGAAGTTGAAAATGTGGGCAAAGCCTATGAAACATAAGTTCTGCAAAAATGTAAGTAAAAGTGAAGTCTAAAGTGCAAATGACAACCATCTCAATTAAGATAATATACTGCTTCACTGTATAAAAGTTTAATTATTTTATGGTGTTTTAAAACTGAATTTATAAGTTTATATATGCAATCATCAAATGAAAGCATCAGTGAGCTTTAAGTTTCAAATCAAGGAAAATTTTAGTGGAATAACTAGTCTCCATGAATAATTATTTTAACAAGAGAAAAAATCCTAAAATTTTATACAAAACATTACAGCACTAGTCTTACCTCTTGGCTTTTATACAGTTTTTATATGATGCATTTATTCATCAGTAGCAGTGAAAAGGTTAGGTCAACAAAATCAGGAGAGATGGAATATCATAATCAAGGTGAAATAGCACTATCAAGGTGACATAGCACAATCAAGGTGACAGACTATTTTAAAAGTATGTGGACTTACCACTTCTGAGGTACTTTTCTTTAACCGACTACGGTCAATCTTCATTTTGATGAATGGGATCGAATGGATGAAGATCTAATCTCTCTCCGGTATATCTGAAACAAAAAGAAACACAATTAAATTACGGTAACAGATTAAGGTAATTCCTAGAAGACCTTTTCCCTTTCCCTATTTATAAGGAAGTGACTGTTGATTATAATTATTTACCATGATGCTGTTTATACTGCACAAATGAGTACGGTTATCTCATAGGAAAACAATACATTTCACAAGATTAAATATAAAGTAATTTCATTTTCACTTGCTATTTCTTAAACTTTTAAACTTTAAAAGTGCAATAGTACATTTGTATAACAATTTAATGATAAACTACAGTACTATGGTATGTGCAGAACAGTGAGTGTATTTTAATATTTAGTTGTTATATGATTGGTCTCACAAAAACGTTAATTCCAGTACTCACACCAGCATCGTTTAAGAGAAGGGGTAAAAAATTTTATTTGAAGAGAAATTACCTTGCATAACCAAATCATAATCACACATCATTCATGCGATATATAACTGCAATTATTGTATCAGTATTATTTATATGTACAGGTAGGGGAAAAAAATCAGACAGACTCTTGTAGCTGATTTCATTGATATCTGTTATCTGTGCATTTTTCTGTCTAAAAACACACCGACAAATTAATGGCTTATTTTCTTATGGGTTTCGAAATGGGCTAAGTCAACAGTCGACACTAGGACAAATTTCAATACATTCCCTGCTATCCTGTGAATGCTGCTAGGCATGCACAGTGGCTCATATTGGCAACTTAGATATTTTAGTCGGTCCGCTTTTTTTTCCCTACCTGTACACCTTCAAGAAAAATTAAACATTTATCACTGGTAGAAAAATAATGGACCACCTGCATGGTCTCATGGTTAGCGTCGCTGACTATGGAATCCCAGCCCTGTGTTTGATCCCCCGTACTTTATTTTATTTTCCCGAGGTAGGGAGGTCTGGAACAGGGTGCACTGAGCCTAGTGATTCAAACTGAGGAGCTACTTGTTGAGAAGTAGCGGCTCCAGTCAAGGAAAAATCATCAGAATTCTGACTACATGCCCCCAATCCTGCAATCTGTTTATGGTAGATATCACAGAAATCTGATGGTAGGTCTAGTCCTTTCAGGGATGCAGCATCACAGAGTTTAGTAATATTTCCCAAATCCTCAAAATAACCTTGCCTCACATCCTACTTGAAACTCGTCAACATCAAGCAGAATGGAACAAATAATCATAAAAGATATACAAAAAAAGTCAAAGTCAAACTTTCAAAAAATAACAAAGCCTTTTCAGAAGTGAAGCAAAATATAACAATGAGAACTTACTCCTATTTTATTGGACCTCTGATCTTAGGTTAAATGGCTATTCTTTTCCTAAATGAATAAATAGATCAAGAAAAACGTTTTTCAAATAAAGTAACTATTGGAAAGGTTTTTACAATGCCTTTCCGGACACTGTGACCCAACTTAAGGTTTTCAAGATTATAAGACTGTCAACTTTGATGAAACCGGTATACTGTATTTACATGAAAAAAAGGCAATTTTCTTTAACAGCTGTTAAGAAACTGTTGAAAGAATGTTTGTGTGGAGAAGGAAGTCTACTTCAGGTGTCTGAAAATACTGAGTTTTAAGTTTTATTTGCTACATGTCATGACAAAACACATAACAGTTCGTTTAACTATACTTTGAAGTTTTTAAGTGTGTGATTAAGATTTAGGACACAAAATCATAGCAATTCAGTACCAGTACCGGTACATAGTTACTGGAATTTTTAGTGTTTCAGTAGTAATATCGTTAGATAATTTTGTTTTCCTATTACTCTATTTGCAGCAAATTTTAGAATAAGGTCAGTATTCCACTATGAAATTCTTTGGTCAAATCACTTTGATCAAAGAAAATGGGTGCCCTTTGCTTCAAGGAGTTTGGAAATAAACTGTACTGGATGATTCGTTGACGGCTTTCTGCGTACCATTACATTGGATCAAAGATTTCCCAGCGTTCATAGTAACGGATCTAAAATGGCAGCTCAACATCAAATGTTTTGAACAAGGCTTCAAGATGTGAACGGCACCCAAGTAGTTGCCAATGTTGAAACAATTGAAATGGTGGAGAAAATGCAGTGGCATGGTGCTGGAGTAAAACTCCTAATAGAATTGAATGGTATATCATTATAATAAGGCTTTGCAAGCTAACCTAAACTTGTGTCATTAACATAAGCTAAAAATGATTCAGCCTAATTTCCTTGTAGTTCTTGCTGAAGTTCTTGTTCAAAGTCTTAGATAGTGGAATACCGACCTATGTGTTATCAAACAATATCACACCACCAAATGGATGTGGAAACAGAAATCTTCTGAATGTCTCTTAGCTAGGATGGAAAAAATGAAATCTTTGGTCTTTATGACAAAGTTGATTTTTAAAGTATCTACAAAAAATACCAGTAACAAAAAATTGAAAACAGAAAAGAACACCCAATTACAGAAATACAAATTAAATTACCCAATAATTTTTACCAATTATTGTTCTTCTCTTTACTCAATTGCAATCAATGCAAGACTGTGTTGCAGGAAAGTGAATTTCCAATCAAAGGGCTTTGACCATCTGATTGCAAATTTCAGAAAAAAAATGTTGGGGGAAGGGTGATTTGCAAGTTGTTCTCTTGGTAGTGGTGTTCTACTACAGTGTGTCCCACGTACGAGTTGGCCAGTTGCGTGAGGATCTGGTGGCAGCAGCCACTGCTTCTACTCCCAAGCAATTGGGTGTAATATCTGCGCAAATGAAACGGCTAAGAGTGTAATGATTCAGGTTCTCACAATCACAGTCACAACTACAATGAAAATAAGTGTGTACCTCATCACAAGGGATGTTGGAAATGTCCTCCTTTTGTATCCACACAACAACAGTATCTATTCAGGAAATTTTAATTTATGTGCATTAGTTCAGATTTCGAAACAAGATTACTGTCTTCGTGTTCTTCTAGAAGAAATGTGATTTCAACTTTTATTTCTGTCTAGTCCATATGTCTGCCTCAGTCTCTCTGTCTGTTAATGTTTTGTGTTTGTCACAAAAATCGCTGTGCAAAATTCAACGTAAGTTCATATTCTGAATTTACACACTTTTTGGAAGCTGCAATTATTTTTATATCGGTACATTAAAGGGCATAAAAGGAAGGGGAATTAAAACATTTCCTTCTAGTAGAAATAAATCATAGTGTTCTCATTTATTTTTGTCCTATTAGCAACATGCTCTCTCTCCTCTTCTGCTACTTTTATGACCGCTCAGAAGCTATTGATGATTGATTACTGCAAAGATCGAAGAATGAATGCTATTCAACTGATTCCATATAGGCCTATGATGGTCAACTTGGTTGTATTTCTCACCTTTATATTTGAGAATTAATATAAATAAAGGATTAAAATTTATCACTGTCAAATGCAGTATAAAATAATTTACTTTGCCAAATACACCCACAAAAATAGATAGATGCTAACACCAATATCAGCAATTTTACTTCTTTTATTAAAAAATCAGGTTCCTAGCCAAATGAAGTGCAGTTAAGTGTCTTATGACAAGATTCTACCTACAGGAAACATGCGTCTTAATCCATGTTAAAATCATGACCCATCTACACATAAGCCTGGAGAAACAATGTACAAACCATAAACCAGAATACACTTCTGCTGTAAAATAAACTAAATGTAACTTATATAGGGACTGCACTGAAAATGTTTCCTTTGAAAATAAATAAGACTGCAAATATTTAACTAAAGAATTGTTTAAATTAACAGATTTAAGTAGAAAAAGGTAAGGTTCATAGCCTATATAGCAATGTAAGAATAAGCACAAAATTTTCTAAACACCCTTCCTTACATGTTTCTACAATTTCAAATGGTTTAAATTCACTATTAAACAAAATAAATGTACAATATACCATAAATTTTTTTGGACTGTGAAAAATATGTAAGTAAGCAGGGGATATGTCTACATCACAAGAAACGAGAACTATGCATGAAAATATTACTTTAAATGTGAGTTTCTTTCTGTTATAATAGTGCTCTATTTTTCAGTCAAGTGCAATCTACCAAGTGCTTCAAAAAATGTACACACACTTAGAACTGTCATAGAAAATTTATTTCCCGTTCTACAAGGTTAAATTTCCGGGAGAAAGTAATGTTATATTTCTTCAATAGGTGCCAGCAGGATAGTTTCAACAATGGTACAACAATCATGCCTATAATCGTTTCAACAATCATCCAACAATGATTTCAACAATTGTTTAACAGTTTTTTTTAACAGAAGTCCAACTTCAACATGGCGGACACTCGTCTGAGCTTTGAAGGGCCAAAGCAGGTAATTAAGTGGTACTGGAAGTTTGAGAATGTTGCTGCGGTTCAAAGACAGTGGAGACGTGAGTATGGTATAGAACCACCTTCAAGGTTAAAATTACACGTCTACGAGACAAATTCAAAATTAATGGAACAGTGTGTAATGTGCATAAAGGTCGATCAGGGCGACCTCTTACAGCTACAAGTGATGAATCTTCAACTACGGTCTTGAACTGTTTCAGCGTTCATCTCAAAAATCTTCAAGGCAAGGGACACGTGAGAGTAAAGTAAATAAGTGCTAGTAGTGAGCTACCCATTCTAAGAAAGGCAAGATTAGTGTGTACATTCCAAGGCTGGTGCAACAGATACGTGACGATCCAGATCAAAGGTTACGATTTTGTGAATGGGTTCAGGAGAAGGTGAGATGTGACCCAGGATTTATGGGTAGCATAATTTGGTTGGGTGAAGCCCAATTCAAACTTAATGGAACTGTCAATAGGCACAATTGTGTATACTGGGCTGAAGATAATCCTTACATTACAGTTTAAAAGGCTGTGAATTTGCCTGGTGTAAATGTGTGGTGTGGTTTGTCTGCAAGGGGACTCATTGGGCCTTTCCGCTTTGAAGGTAACTGGAGAAAAGTACCTAACAATGCTTGCTGATTCCATACTCCCTGCCATTCAAGCATTATACGGTAATGACAAGTTTTATTACCAACAAGATGGTGCCCCGCCGTATTATCATAGGGGCATACGAGCATACATGGATCGAAATTTGGCAAGGCAGTGGATAGCACGCAGGGGGCCAATCGAGTTTCCTTCATGCCCTCCATAACTTACGCCACTGGATTTCTTCTTACGGGGCACAGTAAAAGATGAGGTGTACAAACGTAAACCACGTCACCCAGACACACTTTGGAATGAGATTCAAGCGGTGTGTGCAAAAATCTCATTGGACACTTTGATGCGATGTATGGAATCAGTGGTGACTCGTACTGAAGGCCACCATTTTTAACAATTGAACATATCACATTTTCATCAGAAAGTCATTTATTTTTCAAATTGGACTTTAAGCTTTCCACTTCTAGAAATTTAACCTTGTAAAACGAAAAATAGATTTTCTATGACACTTCAATGTTTGTATGAATCACTCTGTATATTTCCTATCTTTATAACTAGGGTTCGGATGTTTATGACATGTCATATTTTTATCCTGACCTCAGTTCTTGCCGCAAACACAAATTAAACATGAATTGTACACTTGTTATCCTAATCGGACAGTTTTTATTTTGCATGTAAAGTCATATTTTGGTCTTTTTTGTGGTCTTGGTCATATTTGTAACTTATATTTCAGTTATAAATGCGGTAAAAGAGCACAATTATACAGTGTATGTACTACGGTCAAGTTAAATTTGAAATTTAGTTAATTAATTTAACGTTTATGGCAAATTAATAGTAACCTAAATTTTAAAATCAATGCAATTGTTCACATTTTATAGGGTCATGCAAGGTCTACAAAATATTACGAGTATTTGGAGCTGATGAAGCGAGCAAACAGGAGCCAACTCTTTAAAAATAGAAGTTCATGACAATTAAAACTGTAATCACCAAAATTATTAAAAAGTGATTATCTGATTGAATTCATGTAATGTAAGAAAGTTTTAATTTTTTATTATTTTTTGGAAATACATTATTTTTTATTAGGTCATATTTAGTGTTTTCGGGTCATATTCAGTCAATTTTAAGGGCATATTTGCAGTCATAAGTGCTTGTGACTGATTACACAAAAGACTGATATATTGAATGCTGTTTAACTTTTCCACACATTAAGCACAGACTGAATTCTGGTTACATGCGAGTTAAATGGAAATAAAAGGATAAAAGTTAATAACTTAAAACACAGAATAAAATATCTTACTTTGTGAAATATCCACCTACAGAAAATTTACAAATAATAGTGTTCTAATTTAATGCATGTAAAAAAAAAGTAATGAAAAAGTGTAACGAACCCTATGAAACTACTACGTTTTGCTTCTTTATTTACACCTAATAAAGAAAAATATAAAAATGTAATCATTATGTATTTATTTACTTACTTCCCTCTACCAAGAAATACTGCTAAGTTCTTTTATAGTTTGGAATTTCTGTATGTGTGTACATGATTTAGTTAAGGTTTTATATTAGAGTTTTGTAAATTTCAATGAATCTATGATTGTGGTTGCAAAATGACCATCAGCACATTTCAAATTTATGAAATAATTTATGACGTTAATATTCTAATCATCTCGAAGTAGAGTATAACCGATCAAATGAACAAGTAAACTATTATTATTAAAAAAAAATTATGTAGAAGCAAATTAAAAGTGCACAACAGAAACAAAGCCATGGCAGTAGGGTTGCTAGATCATGATGACGATAATATTATTATTGTTTTATTATTATTATTATTAATAAATTATTACTACTATTATTATTATTATTATTACTGGTATATCTATTGTGAACAATGGTTGGTTCTAACTTCTAATGTATAAAGTCATTTGATGGACATACATTATTGTTATTAGAACTTAGTAATAAGAAGTGTCGGTTTTCACTATATTACTAATCTAAATTTCCCCGTACAAGAGTTTCCTGGTTGGCTACAGATGGATTCTTAAAACTGGGCCCTCTGGGCAACAACTGGAGATCTGGCAATCCTAAATGGTGGCAGTGGAGACATACTAATACACTCTCCTATAAGTGACTTGAGAAATTAACTTTTATGGTGTGACATCCTTTAGAAACCATGAAAAAGATGCATCAAGAAACGTTTTTTATGAAGCAAATACTTTTAAGACCTCTTCCATGCAATTCTGCTGTTTTTCACTATGAAAATAGCTACGGTATATTAATAATGGAAAGTAGTACTGAGTTTGGTATTTTTTGCTATATTCAATTACAACTTTTTACTGCACCATTCCCTTCCATAAATCCATCCTGTATCTCACACATTTTATTAGCAGTATTCCAGATTATATTGAAAGCATTATAATTTAAGAAACTTTTAACTCTTGGATTTGACAACGGAAACCTGAAGCTAAGACTCATGTAAGAGTACACAGCTTCCCCTAAAGGATGCTACTTGATTGTATTTTTGAGGGAGCTCATACAAGTGCTCATCTGTACCACAGAAACAACACAGACTGTGAATGTCAAGAACTATGTTACTATGTTATGTAAACTTTTTTCCCTAATACATTCATATTTGCCTTTATTCAAATCACAAGAATATGGAAATCCAGAATGAGAAATAATTGATGAATGCGTAATTGTGGCAAGCAAATGGAAAATGTTGTAAGTGCTAGAAAAAAGACCATTTTCACTGGAAACCATTGTATTCACTAACTCCCAATGATTACCATTCCACTTTTAACTTCTTTAGTTAGTGTTGACACATTTATATGTATGCACTGATCTTAACTTCATGACTTAATAAATGCTGAATGTTCCTAAGTCACTATTTATCATCTGATTATACTTTTGTCTGTTTTCACTCTCAAATTATAAGTACCTCTTGTTATTAGGGTTTAATATGACATAATGGTACAAAACAAAGACTAATCCTATTATAGACTAATGCAATTTTAATATGCAAATGCATTTCAATATTTGTTGTTCCTCCACATTCTCTAATTGGCACTTACAGCTTTCTCCTTAAATCCCAAAATTTTGTCTAATCAGCCACACATAACAATGAATCCAAAATTAACATTATATTGGAAGAAGACATAGTGAAGCTATACAGCATAAGATATATACTGAGTTGGGTCTAGCAAATATAAGTTACTTGAACTTTTGTACAAATAGTCCTACCTGAAATAGTTTTGAATCTTTGAAACTACAGTACAAAGTATATGTGCAAGACCTAACTCAATATACATCTTATAATGAATACAAAGTTTTCCATGCTTTAAATAGCAGGGTGTTCTTTACTGACTCTGCCTGTACCATGGGTACTATAGGTAGAGGAATATTGTTCTCGGCCCCCAAATTTGAAGTTGAATTTTTAACAAAAATACAAATTTTGAGGGTCCCCGAATCCTAAAATACTATTTTCAGAAACATGTCTGTGTGTATGTGTCTGTTAACAGCCTAGCCCAAGAATGGAAAATCGTGTTGGCCAAGCTTAGTGTACAGAAAGTTACACGAGTGCATTAACCAGATTCTATTTGGGTTATGTATCCTTCGGGGATAGAACACAATGTGGTAACATTTTTATAACCAATTTACATGAAGAGAATGTCATACATAATATATTATACTAACAGGCGAAGTTTTATCTGGGCAGAGGCAGTTATGTGAGTTTCACATCAGATTTTCTCTACAACTTGATCTTGATAATTACCTTTCAGAAAGAAACTAAGTAACTTATACCAAGTATAGTATTTGGTGTACGAGTGTGTAGTATCTACTAAGATTGGTGTCGGAAACCCAATTATACTACTGCCTATTTCTAGTCACTCTGTTTCTAAATGGAAGAAAGTATTATAAAAGTACTAATCTTTATATTCAACACATTAATTTTCAATTTAAAAATGTGGCATTATTTAAATTGTATATGTATTCACACATGAGCTAAGTGTCTCGAAGTCCCACAGACATGTCTCAGCAGGGAATAATTTATATTAGTTCCAAAAAGATGTGGGGTCACAACTACTGGTGAACGTTTTCCTAACAATCAATAAGGCAATTCTCACTTTTATTAAAGCCATCCATTACTTTACCTCCTTTGGTGGATTAAATAAATAGATTTCATAGGTGAATAAAATCTTCTAATAAATGTTTTCTTTCTTACAACATACCATAATTTTTATAAGAATCTAATGCTGATTTACTAACGACATGAAATCCATACGATTTAATCTTAAATTATCTTCAAGGTGAAAAACACATTAGTCCTTACATAACATAGACAAAACTTCATTTCATTTTTCGCTATACATAGCAATACCACTCCTCAAGCCTTTCCTCAATACTGAAATCTTTGTATAGATCCACCTGAAAAAGAAATGTCTTTAATGTAAATGTACATATCAGCCTTTTCATAAAATATGGGAATTTTTCCCTCAAAGAGAGATGTTATAAAACCAGTGTAATCAGATAATAAAATACAAGTTTAAAACTCAAATTCACTGAATATTAAAGAATTATATGTGTAAAATTTGTTGCTTATGTATTTATTACAATGGAGTTGATTTTTTTGACATTTATAGTATGATTTTAACACTCATTAAACTAAGTAGTCAAGAGTAATGAGCTATGTCCTAGCTCATTATTTATATGTAATGAACAAAAATACTTGTCATAATATACTAGAATGTCCCACCCGTAATTATGAAATGGCTGATATTCTACAAATGTTTACCACACCTTTACAAAATATCTAATAATCAACCGTTAAAGTTTATTTCAGAATTTCAATCACAGAATAGAGACATAATACAGAAGTTGTAGAACTCGTAAAGAACGGTCACATTCATTTTTCCATTCGTATATCAATGCATGGAACAGGCCATATTCCTCTTTCCATTCCACTGCATTTCCTATCGCAGAAATTTTAGAAAGTACTTTAAGAACAAAATCCCCAAAATGCCAATCAGTTTACCACTATCCCACTCAAAAGACACTAGACCTAGGTTATATCAGCTTTAACATATCAGCCATTTCATAATTACGGGTGGGACATTCTAGCAAATTATAAAAACTATTTTTGTTTATTACATATCTTAAATAATAAACTAGAATTGGTTCTTCACATTCTGTAAAATTTACAATGCCTTCTCCTCCACACTACATGCAAAGCATTACTTAAAATTAGTTTAAATAATTTAAATTTGTTTTTCAAAATCTGTTACGGGTGGGGCATAATTTGGACACTGATTTTAATGATGCAAAACAAAAGTCCATTTTCTGTTCTGCTATTACTGTTAGGGTCTTAATGTTGTTATTAATGGAGGTATGAGGGATTAAATACAAATTATAAACTGTTTCCAGGTTGTCAGAACATTTATTTAACTCATCAATAATAATTTAACAAAACCGTCCATGAAACTTGAGTGTCCCATATTAACCTTTTTGAAGATACATTAACTAAATATTTCATCCCTCTCCAAATGTCCATATATTATACACTTAATCATGAAGGGAAAATAACAGGAAGATACTGCTCCCTATATCAGCCATTTCATAAAATATGGGAATTTTTTTCTCAAAGAGAGAAGTTATAAAATTATTGTAATTGGGTGGTCAGAAATAAGTTTAAAACCTCAAATTCTCTGAATATTAAGGACATTGGTGTATCTGAAGTGGTTTCATGTGTAAAATCTGTCGATTTACTTATTTATTGCATTGAGTTACTTTTTTTGCCATTTTTAGCATGATTTTAACACTCTTTAATACCAAGTAGTCAAGATTAATCAGTTATGTCTATTTTCATTTGGGAAAACATACATCTTAAGGTACAATTTGGTATAAGATTAACTTCAAAAAATATGTGTGGTTAATTACTATGTAAAATAACAAGCAAGGGAATTTTTGTCACACCCGTCGCTAAAATCATATGGTAATAGTTTGGGTAGAAAGCCATGTAATCATTGTATAAAATAGAAACTTGGTAAAAGTTAGAGTAGGCCTATTTCAATACTGAAGACACACCTAAAAATAATTTTGAAATGCCTACTATTCTGGCTTAATTTTGATTTGACACATGTGACATTAATTTGTGACAGGTGTGACATAAGTTGTGTGACAGGTGTGACATAAGTTGTGTGACGGGTGTGACTTCTATGGAAAATAACTTTTCCAGCTTTTATATAGTGACTGTAATAGTGAAATAATTATTTCATGGAATGGTTGAATAAATCATATATATTTTCATTAATACTAACTTCTAAATGGCTCTTGGACTTCTGTGGTAACAGATTGTAACTTGTTTGCCAAGGCAAAGAAACTATGATCTACCAGCTTTAGCTATGGATGACCTAGGTAAAGTGATCCCTATAGGGGCCATTTAGGCCTTTAAGGTTCCAAGGTTGAAGCTCCAAGATTTTTAGATATTTAGCACATGAAGGTGGTAAGGTTGTCAGTCTTATGCAACGGCCGTCTTTACCCCAGGATTGCTCCTAGTACTCATTTCTGTTAGAGGATAAGTTGACCCCAGGGCCATAATGCCAACAGAAGGAATAGGCCAATTGAAAATCTCAACAACTTCATTAGGAATTGAACCTGTGCCCCTCCGGTTCATAGTGCAGTGTCTCAACCAGCAGAATGACAGTGTACTCCAATAAAGAAGTGAGAAGAGAGTCTAATTAATTCTGTGCCTGATTTCGGGTAACTGTGTGTAACTGTGTATCTTAAAACTGCTAAGAAATTCAGACAATACTTCTAACAGCTGACGAAATGAGTAGGCAAACAAATGCAGGAAAACAGAAAGAAAAACAGTCATCCAGTCTCAATATAGCTACACAATATTATTCTTGTATGCAAGACCACAAAAATGTCCTGGTGACAAGAATAACAAGGTCCACCTGAATTCAGTAAAAGTTTGTGAAGCAGACACCCAAGTAGTCCAGGATTTTATAGTGGACAATGAAAACTAGTAACTTACTGGAGGAATATTTCACATCACAACTTTACACAAGTAAACCTACCTGCTAAGAATCATGGACAAAATGGGAAAATATTAACAGGGGAATTATTTTTTAGGCTGATATCTAAGTTATTCAGTTGGAGAGAAATGAATTGGAACTGAAATACATCAAAAGTGGTAGTTAATACCAGTATAAAGTAATGTGTCATCAGAAACTTCTCTATTCTTATTAAAAAAAGGTTCCAGTACCATTTCCAGTCAGTTTCGTAGATGTCACAATTATATTAAAGTTGTTGTTTAATACCATCACAAAAATAATTATAACAGCTATCCAGTAACATAGTATGCAAGATTGTGATCTCACTAAACATCCCCCCTAATAATTTTTAAGTGATAAAACATTATTTTTATTGCACATTCCTGCTTGCAATTGTTTGATTTATACGTTGTACTTAAATATAATTAATATCAGCACATAGAATCTTTCAAGTGTTAATTCAGTTTTAAGTTGACTGTGTCACTGTTTAAGTTGATTAAAATAAATTTTCAGTAAAAATATTAATTATTTTTATAAAAATAATTTTCCCCTCCTGTATGTTGATCAGTAGGCCTACTTCTACTTGGAAAAATTAAACAAATGTAGTGAAGCTAATCAATTCACAGAATTTTTAGTTAAAGCCAAGTAAGTCATAAAAAGCCAAGTAAGTCATAAATGTATGTCCAATCATGGTCACACCCGTCACAATTACAATAGATTTTTTTCTCGAGTATCAGCCATTTCATAATTACGGGTGGGACAGTCTAGCATATTATGAAAACTATTTTTGTTTAATACGTATCATAAATAATGAACAAGAACTGGTTATACACATTCTGTAAAATGTACTATGTCTTCTCCTTTGTACTACATGGAAAGTATTATTTAAAATTGATTTGAAATATTTAAAATATGTTTTTCAAACTCTATTATGGCTGGGACATAATTTGGACGATTTTAATGGTGCACAAAAACAGTTCATTTGCTGTTCTGCTATTACTGTTCTGTATCTGGTACCCTATGATCCCCAGGTGGGGCGAAGGGGCCTCCAATGGAGGTTTCATTACCTATACTAATTTTGATATGCTTATTTTCCGAGAGAGGGTAGAGGGACAGGTGGTAAGCCCATCGCCTCGCAACCCCCCTCTGGAAACTAAGTATTTCTTGGACGTGAAAGGGCCGAGAAATTTTGTCCAGAGGCTCTAATTTAGGCTTGGAGTTCTTTTACGTGCTGTAAATCTCCGACATGGGACCCCCAGCTTAAATTCCCTCCCAGAGGACTCCGTGCCCAGGATTTTTATGTCCTGAAAAATCCATCGACCGCGGCCGGGTTTGATCCCGCGCCCTGCGGATCTAGAGGCGGGCACGCTACCTCTAGACCACCGCGGCCGACTGCTATTACTGTTAGCATCTTAATTTTATTTTTTATTAATGACGATATGAGGGCTTCATTAAAAATTATAAACTGTTTCCATATTGTCAGAACATTTATTCAATTCGTCAATAATAATTTAATAAAACTATCACCATTACGGGTGGGACAAAAAGTCACTGTTTGCTATATTACATACTAACTAACCACACATGCTTTTTGAAGTTAATCTTATACCAAATTGTACCTTAAGATGTGTATTTTCTCAAATCAAAATGGACAAAGCTTGACTACTTGGTATTAAAGGGTGTTAAAATTATGTTATAAATGTCAAAAAAAGTAACTGCAACGTAATAAATAAGTAGCCTATATTGATAGATTTTATTCATGCAAGAACTTCAAATACACTTAATTCCTTAATTTTTGGTGAATTTGAAGATTTAAGCTTTTATTTGACCACCCAATTACACTAGTTTTATAACATCTCTTTAAGGAAAAAATTCCCATATTTTATGAAATGGCTGGTATATGACTTTGAAAAAATCTGAAATCATGTGTTGGGATTTCCCAGGGTTGTATATTGTCACAAAAAAATCTCATAAAATTCATGCAAAATGGTACAGAGGCAGAAGGAAAACAGTGTAATAAAACCTGTCTGAATGTCACATCCGTCACTATGGATTGGCTCAAATGCAATTTGCATAGTCATTATAAGCTATATTTTGGGAAACTTTTAAATTATCTTCCATTATTTAAACATATGTAGCCTATGCTTATAAAGCTTTGGCACAAGGTTAGTGAAGGGTGGAGTCAGGCATATGAAAATAGGAGTTGTGTTTACTGCTAATGTCTTTCATAGCAAATTCAAGTTAGAGCCTGCAAACTTTTAGTACATAAACTGGCCATGAGAACACTAAGAACAGTAGACTGAAAATCAGAATCATGAATTCTTGCTTTGGAAACACCACTGGAGAAACAGCACATGTGCAAACTATGTGTTCACGGTTTATGAGTGCTTTGGAACAAACTTATTGTAACATGCCATTCCTATTTTTCAAAACGTTGCCACTTAGAAGAATCCTAATATGTAGTTATAATTCTAATTTTGGCAAAAGATAGATTTATGCTGCACCCCAGCCAAGCTCCGCAGTTTTGTTAGGTTAGGAAAGTTTTTGTTAGTTTAGGAGCAATATACTGAATAGCACAAGGTTTATTATGTCTCACATTGAATTTCTTCTGTGACGAAACCCTAAACCCCACCTTCCCAGGCGGGCCTCATTAGAGAGAGACTAGGGTGCAGCATAAAACTATTTTTTCCCCTAATTTTCTTGTATTTGAAAACCATTATAGAAAAGATGTGCATCTATAAACACAATAGGCTATGTCCTTATTCCCTAGACGATATAAGAGAACTATATCAATTGTAAGTATACTGATAAAAATTATCTTGTATCTGTAAGACTCACACTATGTTTTTGCTTTTTAGTTCTTTATTTATTGTAGAATTTTTGTTATTGTTATCGTATGCTAGTACTGCTGGTCTACAGGATTGCTAAATAAATAAAAAATAAATAACTTATGGCAGTCATGCAGTCACACAGTAACCAGAGTTATTTAATGAAATAATGAAATTCACCATTTGAAAAATATATATTGTGCAAATAAATTTAAGAGATCACTAAAATGTTTTTTTAATAATGCATGTTGTTATAGTATTGAGGAATACTGCAATCATGTCTGTGCTAGTCACTAAGGCATACGCACAACTCCCTCAAAGGCTCATCAATTAAATACCTAAAGTTTTGCATTTTATAATATGTATTATTTGGTGTATTATTTGTAGTTTATTGTATTATTTTATTTTGTATTATGTTGATTATCTCGATCTACACTGTCCCATATCAATGTATATTGATCTCTTAGGACATAAATAAATAAATGTTAGCAAACTGATATATAGATTACTAGGAAAAGCTAAGATAAATACAAATTGGCAATTACAAATAGAACTTTTATTTTCTTTCTTTTTTTTGCAAAAGCACAGGTGGCCGGTATTTATCAAAACAAAATTATACGCTGATTTGAGGGGGGGGAATACCATAAGTACAAAACGAGAAAGTGGATTTCATCTTTAGCAAAGGGAATTACTAAGCAAAAAAAAAAAAAAAAAAAAAAAAAAAAAACTAACTTAACCTCACCTAAATAACCAAGTGAAAGAACTTGCTTACCTTAAAAATCTGGGTGATAGAGCTTAGCTGCAGTCTCAGAAATACACATATTCTCTCCTCTGATGAGAATTTTGATTTAAACTCATATTCAGACAAATGTCCCGCAAAATGACACTTTCCTCCTCCCGTATTTTTAAATAATGACACAAACTTCACTTCACTGTTTCTTATTTTCAGTAAATCCCGGAATAACGAACAGAAAAACTTCTATTGGAACACACCCCTAATTACATCAGTCTTAGACCAATATATGACTATTTCAACCAACGGAACAGCATATTTGATGTAATATTGCAAATTAACAAATCACTACACAATATGCATTCACGAACCAATAAAATCACTTCTCTAAACACTTTTAACAGAATAAATGTTCAACAAACACTATCCACAACGAAAATGATGTTCAAATTTTGCCAAAAATTTAAAATTCAATCACACATCTTGTAGATTTGACCAACACAATTCACTTTCCCATCAACAACCCATTAACTGGTCCTAGTTAGTTAAAAAGTATGTCTAAGCTTGTTGCCTTATATTTCTTCTAATCGTAATCTGTGAACATGTACAGCACATGCTTATAAGTCAATAGAAAAATAGTTCAGCCTACTCTTTTGGGGTTCCGAATAAATTAACACGTGCAAGCTTTAAAATGATTTATTGGGTTGGGAGATTAAAGCTCAGTTTGAGTTTCGTATGGGCCTACCGTTAATATTGTATTCACAAAGTTTACAGAGTTAGGCTAAGTATTGCAAGCAGTAAATTTACAGTTTCATATTATTTTTCATTTTGAGTTGCCAATTGTAAAATGTTAATATTAATGTTCACAAAATGATATGATGGTTAACAGTAATATTCTTGCCATGGAAAACCAGTTGGGGTTTCTTTGGCACTCTACACCCTGTGTATTTTTATTTTTATTTTTCATAATTATGAAAATGGCCATATTTGAGGTTGTAATGTTCTTTATAAACTGTAGAAATCATATATAATCTCAGTTTGTTCTTAAAAATTAGTGGAATGAAAGAAAAATAGTAATGAAGTGAGCACTTACATAACCTAAAAATGATGTAATTTGTACTCGTTATGGCAGGTGGTCATGAAAGGGGGAACAGTGTGCAGAATAGATCATATCATGAAACAATCTGACAAAGTTTATGGTGGTTATAGTGCTTTGATATATAACAACAAAACTAAAAGCTTCGAGTTCACGGCTTACTGTGAATCAACCGGATCAGAATAAAAGCATATTAACTGGCTTGCACCGAATTGAAACTGTGTTTTTAATCGATGTACATTTATATTATTTCAATTTCCAAACAAGTTGTGTTGTATAAAATAATCTGTTTTCATGCTGTTTTATGGCAACATGTGACATATTAATCACTGCACACTGAGCCTTACGTGTCCAGTAATATGCAGTCCATTTTATCAAATAAAATGCCTTCCTCATATTAATAGCAAGCATTTTATAAGATAAACGATCGTGATTAGTCTACATCCGAGGAATTGCTAAACATTATTGGTCAATATCAAACACGCGGCATATGAGTGGAATAGTCACTAAAAACATTATTACTTCAGACCTATTATACTGACAGGTTCAGTTCAAGTACAAAATTGAAATAATAAATACATAAACGCATTTTGTGCATTAATTTTACAAAATAGATACAACTTTTAATTGCAAGATTACTTGTAAGATATTTACCAGGTATATCTAACAGTAAATTTAATTCTAATGACTATGAAGCACACTATTTCGAGCAGAAGAAGATAAACGATGTTGGCTACAAAAATTGTCATTAACCCAAAGGACCAAAGCAACATTTCTTTAAAAATAACCAGTTTCTTTTTTGGTAGGCTAATCTGTGAATACCATTAACTTCCTGTCACAATGCATGTTACTGCAGTCTTCTGTTATGTAGTGTTCTACATCTAAAGATACGATCACATGAATTCACATTCATAGTCAAGAGGGGAATGTTTCTAATTGTATACCGCCAAAATTGAATGGGAACAGCTCGAGAACTCTGAAGCCAGTAAACAGATTCGTTCGCTTAGCACTGGCGACCATAATATCATGAGCCGCAGAAAAGAAAAGAATGATTATTGCGGTAATTAAATTTCCCAGTACAGGAAGGGATTCAATATGACACGTAACGGAACACGTGCAATTCAGCATGCCACTGTTAAACTAATATCACTGTTTCTAACCTAACCTATCACCTGCATTACATGTCACTGACATATAATCTGATCGCCATTACTTACCTTCATGCAGTAGCTTTGTTCCCCTTCCATACCTTTTGAAAACCTTGTTACACTTACAAAGTCCGATGCTTTTGTTTCTAATAATTTATAATAATAACGATGCTGAACTTGCGCACGTGAAAGAAAATTCCCTAAAAAGGTGCCAGTGTTGTGCGTATGCAAAAGAACAACATTTCCAACATCTCTTGTGATGAGGTACGTGGTTATTATCATTGTAATTTTAACGGTAAATGTGAGAATCTGAATCATTACACCGATCGCGGCTTTATTAGCATAGATATTTCACCCAATCGCTCGGGAGTTGGAGCTGTGCCTGCCGCAACATAGAAACCCGTGTCATTGGCCAACTCTTGCGTGGGACTCACTGTACTAGCCCTGATGTTATGCATCATCCCTATACTGAGCACAAAACTGTTTGCCATCATATTATCCAATTCTAAATAACACACTGGAATTTTTTTATAATCTCATGCATAATCTTTCATCTGCTGAGCTAAGTCTGCATGTAGCCATGTTTCTGATGCTGGCATCATTGTACACTTGGTATCAATCGGTGAGGCTTGGCTAACACGGTGGTCAATGAATTCTTCAGTTTGGAGCTTGAATGTTTTTTTAATTCCTGTATTTTGTAAAACACTCGCATGGTTTCTTAACCCAAAGCATGTGTTCTGCTATTTTCTCTACCCCTAAAAAAATATTGAAATATCCTTGCTTCTGATTCTAGCTCTTGTACCACACAAAGTTTCTCTACCTTTATCATTAAATTAATTACTACCTTGCCTCTGATACCACCTCTTGGAATATTCACACAACTTTTCTACCCTAAGAAAGATTTAGCTATTTTCTCACCTAGATTCCAACTTTTGAAAACACTCTCACGCCTTTTCTACCATAAGAAAGATTTTGCTATTTTCTCGCTTCTGGTTCTAGCTGTATGTATGGGTGTCCGTTCTTGATTGAGTTCACAAAAGGTTTATTAGGCGAAACGGTAGAATCGGGCACGCACAGGTTTTCCTTCCACTGAATAATAAAAGACCCTTGCACCAAACATAATTTGTCACAACTATAAACAACAAAATAATATTTCATAATAAAAAAAAAATACCCTTGCACCAAAAATCATATTTCACAATTATAGGAGTGGGAGTGAAAACTCAAGCGCGCCCGATTCTACCATTTTCCCGTTTATTGTAACACTTAAACACTTGACACTAAGGTTACCTTTGGTGATCCGGACAGCTGTTACACACTATTTTGGTTCATTATCAGCAGTTTTTGAACTGCATCCCCACAACACAGGCAGCCAGTAGCAGTTTGAAAACTGCTGATGATGGACTAAAATAGTGTGAAACGGCTGTCCAGATCACCAAAGGTAATTTTAGTTTGCAAGTCAAGTGTTTAAGTGTTATAATAAAACTTCTGATTATACCTCTTGCAACACCACACAACTTTCTCTGCCTTAAGAAAGATTAATTTTCTCACTCATGAGACATCTCTACTTAAAGAAATATTTTGCTATTTTTCCTAGAAAGTCATGAAAACACTCCAAGAGGTGGACCAAGAGGCAAGAAAGCAGTAAATTTAATCAAGGTAGATCAAGGTAGAGACAGCGGTGAGTTAGGCCTACAAAAGCTAGAATCAGAAGCGAGAAAACAGCAAAATCTTTCTTAGGTTTTTCTGGAATCAAGAGGCAAGAAAATAGCCTACTGTTCTTTCTTAGGGTAGAAAAGGTAGTGCTCTTCCAAGAGTTGGAGAGGCTGAGAAAATAATAAATGTAATGATTAAGGTAGAAAAAGCTGTGTCTGTGTTATAAAAGCTAGAATCATTAGTAAGGAAACAGTAAAATCTTCCTTAGGGTAGAGAAAATAACGAACAAATGCTTGGGATTGAAAAGCAGTGTGTGTTTTAGAATACCAAAAAATAAGCAGTAAATAATTAAAAAACATTAAAAACATTCCAATCTTGACTATGGTGGTCACTCATGCAATCCTACCTTCAAATAGTGAAACTACAAACAGAAGACTGCAGTAACATGCAGTGATACAGGAGTTAACAATATTAAAAGATTACCTTTACTGTCAAGAGTATATAGCCTAAATCAAGACGCTTTTGGAAATTCAAAACTTTTCATGTTATAAAAACTTTAATTTTTCTTTTACTTGTTCACTTGTTCAAGCTAACTAGAAACGATCCTGTCGTATAGCCCTAGCGTGCATCTGCAATAGCCTATACAGTGCAACATATTTTTCAAGCGAATTCATAATTACTACATCAATCCACCTCTATCCACCTCACCGAGACATTAAAATATTCCAATACACATTTATATTTGAACCATAATACAAAACTATGTAGACTACTTTACTTGCCATATTAGTAAAAAATCAATACTTTGGTAGGCCCTACATCACACTAGATTTTAATTTCTACAAGTCAGAGCTATAAGAAGTGATTATCGAAGACAATGCACAAAACTTAAAAGTGTACCAAACAAGTATTGTATACAACTCATTGGGTTAATGTTAACTTTGCATCTTTATCTTGTATTGAATTTAATGTGTAAATATAGTAGGTGAGGTTGTGCATAAGGTGCATTAGGTTTTAGAGAAATCGGTTAACAAATTTTCTATTTTGTTGCACAATAACAGATGATATCGGTCACAGAAGGTCCCGCACAGTTTGTATTTGCAATCATCGTTTGGGTTGCGGAACATTTTATTAATGTGTAAATATGTATTATATATTGAATTGTAAATATCTGGAGGCGACTTATGACATATACATGTTTAGGACGACTAAAATTCTATTCTATTCGTCAAAGTGCATGTCAACCCACCTACAAGGAAAAAGGTCTGCTTTATGGCAAACATTTAATACACATTCATAACAAACAGAAACTGGATGTTCCACGTGGATTTCAACTTGAATATGCTCATTGGTTTGCACACACAATGAAGAAACACCACACAACAGCTTCATTCTGCAGTCCGATTCTCATAAATTGAGGTTTACATGATGAAAAACCACACCTATTATTCTGCAAATACGTGTGAAACTGTAGGACAAGACAGCTAATACGACTTTAAGTCTATTATCAACCAGGGAAAATAGTCTTAAAATTAAAATGAAATGAAATGAAGCATGTGCAACTGAAAATTACGCAACTAATCAACAATTAACGGGACTTCAAAATAACTTACTGCAAACACCGCTAAAAATGGGGGTCTCAACACTTTAAATATCAACAATGCTTTCATGATATGTGCCTGCTGCATCCGATCATGTTTCGTTGGTAGTGGATTTTTCACACGGCAACAATTTACATTTGACCAAAACATTCGTTCCCCCCTGTCAAGAAGATATATACTTACAGTAATTTTCTTTAGATGTCTGATAACTGAATTATAATCTACGTAAGACATTAGCCTTCCGGACACAAAATCTTCTACAATAAGTTCTCGATTCTTCCTTCATAAAAATTATTTCCCAAGAATTGACTTGACTGGTCATGCTAACTTCAGTCAACAAATACAAGCAAGCTGCGGAAAACTGTCGAACCGCTTCCACTTTTGAAAACGAAACGGAACGCAACAATGCGTAAAATCATGCAAGATATTCACCAAAATAGTAACAGATACACATTTTATTCAATTGAAAACTATTTCACCACCACGAAACAGACGGGCGCCATATTGCCTGTATACTCAAACAAAAGGCCCTAGATAAGCAAGCGCGAAAAGTCACTTGCCTTAACGTGGCACAACAATGTTTACGACTCCATTAAATGAATTCACCAAAATCATTATTACTCAGATACTCAATTTTACCTGCAATGTGTTAAGTTTCTTCAAAAACCCTTATCATTTTCGACAAGTATGTCCACGAGTCCTTTCCCTAACTGACTCAGCCTTTCTCCTACAGTACAACACATGAACTACAAAATACACAGAAGCATCTTCCATGGAGGAAAAGCCTATTCTATGGAAGAATTACAGCGAATCAATGAATACAGAGATGATAATACTCACTGTCCCTCGAGGCATACACGTACGTACACGTAACACAGACAGACTACACAGATGGCACCGCTGGTTTCAAATATTTTCGAAATTCATAATAACTGCGTGGCGCAACATCCCACGACGGGTCAAGACTGCACCATAAACCCCCGTCCTTCAACATCTTAAGGATTGGGGGGATGTAGTCAGCATGCCGATGGTGGTTCGTTTCTCGCAGTTCAATTGTCCTCATGAGGCTGAATACATCCCGTTCCAGACTCCCAAATAAAAAAGCCAATAAATCATAATGTAATTTATTATAACACCACTCCATATGTAACGACTGTATCGACCACAAAATATTAGTAAAAAAAACTTCAACTGTACAGTATAAGAAACATAACCTTAAGCTGGTTTAAGTCCTTCTTAAAAAAACCGGAAACAAAATAATATTGATAAATTTCAAAGTAATCACAGTATACACGGGCGTACTACTAGAAACATGAATGATTTACATAGACCAGCTAACACATTAAAACTTTTTCAGAAAGGTGCTTATTATTCCGCAATACAAATATACAATAACCTTCCAAAAGAGATTAAATCACTATGTATTAAAAGCAAATGCAAATCTTTCAAAAGAGCTCTGAAGCAATATTTAGTAACTCACACCTTCTACAATATGGATGATTTCTTTTCAGCTTGAGTAAGTGTGACATAACAATTCTTGTATCATGTTTTTTTTTATAACATGCATGTATGTTTTTATCTGACGTGTTCTATATCCTTGAGCCCTGCTCAACACAGGATCTACAGAACGAGACATCTACATCTACATCTACATCTACATCAACGTTAGCTGGAATGTAGATGGAACCACATTACAGTCAGAGTGGAACCTGATTACATGGTTTCAAGCGAATGGACTAAAACTCAATATAAACAAAACAAATTTAATGGTTTTTAAAACCCAAGGTAAAGCACAACCGGAATTAGATATGATGAAGTAAACCAATGCAGAGGTACAAAATACAGCTAAATTGTTAGGCATCATTGTAAACAACACTCTAAATTGGAAAAGTCATGTTCAGTAGGCCTACATTGTTAAAAATTGGAAAAGTCATGTTCAGTAGGCCAACATTGTTAAAAAAACTGAACAAGGCCTGTCTTAATATGTCACATCTTGCATACATAACTTGTTTGCAAGTACGAAAGATGGTGTATTTCAGTTATTTTCACTCTCTACTGACCTATGGAGTGGTAGATTGGGGAAACTGCAGTGAGTGGGAGACTCTTTTCGAGACACAAAAAAAAAAAGTAATACTAACCTTTCCCTCAATATATGTACTAGAACTATTAATCCATGTACACGTAAATTATGATCAATACAACAATCAGCAGCCCCACTCACATGACACCAGGAATAAACAAATGTTGAAATTCCCCACTCATAGACTCACCCTGCTAAAACGCAGCCCACAATACATGGGCATAATATACAACAAACTGCCAAATGAAACAAAAACATTAAACACAAGAATGTTCAAATAAAATAAAAAACTGGCTGCTACATAAAATATATTATTCAATTAAAGAATATCTCGAAGATGAAATGTCGATATAAACTACAGTAAAATAAATTTGTGTGCATGTCACCTTGTCTGTACTTATTGTTAAATCATAAATAGAAGATATATTGTGAAATATTACAAAGGACTTATTTAATCATACAAATTGGAACTTTTATATGATGAATACAATTAGAATTCCTTCATTTTTATAATTTTAATATGTAAGTTCTAAACCCTGACGAGTCACCAGTTTACCAGCTTAAGCTGAAACATGTAAATTAATTTTGTGACAGTAAATATACAATACGTTACATTACATTACATCCTATGAGTAAAAAAGCTGCATCTGTTGCAATATCTACAGCCGCATTTAGACCTATGCGCCTTGCGCCTAGTTGCCGTGCCTCTCCAGTGCATCTGCGCATGCAACGGTGCAAGCTCACGCATGCATCTTGCCCCATGATTATTGTAGGTGCATGCCTCTTTCTGTTCACACCTGGTAGAAGTGCGCAGATGAAATATCCGGTTTGGATTTAGGTGCCTTAGCTGCTGCTGCAGCTGTTGTTATTTTGCGACAAAGACGAAACCGTAAGAAGCGTGAAATGTGCAAATAATCCATTGTCGTTTCAACTTTAAAATAACAATTTGCCGACCAACGACAAAGAAGTATATTAAAGGAACAATTTCAGTCAACTTATTTTTGTAGATAGGAAGTTAATTGAGTGGTTATTGAATAATTGTATCATTAAAAAGGGTAAATATCTCAATAGTTTATGCTATTTTTCGAGTGCCAATATAAGGAATAGTTACTTGTTTATTTAAAAAAAAAAAAGAAAACTAGAATAACTGTCAAAATTATAAGCATATTTGTCTCTTAGAAACTGCAAGGAATCGCTCCTTTTTGTCCTGTCCTTGTAGTCCGGGGAGCTAGCAAATCCACAAACATGGACAAGAGCGATAATGCTCCACGAACTCAATATTCCTTTCATTAGACCACTCCGCCATAATGAAAAATCAGAACAGAACCTTGGAAGACGCATGACTGTTGCATGTGTCTCCCCGTCTCAAATGGGGAGCTACTTGCACCTACGTGCACCGGCGCAAGGTGGTCCATGCGCACAGATTCCACGCATGCCTCACCTTGCACCGTTGCATGCCCCAGCTTGCATCTCCACGTGACAGGCACATGCCTCTTGTGCGCATGAAATGTTGCACAGGTGTGAACACGGCTTACTAGTATGATCTACCTCTTCCTCTCGAATTCACTGGTAGGAGCATGATTTCCAATTCACAGAGTTGTTAACTATGGTCTTTTGGACTTCTATCTTGGCTGCGCAACACATGACTGACTCAGTCATATCTTGATGTGATTTCTCCCTCTGTGCAAAACTTATGAATGATTCTGTTCTATTTACAAAGCACCCCGTGTGGTATTTGTCACAACAGTTTTCAGCACACAGTCGTGGTTTACTTGATGGAAGACTTCTGTTTTACTATCAAGAGTGTGAACTGGCCAACACAGCCACATACTGCACACCATTTTGTTTGATGTGGCCATGAGTTTAACTTTTCACATTTTATCACTGAGGATGACCACAAGTTGGTCAAAATATATTTTATTTTTAACATTTTAAAACTTTTATACTAACAAGGCGGAGTTAGCCCATTTTAGATTCAAAGACAAGTCAATATGGCTCTATTTTATCAAAACTGCAGGGATGTACGAAATTCCATATGCTATTTCAAGATACAGTAAGTGAAGTATTTGTGAGTGAGAGCGCATTTTATTTCAATTGTCTATGTGGATTCAGAGCTTTCTGAACCAAATGCTATATTTCAAAACTTTTTTAAGCAGTGAAGGAGTTCTTTTAGAAGCAAACAGTTTGCACAGATCAATTCTGCTGTGGAAATAGGGGGAATCTATATAGAAATGCATTTTCTCTGAGGATAGACTGAGCGTGTTATGATTTTCTGCTCTTTATATACGATGCTGGAAACCATAAGTTGCAAATCAAGTCACTAAATGTCTCAGTTCATAGCCTCTGTGTATCCATCCACTCCTTATTGACCACAAAATCGGCAGAATAAAACTCCATATTTTCTCTTTCTTGTCCTGTATCTCTTGCAACAGCTGATTGCGGGCTGTTCAAGGTGGTAGGAGCAGTCTCTATCATAGTCTTCTATAAAGAACTATACTCCTGCCAACACTTACGTTAGTACGGATGGTGTATATTTTGACATGCTGCATCTCTTCAAGCACGTTACTTTCACCCTATGCCTTCCAACTACCTTCTACTTTGGTGTTCCCAGTGGCGGACGCAGAACTTTTTTTCGGGGGGGGATTTGAATAGGTAGAAAGAATACTAAAGAAAATTAATTAACTTACATATATAATTAGTTTTTAAAACTGGCCACTTAGAGTGCATATATAGCCTGTTTTTTTTCAAATTTCGGGGGGGGGGGGATCTATCCCCCCAATCCCCTCCTCTGCGTCCGCCACTGGGTGTTCCTATGTTATTTCCAGACCTTCTGGGTAAGTTCTTAATAACAAAATGCTTTAGAGCAGTCACAATTAAATTACTTATGGCTTATGGCTGAAATTATTTATGCTATTAATGGCAATGACCGGCTGCGTAGCTTCGTGGTTAGCAACGCTGGCTAAGGATCTGCAGGCCTGGGTTCTATCACCGGTACCTGTTCAGATTATTCTGAGTAAGGGAGGTCTGAAAAGGGATGTACTCAGCCTCGTCATTCAAACTAGCTCACAAATTATAATTAATCTTGTATGGTCTGGTTCCCTTTTACATTGTATTTTGTTCTCTTTCATACATTTTACTGTTAACAAGAGGAATGGATAAAGATTAATAAGAGACAAATTAATCGAAATGTTATGAACAAATTTATTTTGTTCTGCAATACAACTGGCAATAAATATTTTTCTATTATAAATTTATGGCATTAATATCTGAAATCTTTTATGCCTTTACAAATTAACAGCAGTAAGTAAATGGTTGGACCTAAGAATGCATTTGCGGTTTATTGGTGTTTAATCCAGATAAATAAGACAGAACCATGGGATTAACTGCAATGAGTATCAATGAAGAGTATCAAAGAAAAGTCTTGTTAATATAGAACTCACTTAAGGCCATTTTATCAATTTGCATACATTTCTCATGCACAAAATAACAATTTATTTTGCTTTCCAGAATACTGGTATCGTTGTCTTACATTAAAGGAAATTATATGATTTACATACAACATAAAATGGTGTAGTAGAATATAACATAAATAGCCTATACTGTGCCACATTCAATACACAGAAATCCAAGACTTTCAGTTGTCACTGATCACAACCATTGTATTGTATTGACAGCTCATATTTGTAGAGTTCATACAAGCAAGTGATTTAGAATCTTAGCAATAATACTTGTAAGTTTATCACTTTTGTGAGAATAATTCAGCACGTATTTTTTATTGCAAGAGCATTCCGATGTTCTTTTACTACAAAAAAAAAAAACTGCTGGACTCTAAACATTTATCATACATTGCAACATTCATAATGTTTAACATTAATTCTGCTAGCTCTAAGATGCGGAAAACTGGGCCTTAATTATTTAAAAAAGAAAAAGACTTGAAGCTTTCCCAGCACTGGTTACATATCAAGTTTTCTCTTCATTCCAGCCAGTTAAGAAGGCTGAAGCTGTCCCATCGTTTAGTGTTGGTTGCTCTATAGCCATCTTCTGGGGAAAAGTGAGCAAAGCTGAAGAATGTCATTGTATTCTGCCAGATGTACCATTTTTTTTTGGGACCACAAGACACACTTTCGTACCTTGAAAACAGAGCCTAGGAAATGGGTGAGTCTGTTAGTCTGAAATAAACTGGAAAATGCAAAAAGAAGGGAATGTTGGGTTCTTTCATACAAAATAAGTTGTTTCCATGGGGTGGTTTAAATGAAGGTAATGACCTCTAAACAGACTGATTCTGTTACATTTAGCGTATGCTGTATTGAGGGTGAGAGGGTGTACAAATATTTTTAGTCCTTCATGAGAAATTAGTTGCCAGTTTTCTATAGCAAGATTGAGATCGGAAATATACACACTAAACTTCACTAAAAGGTATATTTACCCAGGATGATCATTTCAATGGGTCTTCCTGCCATCATCAGCTGATTCCGACTGATGATGGCGGGAAGACCCGTTGAAATGATCATCCTGGGTAAATATACCTTTTAGTGAAGTTTAGTGTGTATATTTCCGATCTCAATCTTGCTATAGATATCAACACTTCACTGTAGAATATTGATAGTTGTCAGTTGTTTGTAAGGGAAACTTAATGTGTAACATTCTGTTTTAAAATTTAAGCAATGCCACATGTACACTTTAAAACTTTTCGTTTAGAATCACATTAATTTTATTCCCTTCAATTTCCATTATAAAATCAAGGTGTGTCTTATGGTCCAGAGCGTCTTATAGACCAAAATATACAGTAATGGAGGACTACCAATCAAGAGCAAAGAAACTGATGGTGAAGTGCAAAGCCAATATTCACCCTTTGGTTTCATTGCTCTTGATTGGCCACCCTCCACCTCCACCTGGAAGAATATATAGACAGACATTCTCCAACTTTGCTCACTTCTTCCCAGAAGATGGCTGTAGAGCAAGCAGCAACCGAAAGGTTGAACAGGTTCAACCTTCTTACTAGTCTGGAATCCTGAGAAGCCTTGATATTTAAAAAATGTTATTAATTATGTTTGAAAATAGAGTAATTCAAAATATTCTACAAAAACCTGAGGAAATTCAAAATACCAGTAATAAAAATATAACTAAAAATAACACATCAGAAATCATTAGCAAAATAATTAGATATCGGCAACTGATATGGTCTGTGCATTATCTGTATAATGAGGGGTAGGCCTAAATAAATTAAGTTAATTCATAAAAGCAGAACAAAGGAACAAATTCAAATATGGGCTCCTATAAAGACTGGTCAAAACCTCTAGAACCATTCGAACAAGGAAGAGAAGAAAATAACCTAAGAGGGTCGCTTCAGAAGTCATGGCAACTATTATTTATCAGTCAATAAAGCTGCAGGAAACAAAAGTCAGGATATACGATTGAAAATCGTTAGAATGTTTTTCGCAATGCTAGTAATAAATTGGGATCCGGATACAAGGCGCTATGGGTAAGGGACATTGAAAGATGCGTAAATAGAGATCATTGTTTTATTCGTATTACATATGCACAAAACAGTACGCATAATACTCGTACTCTTACGAGCTAACAACCTTCAAAATAATCCCCCAAGGCGTCCACACATCTTTGCCAATGATGAGGAAGGCGCTGAATACCATCAGCTGTGTGTGATGCATCTCATATAAGTGTGTAAAAAAGTACAGAATGTGAGGAAAGTATAAACAATTACTTAGAATAAAAAAAAATCTTGGGATTATTTTGAAGATTGTTAGCTCGTAAGAGTACGAGTATTATCCATTCTGTTTTGTGCATATGTAATACAAATAAAACAATGATCTCTATTTACGCATCTTTCAATGTCCGTTACAAAGACAAAAATGTTATGAGTCTCTACAAGGTAATAAACAAGTTCAAGAAAGGTTTTAAATCTAGAATAAACATCATTAAGGACAATGATGGCACTATACTCGCAGCTTCGAACAATAAGTTGAATAGGTGGAAAAATTTCTTTAATCAATTATTAAATGTACATGGAGATGTCCAAAGTGTAGAAAGTGAAATATTCCCAGCAGAGTCATTGGTTGCTGAACCAACTCTGACAGAAGTAGAAACAGCTATGGATAAACTAAAAACACACAAATCTCCAGGCGTTGACCAAATTCCAGCAGAATTAATTGAGGCAGGTGGGGATAGACTAAACTCAGAGATCCATAAACTCATTCTTATGATTTGGAGAAGGGAGGAATTGCCAAAGGAATGGAAAGAATCTATCATTATACCGATCCATAAAAAGGGAGATAGGGCCGAATGTAATAACTATTGAGGAATTTCTCTCTTAACAACAACATACAAAATTCTATCTAATATACTACTGTCAAGATTAACCCCATATGCAGACGAAATCATTGTAGATTACCAATGTGGATTTAGGTGAAATAGATCAACCGTTGATAATATATTTTGTATTCGCAAAATCTTGGAGAAAAAGTGAGAATATAATAAGTCTGTTCAGCAGCTATACATGGATTTTAAAAAAGCGTATGATTCAGTTAGGCGAGACAAATTGTACAACATCCTCATTGAGTTCGGGATACCAAAGTAGTTAGTTTGGCTGATCAAACTGTGTCTAAATGAAAACTACAGCAGAGTCAGGGTAGGGAAATTTATATCAGATAGGTTTGCCATTAGAAGCGGATTGAAGCAAGGATATGCAGTATCACCTTTACTTTTTAATTTCGCTTTGGAATATGCCATTAGGAAGGTTCAAGAAAACAAGGTAGGCCTAGAATTAAATGGCAGTCACCCGATTTTAGCTTACGCAGATGATGTTTGCTTGTTGGGTATTGACATAAACACAACCGAGAGAAATGAAGAAAGTCTTTTCGATGCCTGCAGGAATGTTGGATTAGAAATTAATACAGAAAAAACTAAGTATATGATCATGGAACGTCAAAATATTAGAATAGCTGGTAAATTGTTTGAACAAGTGGAAAAATTCAAATAATCTGGGAGGAATAATTACAGACACAAATAATATTAAGGCAGAAGTTAAGTGTAGACTCAAATCAGGAAATGCTTGTTTTTATGCAGTTCAGAAACTATTATCTTCTCGTCTTCTGTCCAGAAATCTAGAAATAAAGATTTATAAGACAATTATCCTGCCGGTTTTATTATATGGATGTGAGACATGGCTGCTTACTGGTCGGGAAGAACATAATCTGAGTGTGTTTGAAAACAGGGTGCTTAGGAAAATATTTGGGCCTAAGAAAGATGAAAATGGGGACTGGAGAAAACTACATAATTATGAGTTTAATAACCTGTACTCGTCACCGGATATAGTAAGGGTAATTAAATCATGGAGGATGAAATGGGCTGGACATGGGGGAGGGAAGACTGGGGGACCCGAAGGGAAAAGACCACTTGGAAGACCTAGACCTAGGTAGGAGGACAATATTAGGATAGATTTGATTTGCAAGGGATGATTGGATGGAGTTAACACAGAATAGGGCTGAATGGCGGGCTCAGGTAAGCGTGGCAATGAACCTTCGGGTTCCATAAAGTAGATAATATTCCTTTAGCTTGCTGAGGAAGTGTCTATTGCCATTGACCAAATGAGATAGTAATAAAGACTGGTCCTCTATAGGAGTATATCAACCTTATGGCTGAAACTCCAAATAATCCCATAGGGACACGAAAGTTAGTCAGAATCCCACAAATCCTGCCAAGTTGAACACTGGTGTGATTAAGCAATGTTACCAATACTCTACCTACTTGGCAGCTATGTACGGTGATATTAATCAGAGGCGAGACCAGATGCGCATGAGGGGAAGTAACGCATGTGGGAGGAAGCATGGGAGGGGTAAGAGTATTGAACTGCACTAGCGAGAGGAGAAGCGATTGTAAAAGATCTGTTTCTTAACTACATTATGCCGCACTGGAAGCAATGACACAACCGACCCATGCACCCCACCACGCAGTACAAATATTTATTGCACTCATCTGCATCTACTGTACATCCATGCTTGGACTGTCATCTCTGATTAATACCACTGTATCTATCATGGCCTTAAGTTATCACCAACCTGGGTGGTATTATCAACTGCTTAACAGAGACCAACCATAAACATGGGTGTAACTGTGAGGAAACAGAAAGCAGGCAAATTGGAGTGGATCATCCAGCGAATATAACGGCCTAAGCTCTCAATGACTTGGGTATATTATGAATAGCACAAAAGAGAATACTTACAAAGAGAGTGAAAATTGTCAAGGGAACAATGTGGAAAATAAAGCTGGGCAACGAAAGACCAACACGAAGAAGAATATAATACTTGATTACTGGATATAACTAACAGAAGAGATAGTACAAGGAACATCCACAGACTAATCAAGTTGATTCGAGGCCTTCTAAACTTTACATCACATGAAGGTAGAATGTATTATGACACACAATATATGTGCATGTGTGCTCAGCATGTACATAAACTCAAACCGTAACAATGACCAAGCTTTCAAATTTGAGGCAGCAGCTCTCTATGACATTAGAATTTATTTGCATAAAATATGCATGGAAAATCAACAAGGTTAATGACATTACATAAATTTTAAATAAATTCTTAGGTAGAAGACACTCAGATTACCGTATGTATATATATATATACATACAACCTTTCTGAAAGCACAGCTTCAATAACAGCCAAATATGTAACAATCAATGCTGAAAATATTTTAAGCACAATCAAGATGTTTAAAGGATTAATACATAATATATAGGCCTATATATATATATATATATTACTTTGAAAACACTCATGATGATGGTAAAAACTGTAACAATAACCACTTGTATCAGTAATAACAATACACAAATTTAAATTATTTTTCTTGTTATAAGAACACTCAAGTTAAATTATCTAATTTTTATGAAAATGTTTGAATAATTTTGTACTTTTGATCAATCCTTTACAACTCTACCATGACACTGTTTCAAATTTCGTCAAATTACATATCATTGCATGCTAGCATGTGATCTGGAGCATCTCTCTCCTGACTACTGTCAAATAGACCTAAACAATTCTTTTTAACTGTGTCATTGTTTTCTCTCTCTCAAATTTGGCACAATGTTTTTGTAGCTGTCGAGATAATTTGGTACACCAGATAGTGGAAATTCTAAGGTCAGAATGTTGCATGGTTTTGGAAAGAATTTTCTTGTCTCTAAGGAGAAAATACTTTAGAGCTAATTTTCCATAACTTTTTTATATAGTTAAGCTCTAATTTTTAATAGTACATTTTCATTAAATTTTCACACTTTTATCATGTCAAAAATCTTCACAAAATTGGGTAACAGGCCTTCAAAAAAATCTTTTTTTTTTTTTTTTCAAAATGTAAATTAAAAAATCTTTATCTCACAAACCACAAATTATGCAGAAAAATTATATTATTTATTAATTTCCATGTATTTCTCTATAGTATATTAAAAGAGAGATACTCTAGATTCAAACTGAAGCTTACAAATGGACCTAAATTTCAACCTGAATTTTTCCAAAAAAATTTACACATCCAGAGGGGCTTAAACTTGCAAAGTCGGCTTCTTCCCTGATCATGTTCAACATATTCTGAAAAATTTATCCAATCGTGTACCATTAGAAAAATTCCCATAACAACTTGAGTCTGGAATCTGCATGACAAATAATTAATCACTTGATATGCTGCACAAAGAAAGATAAAATGCATACACATCCTACAGATAAGCTAAAATAAACATAAGGTCAATTAAATGATATCCATATACTATACTTGTAATCAAAGTAAGGTGGGAATTTTCTGTATATATATATATATTGCTTTCTGATACCCGTATTGTAACTAATTAATCACTGATAACCTCTATTTGTTTCTTTCTTATAAAAACAAGGCACATCAACAAAATCAAATTAGCACACAATGTCATGTCCTTTCCTTTGTAAAGTGCACAGAATTCTATGTGTTTTATTGAAAAGAAAAAATAAATTCATAAGTATATACGAAATTGGTGAAGAATGTAATCACTAACACATAACAAACTTCAAGAACACAGATACTGTTAGTCCCTTATTCTTGAAGCTAAACTGGAAAAGACAAGAAGTTAATGTGATATGCAAGGCCGTATTTAGGTATTCTGCCACCTAGGGCAGTTTATATTTTGCTACTCCTATTCCTTAAAGAAATGACTGTATTGCGAACACTAAGACTAACTTAAAAGTGATTTAGAGAAATCTACATTTCTAGGAAAATAAAAGTTGTTACAGTACCGTACTTTAACTTGGTCACTCATTTTGTAATAGTAAATTAATAACTAATAACTAAATCACACACCAAATGGAAAAAAACCTATCATCATGTTAATTAAATAACATAGTCTTATTTAAAGAAAAACACTGAACATATATAAATACTATTCCTGTATTATCCATCAGAGACAAGCATTTGATGTGTGATCGAGTCATGTAGCATCAAACTTGCGTAACCTGTTTTAGAGATAAGACAATTTAATAAAGACTCTGTGGAACTTTACACAGTAAAGTAACTATAATAAATTTAATTTACTATATGAGTTGACATAAACACACTTTAATGCTTCACTTACCATATTTTAGTATGACGCGTTTCAAGGAGCCTCCTCCCCATTTTCAAACACTCTGTCAACAGACTGTCTGTGTTTATGTCAACTCATATAGTAAATTAAATTTAATATAAGACATTTTGTTTGGATGACTGTGATTAATGACCATACAGACTGTCTGTTAACAGAGTGTTTGAAAATGGGGAGGAGGCTCCTTGAAACGCGTCATACTAAAATATGGTAAATGAAGCATTGAAGTGTGTTGATGCCAACTCATATAGGAAATTTAATTTAATATAAGACATTTTGTTTGGATGACTGTAATTATTAACCATACAACGGATTGCTTAATAGTGATAAGCAGCAGTGATAGCATAAAAGTGTCTAGTCTGTTAAAAAAAAGAGCCCTTTTCCATTGAACTTTATGGAACCATCACTCAATAATTGTTTTCTTGAATACTGTTCATTGTTACTCACTATTAATTTGGTAATTTGAAATTACCTTGATGGAGCCCTTTCGACCATGGGGGCAGCGATCTCCAGCAAATTGATACTTGCTTCAGCAATGTGAAAGTGCTCCATCAAGGTAATTTCAAATTATTAAATTAATAGTGAGTGCCATCATTAATAAATTAATTTTAATACCTGCACTACTATAAAATGAAAAACCACTCCACAGTCATGAATGATATGGAACCCAATCATATCTAGTAACAATTATACATATATAAATTTCAAGGAATATTCCGTGTGTCATTCCTGGCAAATAGTCTGTAACCATTTTATGTTGCTGAGTTTTATCTTAACAAGACTTTCTTTGTTACTAATAAATATAAACCTTATATAAGGAGGAATTCTTAAAGAATTCTGGCATTTTGTTAGAAATGCGTAACTTATAAATTTATTGTAGAACAGCTGAAGTTTACAGTTGTGTTCAAAAACTGACTGCAATAGAGGGATGCTATCTTCTACTGCAATTCTAGCTACAGATAATAGGCTATAGTACACCTGAAACCTAATGAGATGGCAGAGATTTAAAGAAGAGGTTAAATTTGCTCTTTCGATTCGTTCATTTTGCTGTTTCAAATGGTGTTAAGAAGCTGCAGAGTAAAGGTCAGAGCATTGACATTTCAGAGTGCTCCTATCATGATTATTCTTAATGCATCAGGGCACAATTTTTGGTGAATAAAAAATAGGAGTATCATACAAAGAGAGTAGTCTTTACATGACAAAACTGGTTAAAAATAATAAACATTGGGTTTTAAATGCATTGTATTTAAAATTATCCTTTTGAACACATAAAAAACTCTTCCGAAAATAAATAAAATACATTAACTTTTTTCGTTAACTTATACGAATTAGATGACAATAATGTTTTATTGAGTACTGAGCTATCAAGCTATCTAGATACTTTTCTGTTCAGACAATGAACATTACTATTAATTATTTAATATTTTAACTTATATGCCACAAAGGTACTTCAACAATGCACAAAGCCAGGCAACTCTTTCATCATGCAACTTCAAGCTGCTGTTTAAATAAGTTGATAAAATTATGTTAAATTTTTATATTTCTTCAATAACAAAGTTTCACTTCACTTCTTAAGGGTATAAAGTATTTAAACAAATCCCTGTCAACAAGAGAAATTGAACATGATTTCATGCAAGAGCATAGTACAAAAACACCAGACTTGGTAGAAAAGGCACTATATTGGTTGAATTGCAATTGTATCTAGGCATTTCTTTAAACAACGGAAGTTGTCCAAGCACAACAATGCACGCAATAAACATATACCTGGCTTTTGGATACTCTGCATTTAAAAAAAAAATAATAATTTTTCACAGCTATTAGACTAATGTATTTATATATTCGCCAGATATCAATAATTAACAGTGAAATTTACATAAAATAAAATAGCTTTTACAAATGGAAGTAAGTTAACTAATACCTAGGTAACTAACTACATACTGCTAACACTCACCACTTCTCTAATATTTGGTACATTATGTAGTACATTTACGAGGACCTTTCTCCTCTCCCTATGCTAAGTATTGACTGCTGAACTTTCGTTACATACCAGAAAATGTTGTTGTGGCTTTATGACTTCCCTTACACTTCTATATGAAAACCTTCTCCCATAAATAATAATAATAATCTATTATTATTTTTATTTTATTTTTTGTAAATTTCATTGTTAATTATTGATATCTGGCGAATATATAAATACATTATAATTATTATTATTATTATTGATGTTGTTATTATCATTATTATTATTATTATTATTATTATTGAGAACTCTCCTCAAAACTTGTTCTAGGTAATGTACCCAAGATTAGTGAAATACTGGTAGTGAGTTTGCTTCAATATGTCCTTATTAGCTGGAATTCAACTTCATATTTTAAGTAACTTGTTAAATACTTGAATTTTTGTGAAGTTAGGTATGCATGTTTCATAATTAGCAGAAAAGTATGAATTTAATATTGATTTGGATATATTATTTTATGATGCCTATAATTGCATAACATATTAATATTGTTCACCAAAAATTGTGCCCCTCAGCATAAAACGTCTCCCAAGGGGACTCCACAGTGTGCTGGTCATCGATATTATCAATCCCTCAAAAGTGAGTCTATATGAGTAAAAATCAATACCCATTTGATATTTTTGTCAAATGGGTTTTCATTGTTGAGACTTTGGTATTTATCTTTTCATACTCAGCATATAATCAATGGGATGGAGCTGCATTATTCAAGCAAGCTGGTAGAATAACAATCAAGGTATAAGGTTATGGTTCAAATCATTATTTAGCAAATATTCCTATTAGTTTTTACTTTAATTATGTTGTTAAATAGTTTATTTGTTTTATTTCTCTTTATTTTGTATGATGGTTATAAAAAATGTGAAATAATATATATATTCATTTTATCTTCATATCATGAAAGAATATTACAAAAAGGCCATCTTTGACCACATACAGCCAGAAACATAGTCCTCTTCCAATGTAATATTCTTAAAATATAAGGAAGAAAAGTGTAACTTTCCTATAATGCATTACAAGACATTATAATATAATACAGGTTGACATATAAAAATCCGGCAATCTCCAGACCTGAGTGCGGAATTTTAGAAAATACCGAACTTTTGCACAGACACACCACTTTCAAGTTTTTTTAGTATTACCACTTTCTGTGTGTTCAACAACACATGTTTTTGTCACCTCTTTTTTTTTTTATTGAATCCATAATGGGGCTATACAGCAGTAAATAAATGATAAAATGAGAAGGAATGAGCAAGAATTCCTGCTAGCAGGTGCAAGCAAACCCAACACCTGATTCAGGAGATCAGAACATAAACGGGGCCTCCAGAAAACAGTGGAGCGTCAAACATAGTAACTTTAAAAATGTGCTCTGAAATCCATGCTGGAAATCTAAGGAACCGGATTTCTGATGGCTGGATTTTTAAATTTCAACCTGTGCCATTAAACACATATGTTTTATAAACTGTATTCCTCCAGATCCAGAAGACCTATTATGATGAAATTTTAGATACGTAAAATAAAACTGATCGTCAAGCTAAAGGAAACAAATATTATCAAACTGGTACAGATGTTATCTACATTTTATGCTAGCCTATTTCGATAGTGATAATGTTTCTAATTTTTACCATTAACTTCTACAGACTGCTGTAATGTCCTTTCATGGTATATAAAGATTAAGTGCAAAAAAAAAATTGTTTTACACCTTTTATAATCATCATATAGGTAGATAGACAGATAGACAGAGATTTATTGCTGGAGACATATTCAATGTATAGCAACGTCAAGAAAATAAAATACAACTTACTACTAGAATTAAAACCATTCAATATTATAATATTCTTGAACACTGTAGAAAGGATTAGCTGATAAAAGTCTTTTGATTATTCTTTTAAAATTACTTAAAGGCAGATTATATGCATTCATGTACCACAGATTGTTGTCTCTGTTGGACATTACAGGATAAAATTATAGGAGAAACATTCCTCTGACACTGGGACTTGAACCCAGGACCTTTGGCTATCCATGCCATGGATAGCCAAAGATCCTGGGTTAAAGTCCCAGTGTCAGAGTAATTTTTATCCTATAATAGTATCCTTACGTAAAGGGATTCTCTTTATGTTTTCTGGGAGACTATTGAATAAATTCAATGACAGAAAACAATGAAAAGAGAAAAAACAAATAAACTATAAATTAACACAGTAAAAAATAAATTAAATAATAGAAATTTTGCCAAATAGTGGTTCAAATCATACTGTCAGGATTCTTGCCAAACACCTTGATCATTATGCTACCAGCTTACTTGAATCATCCAGCTATTCAACAAAATGTTCAAATGGGTATTGATTTTGTTCCCATAATGTACATTCACCTTGTGAAAGACCAATGAAATCGGGGATCGCTGCACCAGTAAGTACTTCCGCTGAGCACACAACTGACACATCTGGTTACAGTGTTTTCCCATTTAACCTCAAGCAGCCCACGACAAATGTACTAGCAGTACCAGAGAGGGACCTTAGAAGCCCATTCATCTATTTTTTGTGTGTGTTGTAAACATATCCTTCAGTTTAGGTACTGGAAATCATGATTATTGGCCTCAAGAGGAACAATTTAGAAAATATATGCAAATGAGAGAGATACTTCTTCAATGTTGTGAACATGCCTTTACTGCAAGTAACATTTTCTATTCTTAGCTTTTTCCTCTGCTGTTGAGAGGTAAACTATGTTCGATCATAGTCTACATGACAGCTCTCCTCAGAAAGTTTCAGGAATTATTTCACCAATTTTATATTTCCTTTGAAATCTATAACCTTGTAGTACATGCCTAATGTGCAAAAATGCCAAAGAAGTGTGCAATATACTGTGCTAAACGGAAGTTTTTATTATGGACCTCTAAGTACACCAAGTTTGTAATATGTATAGTAAAAATGACCTTGGTACAGCTAGGATTAAGGTGCATTTGCCATCTAATTTGGCTTGGTCTTTAGAACAACAGTGAAGACTGAATTCATTCTATTTTCAAATAAAATTTAATTATTATAAAGAGGATGGCATCCCGGTATGTGTAAATCTCTACTATTTACATGCAATGAATTCATATAAAGTCATATCACAGAATTATAAATCATGCTTGTAATCTGTACATAAAGCATGTGCCTGGGTAAGGACTTTGAACTTTACATGGAGCAATTCATTCAAATTTATATCTGAGTATTGTGTGACCACTTTTAACTCTACTCACAACTCACATTTCACTTCATACTCATACTTCTACTCAAAATACTTAAACATTTCTTATACAAGAACTTTTCAAATATTTTAACCATTCACAACTAAATAAAACCTCATAACCAACCCTATACAGATATACAGTAGTTAAAAACTTCAACCAATAGCAATGACTAGAAATGTTGCCTAGTGTGTAAACATTCCCTTTAGGTATATTCAATATATTGGAAAAATATATCTAAATCTACATACCTATTTAATATTTTCTCACCTCAATATCCTCAGGATTAAACCAGATAACATTATTGTTCTTTGTTTATGTAATGCATACCAATTATAACCAGCAACCATTTTGTTCTTCTTCTCTCTTTTATATACAGTTTAACTGTTGTGAAGTTGAAAAATGATTGCAAAAACTAATGCAATTTACAAACCAAACACATCTGTTTTTCTCTCCTCTTACGTCTGGTACTGGCAGACCAAGATATCTAAGTTTCTGTTTTTTCCTCAATAAATTCTGGTTTCAGAAAACATGAGGAAAACAGGAAAACAGGGATGTAACAGATGGGATTTGTAATATTTTCTCAGGTAGCATCAGGTGATAAAGAACTCTTTTTGTGCAAAACATTACATTGTTAAAAATGTTTTGATTTTGCATTTAAAAGTTAGCAATTAAAAAGGAACACGGTTCCTTTATAATTTTAATATTAAGGTATCATCCCCACCCCTGTATCTCAATTGTCTCTTTCAGTCAGTATCATTTAAAACCTCGACCCATATCACAACGAAGTATCCTTCAGACCTGATACAAGATCACTGGGCAGTCTACATGTAGCCGAGGATATTGGTGATTAACTTCACCCTGAAAAAAAAAACAAGAATGCTTGAGTTTTAATCTATACAGTCCTAATGACCGTTTTCATTTTTTTATTTTATTTATTGAAAGTAAGAAAACCCTGAGCAAAGCTCACCTCAAGGGGCTGTAAACAATATGACGTGCATTATGGTATATTATTTATTTCCAATTACAAATTATTTATAAATTATACAAGAAGTAGGCCTACATTACATAGGCATATAGGACAAATCATTTCATTATAAAAGGCAGATAATGAAGTGAAATGCAGTTACATAAGTAATGATAGCCTAATAGTGATCAATATATATCTATCTATTACTGTAGGAATGAATGAATAAGCCTTATTTGTCCCATGAAGGGCTATGGCCTCCTAATTAGGGTTAGCTCGATTAGGTATCACATATGGAGGGCTAGTCCATATGATCTTCAACATTCTAAGGTTGACTTGAAGTCTGTCTTGTGATTGTCTTTTCCACAACACTGATTTTGCACAACTGTTTTTATAGCACTGTCTTGTCATTTTCCTTTAGTTTTGCTCTCCACTTGGTTCTGTCCTTTGCCATTGTGGACCAGTGTACGCCTGCTTCCGCCTTGAAGTCATCTGCCCACCTGGTACCTGGTCTTCCACGGTGTCTCTTGCCATTACGGGGGTCCCACATTGTTGAAATGTGTGCCCACCTGTTGTTGTTGAGTCGTGCCACATGTCCTCCCCATTTCCATTTTAGAAGCATGGCTTTTTGTGAGATGTCCTTAGATTTCGTCATTTCTTTTAGTCGTACATTTGAAATTCTCTCCCTCCAGGTTATCCCTAAAATTTTCCTCTCCATTCTTCTTTGGCAGCTTTGAATCCGTTTTCTCTGTCCTTCCGTCAGGTTCCATGTTTGGCATCCATATAACATTGCTGGGTAGATGCTTGTTTCCAGTGCTTCCAGCCTTAGTCTTCTGTTGAGAGTTCTGTCTAGTAGGATGAATTTTAGTGCCCAGAAGGCTTTCCATGCTATGGCCATCCTTCTCCTAATCTCTTTCTCCATATTCTGCTGGAAACAGACGAGTTGGCCCAGATATACGTACTCTGATACATATTCAAGTTCTGTCGTATTTACCTTGATTGGGGTTGTCTGTCTGTTGGTCATTACTTTGGTTTTTGTCATATTCATTTCTAACCCTGCCTGGATGCTGGCATTATTCAGTTCTTGTATCATTTCCTGTAAGTGTTGAGCATTTGTTGCAAACAGGACCACATCATCTGCAAATCTGAGATTTGTGATTTTGTACCCATTCATATTAATTCCATAACTTTTCCTCCACTTTGTTTTCCGGAAAATACTCTCAAGAAGAGTGGTGAACAGTTTTGGGGATATGGGGTCACCTTGTCTAACTCCTCACCCTAGCTTGAAAGGTTGTCCAACTCTTTCTGTTGCTACCTTAGCCTGTGATTTTCTGTATAGTTGGGATAGTAGCCTGATGTATTTATTCTCCACTCCTTGTTCAGACAGTGCTTGGAAGACACTAGTGTGCTCCACAGAGTCGAATGCCTTGGTATAGTCGATGAAGGCTATGAACAGTGGGAGGTTAAATTCCTCTGACTTTTCCATCACCTGTTTAGTGGTCTGTAGGTGGTCCATGGTACTGTAACCCGAACGGAAGCCTGCTTGATCCTGTGTTTGTTTTCCATCCAGTTGTTTTGTAATTCTTCTGGTGATTATCTTGGAGAATAATTTATAGAGGTTTGATATTAGAGATAAAAGAACATAATTATTATTTGAATTTAAAAACAGTTCCATTTGTGATTTAAATTTTTTGTAATTTAAGATATTCTTTTGTCCTTGTGGTAGTTCATTATATATTTTGATTTTATACTTTAAAGGGTCATAATATTG